>JAPQNM010000038.1:3715055-3765055 GCA_029783475.1 Metacarcinus magister | reverse complement strand
TTCCTGTAATACAAGATTGGTTCCTGTATCACGCTGAGACTCCACACCGGGCGGTGTGTCACGTGTTACGTGTAGTAGACAAGTAGAGAGAGGAAGAGACGTACGTGGTAAAGCTACGGTCACACTGTCCAAGTATATGCTGGGAAATCCCAGCGTATGGTTGTAAATTGGATTTCCAACCCAAGGGTAATGGTCACACTGTTCAAGGATACAGAAAGCACAACAAACATACTGAACACAATGGAGAACGATGTGTTATTTCTTGTAGCCCTTACCCATACTCTTCTGACAATTGTGCAAGGTTATAGACGTATCCAAAGGACGAATAATAGGGTGAAAAGATTGTTGGTTAAGCCATGGATGGCTAGAAAAGAAAAAAGTGTGTACAGCAACTTAGCCCAGATGTTTATTTTGGTAGCGGGCTGGCGGGCGAGCGAGTGCTATCAAATGAGGGTCTAGAAGATCTTGTTATAATTTCATTAAAAATATTCGTGTATGTTGTTTCTGGCAGAATTTATTTAGAAATCAATTCTATACTATTATTTTTCGTATGATGTGAAGTATAACATCTAAAATAATATCTGTAATAATTAATAAAATAGATCCTTTGTTTCTTAATTCCAACCTTGGATGGCAAACGATGCGAGATGTCTTCACAATTTCCAAGCGAAATGTTACAAGGTTGGACGAAAATCAAACTCTACAGTTGGATCCAAACATTTTTTGGCCAGTGTGACCACGGCTTAAGGTGTGACTGTGATAGGACTGTGTCACGCGTCACCAAGCGATGTGTGTTTAATAGACAAGTAGAGGAAGGGACGTACTACGTGGTGAGGTGTGATCGCTCGTCACCAAGCGGTGTGTATTTAATATACAAGTAGAGGAAGGGACGTTCGTGGTGAGGTGTGACCGTGATAGGACTGTCGCGCGTGTGTGCCTATGGCCTGTGTCGCTGAGTAAACTGGTAGCGTAGCCTGACTGAGTATCCCTGCCTCTTAATATGATAACTGTGGATCTACCTGTTAAGTGAATAATTGTTGTGGGGGCAGACGGAGGAGCCGCTGCCTCAGAAATTTGACTGTACTGTGTTCTGTGTTTGGTGTGATTTATTCTTTATCACAGTGTCTTTTTATCACTACTGTCAACATAATACACAGTTTGTGTATTATGCCAACAGTAGTACTATACTGTATGCTCATATTTCTTTTTGAAAACAGGGTAGGTGTACAACAAAAATGCCTAAGCCACAGTACCATCAGAAATTCCATAAGGAGTGGCTGAAAGACCCCCTTTTAAAAGACTGGTTAATAGATCATGTGACAGAAAAAGGCAGTGTCCCCAAGTGCAAATTCTGCCACTGCTTATTGGCACCAAAACTTTGTGATTTAAAGGCCCATGCTAATACCAACAAACACCAAAGAAATGCACAACCCTTTTCGAAAACTAGACAGCCAACACTACCATTCCAGCCTCATAGAAAAACTACAGAATCACAGATAGCTGAAGGACGAATGGCTATGTTTGTAGCCGCACATACAGTGGTTGCTACATGTGATCACTTGAACAATTTGTGCAAAGGTTGCTTCACGGACAGTACTACAGCATCAATGATACAAATGAAAAGATCAAAGTGCAGTGGCATTATCAAGAACATTTTGTATCCACATTTCATGGAAGATGTGACAGCTGCAGTGGGGGAAAAGCATTTTAGTTTGCTTATTGATGAGTCCACTGATATTAGTGTTCACAAATATTTAGGCATGGCTATAATCTATCATGATGAAGCAAAGGGAAAAATTATTTCTACCTTTCTAAGTCTCACAGAACTAGATGACTGCAATGCAGATGCTATTGTTAGTAGTTTAAAGGGAACTCTAGAATATTTTGGATTGAATCTGAAGAAGTTGAGAGGAAATGGAACTGATAATGCAAGTGTAATGGTGGGTGTCAATAACGGAGTGTATAAAAAACTGAAAGATGAAGTGCCAAGCCTCGTTCTAGTACGGTATGTCTGTCACTCCCTTCAGCTATCTGTGTCTGCAGCCGCAGCTGAAGCATTACCAAGGAATGTAGAGTTTATAGTGAGTGAAACATACAATTGGTTCTCTCGATCATCTACAAGGCAGCTTGCTTATAAGAAGCTGTACAATTTAATCAATGATGATCATGACCCAATGAAGATCGTTCAGTCCTGCCAAACTAGGTGGCTGTCCATTACAACTGCTGTGGAAAGAATCTACAATCAGTGGCTAGAGCTCAAGACTCATTTTGGCATAGTGCGTACCAGTGAAAAGTACCTCACAGCTGACATGTTGTACTCTAGGTTCAGTGATCACAGAAACCTGGCATATATGAAGTTTCTGTTGCCTGTGTTAAAAGACATTCAGAGAGTTAATAAGTCTTTTGAATCAAATGATGCTGACTCAACAAAACTTTTGAGTGATCTGATGATGTTAATCAAGTGACTCATAAGGAAAATTGTTCTCCCAACTAAAATAGTAGATCCCGTAGAAGGAAATTTTGAAGATGCTATTGATCCCAAACCATACTTGGGGTATGATTTTGAAAGAGAAGTAGAGGCTTT
Source organism: Metacarcinus magister (assembly GCA_029783475.1). NCBI lineage: Eukaryota > Metazoa > Arthropoda > Malacostraca > Decapoda > Cancridae > Metacarcinus > Metacarcinus magister. Next base: position 3,762,471 of record JAPQNM010000038.1, on the reverse strand, counting down.
ACGGGAGAAAGGTTTTTCAAAACAAGATGAAATGTCGCTAAGAGAAAGATGTATCAAGTTCATTACTGTATTAGTACATGAAATTAGACAGAGGCTTCCCAGTAACCTCAACACTCTTGAAAAGTTCTCTCTCCTGTCAGTAAATAATGCTTTACATGCAGTTAAAGAGCCTCTGACTCCATTCCTGGAGTTATTGCAGACACCCGCAGACCAGATTAGTGTTATTGAAGGCCAGTGGCAGAATCTCACTCTTATCAAGTGCAATGAGAGCAAGAATACTGTCAGTTTTTGGATTGAAGTTAGCAGGTACAGGGATGCTTCTGATTGTAATCCTCTAAAGGAGCTCGCAGAATTTGCATTATCAGTCCTTGTTCTCCCTCATGCAAATGCCGATGTAGAGCGAGTCTTTAGCCAAATGACCATCGTCAAGACAAAGCTGAGAAATAAAATGGAAACCAAAATGGCAAATGCCATTCAGGAGGAATGATAAGTGCTGCTATAATTATGACCTAGCACCTGATGTCTTAAGAAAAATTGGAACCATGGAAGCCTATAGGGTAAAAGAAACGGAAAATCCAGCAGTACATCTCACAGCAGTGGCTAACACATATCAGAGAGAATTCCACGAAGATGAAGATGTCGATGACCCATCACACCACTTGCTTCTTTGAGGGTAAGTGACAAAAATCATTGTATATACTGACAACATTATGCATTTCTCATGTAAGATATTAATAGCATTGTAAAGTATCATCAGTGCTAACTGAATAGCAAATTCATTGGTATATTAAACTGTTGTTATATATATATATATATATATATATATATATATATATTTATATATATATATATATATATATATATATATATATATATATATATATATATATATATATTCAACAGTTTAGAATATATCTGGCGGGATTTTGGATCCGTCTAGCGGATTTTAAAAATCTGAACTGGCAACACTGCTCCCAAAGCAGTCTTCGAAGCCGAGGGCCCGTTCGGTAGCGACTCCCGCAATGATTATGAGCTGAGCTCAGCCAATCACAACGCCGCGTACGTCAAGCCCAGCATCGATGGCTCCGCCTACCATCGATATGTCGGCTGATGCTCTCAGAGCATGAGCCGAGGGGACTGGGACTGAGACTGGGAGGTTGTTTGTTTACATTTTGCAAGCCGACCGGAGGAAGTAGCCGCAGAATCTTAGATTTCCACTGTCGGAGACGTTTAAGCTAATTTTCTTATCTGTCAGAGACTGAGATTCACCCAGGAACAATGCACTAAGATCCTTTGAAGTTATAAAATAAGTAATTAAGACAGTGAAGTCAATACATTCGTATATATGATGAAGTAAGACGTTGTTTAATATCGCCGTCTCGGTAATAAGGAATTCGTCTTAAAACAGATGGTCAAGAAACGCCCTAAGACCCGACTATCTATTAATAACACAACACCTACTGTACCTAACTGTCTATATACAGATAGAGGCGACATGAAATAACAAATTTGATAGGAACATACCTTAATTATATCAGACATGTAAGTATTAACCTCGGGAGAAGACACTAATGTTATCTCCATATTATTCCTCAGCTACTTTCATTTTCAATTTTTACACAGTGCAGTCTCCCAAACATGTACATACTTGTATTCATTAATGTATATGGGTTTATGTCTTGAATGTTTGTTTATAATCTAAGATAATCTAATCTATTGTATTTACGTTTTCTATCATGTTTACCTTAAAAGACATTATTTTCTAAGTAAATTACAACAATAATTTGATATGAATACTGAGATGGTTTGGACACCTGAAAAGACTGGGTGAGTTGCCAAGAATGATGTACAATGCTGGGATCACCTTCTGGGTAAGGTAATCCTTCAGGTCACACTTAGAAAATAAATATATGAAAACATAAAGCTCATTAAATGTATTCGAAACTGCTGGTAAATCTACACAACTACTGCTCGGACGATATCAATAGAAATATGATTCCTACATACTATACATAGTGTACTTAACACATTTGTGAAGGTTTCAGGTGGTGCTCGTCATTATAATGAAATATAGGCCATAAGGTATCCGGAAAATTTTTTGAAATCAATTGCTCGACAGTAAATTACTCGAAAAATAATATCTCGAACAATCAATTGCTCGAAAGGTAGATTGCTCAAAAAAAGTAGTTTAATGAATAATATCCAAAAATAAGATAAAGAAATACAACTTTATTATTGTTAATTGAACAGTTAAAATCAGGAACGGGTACATTTCTATTTAGGTTAGGTTATTATTTAGAGCAATTTACTGTTGAGCAATTGATAGTTTAAAAATTATTTCTCGAGCAATTGATTTCGAGTAATTGACTTAGAGAAATTTACTTAGATTCAGGCTTTAATATGGCAATCCGGAAAAAAATCTAGAGTGAAATGCCTAACTTTTGGGTAATGAAATATAAAAAGCTTATATAACCGAACCTAACCGAGCCAAACCGTACCTAACCAAACCTAATCTAACCATAACCTAATGTAACCTAACCATAACCAGTATTATTTTACATCTTCATCAGAATGCTCTAGAGAATTCAGGGTTGTATTTATGCATTACCTGTTGCATTTTGAAAAGGTTTTCTTAATTAAAATTCCGTCGCAAATTCTTAGTTTGTGAGATATTCAATATTTTCTGCGAGACCTCTTCGAAAAGTAAAGTTTAGTTTGGTTTGAACAAGGTTCTGTTATTTGTCAATGTAGGTTAGGGTTTGGTTAATTTAGGTTATGTTATGTTAGGGTCAGGTAAAGATTCGGAAGACGACCCAGATTGTTTTTTGGACAAAGCAAATTTTTTCTGATAGATTTAAAGAAATTTGTTCTGTTATTGATTTTGATGGTTTTGAATTAATCTGACTTTTTTGTGGCAATTTTTACCTTGGGGAAAAAAATGCATGGCATAACAAACAAACATCAGATTAATTCCAAACACATCAAAATTTATCAGAAAAAAATAGTTTTGTTGAAAAAACAGACTGGGTCGTCTTATGAATCTTTACCTAGGTTAATTTAGAAGCTATTAAATGTTCTCTATGACCAACAATAGGGAGTTGGACGCGTTGCAGACAATTTATTTCGTAAACAGACGCCATTATGGTGAAGATGTAAAATTCTACCCCATAACCTAACCGAACATAACTTGAAAGATGTTTTACCAGCTAAGTAATAGTTAGCACCGCCTGAAACCTTTACAGATGTGTTAAGTACACTATGTATAGTATGTACGACTTCATATTTATATCAATATCGTCGAATCAGTAGTTATGCAGAATTACCAAACTACTTACTGACAATCATTGTATTTTGTCTTCCCCCAAGAACCCCGCATTCCCACAGGTCCCCAGAATTGTTGGGGGTTGATGAAGATGTCTTATTAGATATGCATTTGCGACGAAAATTAATGTCAAAATCGTTCGAAATGGATCAATATTTATACGAAAAGTGTGTTATTTACATCCAAGTGCATTGGGAGGAACTAGAAATTTACTAGCCACACTATCATCTACGCAATATCACCACGCTCACAGGAGTTTACGGCTTCTTTTATTTCCTCACATCTTCTGGCCATCTAAATACTGCATTGACTGCGGCTATAATTGCTCCAGACTCTATTATATGTTAATCAGCAAGTTTTTTCCAAGGCGATAAGGGTGCCCACGAAAAGGGTGCGCCGCCATCTTGGATCAGTCAGCTGATCATCACAACACGAAAAAAAAAAAAAACCACATCGACGTGCATTGTTGTCCTTTATCGTTCAGTTGCCGAAATATGCCCCCCCCACCCCGCTGAACTCGCCCTCGTCTCCTCGGCTTGGAACTGTCTTCGTATCCTCCAAGCCGAAAGTGGACGACAAAAACGCGCCAGGCGGAATTGACTTGGGTTTACCGAAGACGATCTTCGAAGCCGTGGACGACAAAAACGCGGCTTAAGTCCGGTCTGTACAAAGGGGTGATGCCGTAGGGCAGGCACCAAGCGGGCATCTCAGCGGGAAAGCACCGGTTGCGCGCTCACAAAACATAGTTGCCACATCCACAATAAATGTAGGCACCTTTAGGCTGATGCACCCTAAATACTTTACACTTGTCCTAAAGAAAGTACATTTCTTTAAATTTACTTTTAATCTTGAATCTTTAAGTGTAAGAAATACCTTTTTATAGATTCCCTATATGATCCATTAAATCTATACTTTGAATTATAATATCATCCAAGTACACATGTGTATTGTCAAGTCTATCAATACTTGATTTATGATTCTACAAAAAGCCGCTGGAGAATCCTTCAGCCCAAAGGGTAAAACATTAAGTTCATATAATCCTTCAGGGGCCGTATGCAGCACTTACTGTCAAAGTAATCTTTACACTTCAGTGCCGACTTTGGTGTTAACTTTGCTTTTAAAGTGATCAGCTTTTGCTTCTACTTTTACTTTTGCATTCAACTTTGCTGTTACCACTACAAGCTCCAGCGAGAACCTCTAACTATTTAAGTGTGAAGTTGAATGTTGTTGTTGTTGATGTATTTCATCAAAGATGATTAGTATATTGTTTTATTGCACTCAGGCTTTTGTGACACTAATACTATTTATAAATCACATGCTCTTACAGTGTTATACATATGTAACCAAGAGATTAGTTTGAAAATATATGATTGAATACTATTATGCTGATAGGTACAAATGATTTCTTGTACCTTGAGGTTCGCTGTATCTAACATAACCTACATTCTCTTCACTGTCATTGATCCTATATATAAATAGGGACCAAACGCCACTCTGCAAGAATTTTAAAGAAATCTTAGTACACACTTTCACATTGATTAGGTAGGTAGATCCCCATTGTTATCAGCCATAAGCTGTTCAACTGCTTGCCAAGCAGCAGAATGTAAGGTAAGGGAACACTCCCCTTGGTAAATTGAAACAGGACAACGGCTATATATGCTTATCCGCCCCAAGCCGTTCCCGTTCCCAAAGCAGAAAATTATTTTTTGCTTCCCCACCCCGCCGACTCTGCGCAGGGAGCTTGGGGACCCTAAGTAGCTTGAGTATAGGACATTATCCACCCCCCGGACATATCCCCCCCCCCAACCCCCTGGACATTTTCCTAACCTTACCTAACATAGCCTAATGTAACCTTAACCTAACGTAACCTTACCATAACCCAACCTAACCTAACATAATTAACCTAACATAAATTCAAAGACGCTTTTTGAGGTAAATAATGACGAGCACCGCCTGAAATCTTCATAGATGTGTTGAGTACAAGTTGTGAAAGCACTGACATGAGAGGTTCTGTTATTCCGTATTTAACAATTTCCTGGGTATTCTGTACTTATGAAGTGGCTTAATTTGACTTTTTATGTTTATCTTATTATTGAGGATGCATTTTCTTATTCTATTTGTAAGAAACAATTGTTTATTTATTTCGGGTGAGTGGTTTCAGAGCGAAGCGTCCATAGCAACGGTTGGCACCAAATTATACATAATATAGTGGCTTACATTTACAGTAAACTTACCTTTAAAGTCGCGCAGGATAGCTGTTACTGTTAAGTATTAGTAAGATTTTAACAATAAGTGCTGCATACGGCCCCAGGTCTTATAAATGCAGTCAAAGCCTTACTGTTTTCTGTTTTGAGTCTTGTTTTAAGTCTAAACATGAAAATATTTTTCCCTTGCTTAAATTATAAAGAATATTTTTTATGTTAGGTATGAATCATTCATAACATTAGTATTTACATTCCTGAAATCTACACGAAGCCTGATTTTTTCATCTTTTTTTACTATCGGCATCAAGGGTGACTGGAAAGATGATCTAGAGGGTCTGATTATTCCATGTTTTGCCATATTTTAATTTGTTCTTTTACTTTTTCATAGAAACAAACTGGAATAGGGTAAGGCTTTCCAGGCTTAGGGGTTGACTGTAATTGGATAATATGAACAAAAAATGAGTAACACTTGGAGGATCATCATCATTAGCAAAGACTGATAGATATTTCATAATAAGTCCTTTCAGGATATTATTTTCATTACTATCTATAGGATACATGTCATCTATGGTCTGAAAGAGACATTTTTCTTGTTTTTCCTTATTTTTTTCTGTGATGATATTCACAATATTATACTAATCACCTGAAAACATTTTCTCCATTACGTGGCTGAACAAGTCATAAAGTTTTCCTTGGTTCTAGCTTAAATTTTTTAATTTGTCACATTCATATATTCATATAATGAATCTAAATTTTCTATTCTCTCTGTCAGATTCTAAGTTCACTAATCCTGGACGTAATGTGTGAGCTCCAGCGTTTCCTGCTACTGGCTCAAAAATAGCTGTATCATACTAAACTAAATATTAATATTAATCTAATATCTAATCTAATATCTAATATAATAATAATTAATATTAATCTAATTTTCTCTTTCTAATACTGTTGCATCAGTATTAGAAGGGATGGTTTTTTTTATTATCTGTAACCTCCTTCATCTGTGGTGTTTTCTTTTCCTTAGTTATATGAAGTGCATGCTCTAATGGTAATTCAATTGTAGTAACATTATTCCCTTCAATGTAGAGCTTCAGTGGGTTAGTCTAGAATGTTACATCATACCTTCTGATAAATTCCCAACCTAATATCAATTGTGATGTCAATCCTTTTTCCTCCCTAATAATCAGTTCATGTTTATAGTTCCTTCCTCCTATTTCTAGTGTCAGCCTAATTTGCCCGACAGTGGACATAACATTTCCACTTGCATTACGGATTTTGGTTAGGTCTTGAAATATTTCATTTTTTTTAATGACCTTGCTAATTCAGCTCCTATTATGGAAACTCCTGCTCCATTATCAAATAATGCTAATTGTGCCTTACTGTTTTTATCTCCTATTCTTACTTCAATAAATATGTGTCCTGATTTCCCATTCACTACTCCAATAACTACCATGGATGAATCGGCGTTTTTTTTTGTGTTGATATAGTCATGGTTTTCTTTGTGGTGGATACCATTGCACATTCCGACATTGTTTATTTGTGTGTTCTGGAATGCCGCAGATGAAACAAGTGACTGTAAGTCGGCCCCGATGTGGAATGTTAATATTACAGTACCTGGACGTGTGACCGAACCTGTGAACATTCTGTAGCGCGACAGCGTTGGGTGTCGTGATTATTCAACCAACAGCGGGAGGGGGGGAGGCATGCAGTTAGCAAGTTCAGAAGAGCAGTCAGCACGAAAATAGCGGTAGAAAATAGATAAAGATGCAACATTGCGTTGGTGACTTAAAGAATTACATTTAGTTAGAGGATGAGAGTTCTTTTGACTCCACCCTGTTTAGTAAAGTTGTAGATGTCTTTGTGAAAACCTGCCTCTGTTTACTGAATTCATCCAGTTTCCTTTTGAAAAACTCCAAGGTTTTACCAACATGTTCAAGGTGCTGTGTTTCAAGGTGACACTTTAATTTGCTTGTCTTCATACTATCCATCGCCAAAACAATTAAACATAACACACACTGAGGCCTTTCCTTTCAAATAACAACAGTAGATGTGAATCCGAGTGAGAGATAGCTTGCGTCATACTTCCTGATTTACGTGACCACATTTACTTTCAGTTTTTTTTCTTTTGCATTAACTCAAAAACTTTTCCATATTTCAAATGTGAAGTTACAGGTATTAGCAGAGATAAAGAATCAATTAATACACTTCACAATCAATAGTTATATATATATATATATATATATATATATATATATATATATATATATATATATATATATATATATATATATATATATATATATATATATATACATGAGGCACTTGTTATGACTGCAGTCATGACGTCCAGGACGGTCACGCATCAACAGTGTCTTATCAGTTGCGTAACCGTCATGCGCTTTCAATTGTAGAGTTACTAAATTCCTATAAATGCAGCGGCACAGCCGTTGTTGTATACATTCAGATAACTGGATTTCTCATTCATATCTCAGATATCTTATGTATTTTCTCTATATGTATTTATACATTGCTGAATTCCATTATTATTCATAGTTTTTTTAAATACAATTACTCTGTTGCAAAGCCTTCGCGCGCACCTAGGTAATCCCACAGGTTGGAAACCACTGCCTTAATATCACCTTAACAAAACTAAGATAATTCATCTCGCTCCAAAATCAATAAAATTTCTACCAATAATGTAGTTATTATGCAATTATTTAATATTATCAATTCGTTGTTCATGAAAATCTGTAAATTCCAGACTTTCAAATAAAACTGTCATAGACATTGCCAAAATTTTTAGTTTTTTTTTGTTTAACACGTTAACATGAAATAGGAAAAGCGCCAATTTTCTTTTCATTGCTGAATAAGAAACGTGGCATTGGTGTATGAGCATGGTGATGATGATGGTGACGGCCAACCTCATAGGTTTGTTATAAGTTTGGTGGGTCCACGGGGAGTGAGGCAATCTAAGGCGAGGAAAGGCAGTTGTAATGTTGGTGCGGAAGGTAATGTGGAGAAAGGAAGGGAAAAGAGAGAAGAGATAAGTCGCCTCATCATGACGAGCAGCTTTTTAAATATCATTGTCGTTCTTCACAAATTAGAGTTTATTACTATGGTGATCACTCGGGTACAACAGCTGCCCATGGACAAGTGAAATATATATAATTGGAAACTACTGAACGTTGTGCATGTATAATATGTCTTTTACCATAATTCATAATTGACACCTTAATTTGTTTTCCAGGCAGGTATCAGTCATACATGTATTAAAAACACACACTCTCACTCTCTCTCACTCTCTCTCTCTCTCTCTCTCTCTCTCTCTCTCTCTCTCTCTCTCTCTCTCTCTCTCTCTCTCTCTCTCTCTCTCTCTCTCTCTCTCTCTCTCTCTCTCTCTCTCTCTTTCCATTCAGATTGTATGCATAGTCACGATGTATGTCATCAATATTAATAAGTCCCACAACGCCATCGTCACTCAGTACATAAGTAAGCTGTGTGAGGCAATGAGTCTTCACCTTACTTTTTATTAATGTCAACGCATCGCCAACGTCGTCATTCCGTGGTGGAAAAAAACGTCAAGTACCATTACATATACGTAGTAGTAGGATTGTGCGTTCCGTTATGTAGTCATACAGTACATATAATTCACCTTTATTTTGTCAGCATCACGCTACTGAAAATTGTCATTTGCAGCATGTTGTTATAATCCTCCGTTTCTTTTTTTCAGTTACGGTCACCTAGACACTGTTAACGTTTTTATAGTAACCCATCATGAGCCTGTTTTTCCACCAGCCTCATCCATTGAAGTCCTTAATTTATGTACACTTACGTCTAGCCTTTCATCATCTTCTCTGCCTCCTTGACACTCTCATCTCGAGCACTTGTTTACCCTCATTATTGTCTTGCTTTTTCATACACTTCAAGCCAATTCATACAAATTCCAATTTTTCCCTCCGTAATAAACCCAAGCTGGGCCCTGTATGTGATTTTTCCACTTCTTTAATCCCCATTATTTCCCTTCCATTATTCAAGGTGCTACAAAAACTTGATATTTCGATATATTTGGTACATTCATCAATCTAACTTTAATAAAGATAACATTTCAGTCTTCTTTCACTTCCTGGATACGTCCTGTCTCACTAACCTATGTCATATAACCGTAGGTGTTAAGGCGCCAAAATGTTTATTTACCAGTAAATCAATACTCTCATTAAAAAGAAACTCCGTTTTCTCATCAACTTTTTTTTCTACATCCAGTTTCGCGGGTCAGTTTTTCAGAACATAAAATATTCAAGTTTACTGTGTTATGATTAAGGACTTCCTGTTTGGCATTCACTTTAATGAATTATTTTTTGTAAATGTGGGAGAAGAAACAGTCGATGCAATGTAGTGCCCGTTTATTTACATACGTTTATTATTTCACACGGGCGGCTTAACCTGCGTCAGAGGTAATAAAAATCTCTGAGCTGCTTTTGGAACTAAGACCTTAGTGCTTATAAGAATAGAAACTCAGCTAGCAAAGGTGATCCTGAAGTGTTATTTGAATAGCTAAAAGGCGTCAAATGTAGTATCAATGTTCTAAGTGAGTTTTGATGAACTATAGGAATCAATCAATTAGGTAAAAAATTGCATCCATTTAATATTTTCTTCTCTGATAAGCACGTATGAGTGAGTCACTGATTAACACAGAACAGTTACCACAACTGCAAGAGGCATAACTATAAAAGGCCGTCCGCCGCCCATGCTTGCCAGTCATCTCAGTAGCCACGTCTTGGAGTGCTGAGGAAGATGAAGACTGCAGCCATGAAGTTTTGGGTAAAGTTCCTTACTTCTTGTTGTTCAATGTTTTCTATTGTCAATCTGAACAAATCTTGACCTCTGGTGACGCGGATTTCTCATCCATTTTAATTGTCCCGTGTCCCTCCTGCAGGTAGCGATGTGTGTGTTGGTGGTGGGCGTCGGCGCCCAATTTAGTGTAACTGGTATTATGCATCATGACGGAACTGTGATGCAGTTCTCTCCTGAGGAAGCTGGCAAAGTCGCCCTCATCAGGCCGTCAGGCGTAATCATATTGGACGGAAATCACTTCCAGTATACCCTCAAAATGGCAGCCAACCACAATGGTCTGCCACTTCAACGACGCAACACTGATAGTGTTTTCCGCGGCAGACGTAACGTCCAACGCAGGCTCAACAAGCATGGTGTCGTGGTCGGTTCTGGAGGTGTCATCACCTCTGACGGTCGGCTAATTCAGCCCCCTCGAGGCGTGCGTGTTATCTTGGCCGGCCCCTCCGGAGCCGTACACTCCAATCGTGACAATGTCCAAGACTGACAGTATAAGGATTAGTCTCTTCATTGTCACCGCCAGGAGGATGCTGGAATAACGTGAGGCAGGTAAAGCTTCCGTCTCTTTGCCCGAAATAACAGCTGTTGTTTTATCCTGAAAACCATCTTGAGGCATGCGGTGACCGGATCTGATCACATATTTTCTTGACTGGATTTAACTTTTGACTTACTAGATAACTTTTACCGCCAGCTAATTAATGTTTTTTGGACAGTAAATAACATACAGTTTATAATAAATTTTTGACATGAATTTGCAAAGTTGACTATAAAAGACACACACACACACACACACACACACACACACACACACACACACACACACACACACACACACACACACACACACACACACACACACATGATGAGGTATTAAAGAAAAAGAAAAGAAAAAAAAAAAATATATATATATATTTTTTTTCTTTTCTTTTTCTTTAATACCAAAGTTTTAACATACCACAATGTATACACATACCTGTCCTCCTATTATTTGTTTTTTTTATCAACCTTGTATTCCTGTCCTCCCATCCTCTGTAATTTCCTCACAAATTTCTGTATATAAACTTTAAACTGTATTTATTAAAGTTTTAATTTATAACCAGAGAGAGAAAGAGAGCGAGAAAACAAAAAGAGAGAGAAAGAGAGAGAGGCAGGTTAGGTCCTGTGGGTGTCCAGAATATTAGACCGCTACATATGTATAATGAGGGAGAAGGCCGCCTCCTTCATAGCGAGGTGACAACTGTTCCCATACAATATTTTGGAATGTTCTCAGAATGATACATTTCCTTGTAAAGATGAAGCAACTACTTTCTTCTTTTAATGTGGGGGCCGCTGGCTCTGGTACAGTGCTCGGCTCGTAGCATTAAGGTTGCGAGTTCGATCCTGGCCCACGGGAGCTTTTTATTAGAAGGGATAGCGCTCTCTCGTTAACCCTAGCAGAACTATGTGGTCTTATCATAGTGATTTTACATATTATAAATATCAACTGAAATTCCAAGCCATAGATGTTATGATGACGGACGAACAAAACTGTAAAGTGTGTAGACAGTGACTCACTGTCTCGCCTCTCCTTCCCTGCCTGGTGAGAAGTTTAAAGTGTTTAAAGACTACAAGTTTAATGTTCCGTAACACTTGGGTGGATGGTAAGAGCGGGTTTTCATTGAATTTTTCGTTAGTTTGGTGGAGCTTCGTGTTGCCCTGACATCGTTGCGTCCTCTAAACAGTTTTATGGTTGTCATCATCCTCTTGGGCATCATTTTCGCTCAACAAATCTATCTTTGGAACATTCACAATCGCTTAGGAGTGTCCCGGAATAGAAACGCGAAAATATTCAGGCCAAAGGCACGTATGTACTGACAAGCAAATGTTACGTAAATCAGGATACAATTTGTGCTTCTCAGGCCTTAATTTTTTTGTGAAGCAGGCGTTAGTGGAGAAGATTTTAATGGGAAGGAAATGTAACTTCCGTGATGATCAGGGATACAGAATGTTGTAAATTTTGAAATGTGTTATTCAAGGTTTTATGAATCACCTAAGTTATTGATTCGAGTTCCAGTCAGTTCTTAACTCACTCATTCAACCCCCCTCCCCACCCTGTCCTAACCCCCCCCCCACACACACACATCCACACCCACACACACACACACACACACACACACACACTGCTCTTCGCCCTGGCCATTGACCCCATCATCCAAAGGCTACGCTCTTCCCTGAATGTGTGGTACTTAGATGATGGCACCTTGGTAGGTCCCGTAGACACCGTCCAGGCCGACATCGCCACTTTAATCCCAGCCTTACAGCGCATTGGTCTAAACGTCAACAAGGACAAATGCGAACTCGTGAGACTGGACAACGCCGCCGTGCCAGCAAGACCCACAGTCATGTGCTGGGCTCACCCGGATGCAAGCAAACACTCTACCAGTTTGGCACTGCCAAGAATGTCACCGCTCGACAATACTTGCTGACAACGTTGACGACACAGTTCCAGGCCCGGAGGTCACGCCCGACAACCTTGCGGAGGCCCTTGCCAACCTCAAGCAGCAATCCAAGGTACCACAACACATTCCACGTAGATATAGACACCGCGCAGCTACTGAGCTTGGTAACCTGATTAATGGTGCAATCGAGTAGAGGACAGCGACTGCATGGTGGTGCATGCTGTCCTATGCGTACACCGGCCTCCACGATCAATCGACTGCGCCCGCCGGGAATGTAACGAACCGCACAAGAGGCCCTGTTACCTCACCAGCTGCCCACGTCCGAACACCTCAGCAGACAGATAGTAGCGACGCACTTGCTCGCCACATCAGGAGCAAATGCGCTGACGGAGACGTTCGAGGCGCACTTCGCTTGCTCACGACTTGTGACTCCGTCATCGCCCCTACAGCGGAAGTGATCTCATCCCTTCACTCCAAACATACGCCAGCCCCTCACGAAGAAAATCTTCTACAAGAATTTGGAAGTCGCCCAACCCCAAATTCTTTACCTCTAGATATCACCGAAGATGATGTCGTTTCGGCCATACAGTCCATGCCACCGGGATCTTCGGCCGGTCTTGACGGAATTCGAGCCCTACACCTCCGACAGCTGACCTCCAAGAAGAACGCTGAGGCCGGTTCGTGCCTTGTATCAGCTCTCACAGCCCTATGCCACTGTGCTATCATGGGACGCATTCCAGAGCAGGCCAGGAATGCATTCTTTGGAGCTAGCCTGAGCGCCATAAAAAAAAAAGACGGAGGATTACGACCAATAGCCATCGGGAGCGTGTATCGCCGCCTAGTCTGCAAGCTGGTCGCCCGCCAAATGACCGCGGCCGTGTCCAAACATCTATGTCCCAGACAACTCGGCGTCGGATCTCCTTTAGGCTGTGAGGCCGCAGTCCACGCAGTTCGTGACTACGTCAACCGAAACTCCCCCAGCAACCAAGTGCTGGTCAAACTTGATCTCTCTAACGCCTTCAACTCCGTCAATAGAGAGACCGTGCTTAGACAGGCAATCTCACGTTTCCCAGCCGCCGCATCTCTTGTTTCCCAAGCCTATGCCCAACCTACCCCTCTCTACATCGCCGGCACGGTCATTTAGTCCTGCCGCGGCGTTCAGCAAGGTGACCCCTTGGGACCGCTGCTCTTCGCCCTGGCCATTGACCACATCATCCAGAGGCTACGCTCTTCCCTGAATGTGTGGTACTTAGATGATGGCACCTTGGCAGGTCCCGTAGACACCGTCCAGGCCGACATCGCCACTTTAATCCCAGCCTTACAGCGCATTGGTCTAAACGTCAACAAGAACAAATGCGAACTCGTGAGACTGGACAACGCCGCCGTGCCAGCAAGACCCACAGCCGACGAACCCACCCACATTCAGGACCCACCACTTCCCATCACCAACAACGCAGGACCCTCAGAAGACGGACATGATGGCACCAATGAGTCCAACCACAGCGAAACCACCATGGCTGCGTTGACCGGCGCTCGAGTCACTCCCCTAGACAACCTTTTCCTCCTAGGAGCTCCCATCAGCGAGAACTCCATGCCCGAAGCTATCAGGGCAGCCTTCGAAGCGACTGCTAGGATGATCGAGCGAACGAAGAACATCGGCAGCCACGCGGCACTTTTCTTTCTGTCCCGCTACGCATCAGTCCCGCGATGTACGTACCTGATGCGGGCAGCCCCAACCTACACAGCGGCACATCACCTGAGAACCATCGACGAGGCGATGCGTGCTGCCATCACGAGTGCGTGCAACATGAGCCTCACAGACGACGCATGGACCCAGGCGTCCCTACCAGTCCGTTTGGGTGGTATCGGTGTTCGGCGCATGGAAGACGTCGCTCTCCCAGCTTTCATCTCCTCCATGTTGGCAACACAGGCGCTGGTTCGCCAGATTAACGGTTGCTCTCGCAACGATGAATCAGTCCTGCTCGCCTCAGCGCTCCACACCTTTTCAAACACCCAATGCCCAGACCATAACATCGAGTTCAACGAGGAGGCGGCGCCAGTTAGTCAACGCCAACTGGACGAAGCAGCCTCCCGCAACCGCCTGGAAACACTCCTTTCGGAACTCAACCAGGTTCATCGCGCCCGCCTGCCAGCTGCAGCTGAGCCCTATAGTGGAGCCTGGCTTGGAGTTATCCCAATCGAGAGCCTGAGACTCCTCCTACCCGACGATGCCGTCCGTATCGGTGTAGCTCTACGCCTAGGCACTTCGGTCTGCCTCCCACACCGCTGCAAATGCGGAGCCATGGCAGACAGCCTTGGCCACCACCAGCTCTCCTGCCACCGTGACCCGGGCAGGTTGCCGCGCCACGCCGCTCTCAAAGACGTGATCCGTCGTGGCCTAGCTGCCGCCGGAGTCCCAGCGCTTCTCGAACCCCGGGGTTTGGACCATGGCGATGGACGGCGGCCAGACGGGATGACGATATACCCCTTCAGCGCCGGTAAATCCTTGTTGTGGGACGCGACATGCACAAACACCTTCGTTTCGACCCATGTAATCGACTGTGCAGTCAACCCCGGAGCAGCTGCTCGAGCCGCCGAGCTGCGAAAACGCACACGGTATGCGGCCCTGGCCCAGCGCTATCGCTTTGAGCCCCTTGCAGTCGAGACAACGGGAGTGATGGGTCCCGCATTTCTCGGCCTTGTTCAGGAGCTCGGACGGCGCGTCACCGAACTCTCAGGCGAGCCCCGAGAGACATGCTGGCTTCGGCAACGCATCAGCATGGGTCTAGGACAACTGGCCGCGGCCACCTGGCCGCAGCCCAACTGGCGGCGGGAAACTAACCGCGGCCTACTGGCCGCCTTATGGAACGTTTTGTTGCTAAAATGCTAAATTTTCACAATGTCTTTATTGATTGAAAAAACAAGACCTAACCTAACCTAACCTAACCTAACCTAGCCTAACCTAACCTAACATTCCTAAAGTATCAAACAAAAAACCTATACAACCAACCTAAGTTAGAAGTTCCTCCGGTGAAGGCTGACTGGGGACTGACAGTCTAGAAGACGAAGTTCGTATTCGAGAATCAATCATTCGCTGGTGGGGGCTTAAGGAGCTGCCTTGAGTACGTAAACTTAGGCGGTTACAGTTTTCAGTTTCCAGTCCGCGGCGGTCAGCTGGCCGCGGCCAGTTTCCCGCGGCCAGTTGGGCTGCGGCTAGTTGGCCGCAGCCAGTTGTCCCATTCCCCATCAGCATGGCTGTGGTCCGTGGCAACGCGGCTGCATTCACCACCACATGTTGCCTAACACCCACGCCTTCCTAATGGTCGCACACACACACACACACACGCACGCACGCACACCCAAGCACACACACACACACACACACACACCTACGTGTGCACATGCACACGTACTTCCACATGCAATGCACACATTAGGTACACAGGTTGAGCGTCACAGCAGTCTGCGGGAAGGCGGGTGCAGCTGCCCTCACACACTGTGTTGCCCGGATAATAAATATGGGTAGAGGCGCTCATGAAAACACACACACACACACACACACACACACACACACACACACACACACACACACACACACACACACACACACACACACACACACTTTCATTCTGCTGGTCAAGAGGGTCGTGTTTATAGCATTGCCTATTGGCACACTGTTTGCACTCTTATTTAAATCATGTATAAGTATGCATGATTTATGTATTAATGCATTTTATTAAGGTGACAATTGTACCCATACACCGCGATGTGATGGTTTGCTTTAAGTAACAAACAATTGGTATGTTTTGAATAAGAAAAATGTCAAAATGATTGAGGTGGATCTATTATATGTTTGAACTTTGAAACACCGACTTCTTAGAAACAAAATCAATGAACACACGTGGAGTGGATGGATGGAAAGGCAAGTACAAAAGCAAATCTATTTAAAACGTCATGGAAAAAATAATGTTTATTACTACCTCCAGCAATACAAATTGAATTAAAACGAGAACATGCATTATTTTCGTCTGTATGAATATATACGGCAAATGCAATTGATTGACTTTTAAGAGCTTCACCCTTTAATGGAACTTCAATCTGGACCTACTTTAGAAGGGATGGTCCAAGCGGGAAGACCTTTAGTTTATTAACTCAAGGTATATGCACGTCTGATCTGAACGTTCTCTCAGTCTCCTCCTCAGTATATTTATTTTCCTTCCCATATTTTCTGTTTCTATTTTTCACGATCGACCCAACGCACAGCAGGTCATTTTTCTTTTGCACCTTCGTAAATGTTATTAATGTTAGGGTTCAGCTGTTCTAATCAAGTGTCTCTCTCTCTCTCTCTCTCTCTCTCTCTCTCTCTCTCTCTCTCTCTCTCTCTCTCTCTCTCTCTCTCTCTCTCTCTCTCTGTCTAAAAAAGTTTAACTACGAGTATACAACAACAAATATATATGTATGCGAGTGTGCTACGCGAGTGCGAGCGTGTGTGCGTGTGCGTGTGCGTGTGCGTACGCGAGTGTGTGTGTGGGGGGGAGGATGGAGGCAGGCTAGGCGCGGAGAGCGAATGTAGCCAGCCAATCACGAGGCAGAGTCATGCTACGTCACTGGCGAGGGCGGGGCCGGAGAAAATCATGACTTTTTTTCGGAAATATGCCTCCCTCTCCATCCCTTCACGGGGATACACACGACACATACCACTACACGTCCTCAGCCATACTCACGCTCCCGTCATACAAATATCTCCCATGCAGTCATGTATCTTTACCCAAAGGTTGTAAAAATGTCAATGGAACGGAGGGAGGGTAAGAGGTACATGGACTGCCACACTGTCTGCTTTCTAAGAGTTACATAATACAAAACATGTAGACAATCGTTATTCCAGCTCCATGTAGTAACTGTAACTAGATGTAACCATTGTGACACATTCTACTGACCCTTAGAACAAAGAGTAACAGTGTGACGTTCATAACAACGTGGTCATATGAAACAAGTATTGAAGCATATTTAATATTTTCTTTCAAACAGAGATAGAACACTAATATATTGCTAATGGAACACAATTTGAAATGTAAATCAATAGTGAATCTGTGAATAATAAACAATATATGTGCAATGTTTTGGTTATGTTAAGGTTTACTATTTATGCAGAGGTTAGCCCTCGCCGTTTCCGCACCTTGGGTATTCCTGACTACAGACATGACAGACATACAACATAATGAAAAAAACAACTGTTTGTAACTATTAATCAAAACACTCGCATGAAACAAAGATCTCCAGTTAAGGTGTATGTAGTACTGGAAGCAATACCTGTTGGCCAGCCACGCTATGTACTACCTGAAGAAAAAAAACTAAGCTCGTCATACACAAGTGATAAAGAAAAAAACATATTTCGATACTAGTGAGTGACTTTTTTTTTATCAAATTTGTACTCACTTCTGAGAGTAAAATGATGGGCCATTATAGGACTTTTTGTGTATTGTATGATTCTACAATTCATATTATGTAAAATAATACTTCTGAAAACAGTTCAAATAAAACCTTATCTGTGTTGCGACCAACACGGCAGATACACCTCGTTTATATTGTGATTATGTTTATAGTGTTTACTAAATCAAATTAGCCACCATCATCACACAGTCTGCTGCATACAAAAACTCATAGTTTGCTAGTCACTGGAACAAATTATCCTCATATTGGTATTTGTTGTCATGTGCACTCCCCCAAAAAAATATAACACGCAACAGATTTTGTGATACGGATCCTCCTTCAAACATTATGTAGCCATGAATTTACATATAAATGTTTCCACGAAGTCCTATGCCTGTTGTCCATTTACTAAGATAAAAGCTTAACCACAATTTCACAGATATTATGAAAATTTATATCTGGCGTAAATGACACTTAGTTATCTAAAAGGTGTTATTGTTAAGGAAATCTGATTACATATATACTTAACGTCCTTTTGTCTTACTGATATGTATTACCAGGAACCGTTTATTATTACCCTGTTGTAAGTATTTTACTCGACCAAGTAGTTATGGCCTTAGCTAACATTTTCTTTTTTTAACAGATTCCTCAAAATATGACACCACATGCTGTTTTCGATTACTAATACACATTCTTATCCATTCAATAATACAATCTATCTCGTAAGCTAAGTTATATATTGGCTTGCCTCAACACCTGTTGATTAATGACCGGTATTCTGGCAGCTAAATCGAATGATGATTATCACACCCAATCCATCACAACCACCCTTAACCCACTCTCGATAATGTTAGAATTCACGGCTAATACAACTAAATTTGCCTCGTCTCACAATAATGTTGTATAAATTATTGATTGTAAGCAAGTACTCACACATTTCTATAATGGACAATCTACTGGTGTCCGAGGCGTAAGTCTTGCGCCATTTGCCGGGTGCACAAGCAGCATAGAGGCCACACGCTGTACTCGTGATCGTTAGCCATTACCCTCCAAGAAAGTGTTCAGAGCTCATAGAGTATCTATGTGTAAGGCTGAGACTTCTCACACTACACAACACCTCCATCCTCTTGCTCAAGGGGAACAGTAACCACTCCCTGTCAGTGAAACATTCTTAGCGACCTGAGCAGGGTTCGAACCCACGAACCCCAGGTGGCAGGCGGGATGTTAATCACTGAACCACGGGAGCGGTGTGTATGTGTGTGTGTGTGTGTGTGTGTGTGTGTGTGTGTGTGTGTGTGTGTGTGTGTGTGTGTGTGTGTGTATGTGACGATGAGAACTACTTAAACTTAAAACTTTGATGGCGTAACTATAAGATTGAAAAATGTTTTCACGTAACCCTGGCCGTTTCACAATACCACCATCCCTACCACCAACCACCATTGCTACCACTACCGTCATCACCAATACAGTTACTGTAGTCACCACTACCACCACCAATAACAGCTACAACGCTAATATAACCTCAACTAATAATTCTACCATCAACCCCATCATCACCACACCCTTTTCATTTTCCTAAACTGAACGACACCTTCCCCTCGGTGCACGTTGTCACGGAATAGTGTAATATCAGTACTTCTTTCTGAAATCCTTTTTCCTCGCATGAGTGTGCTATACGAAATGAGGTCTCGTTAACATACAAAAGCTGCTTCGTTAACTAGCTTTCGTTAGCGGTTCATAAATCCACCACCAGACGGCATTGGAGTCGCTAAGCTAGTTCGAAGTTTGTCGCTAGATGGCAGTGATAGTACTCTATCATAACACCAATCACATGTAGATGACGCGGGAACATTACTGCAATGTTTAACTTTCAATCGTGATTTTCCTGTATTTTTTACATCCGATCAAGAGTATTTATCAAGTAATGAGGTCATCACAACCCAACAGCCGTAGTGTTGGATAGGCAGAATATGGTAACAGAAAGGTGTACACTACCACTCATTCAGACTGGAAAGGTACAGTACACACCTCCTGTTTGGTAACCATTCATTAACGTATGTCTGTCTATGCTGGAGCTGCACCGTCAACCACCATCACCACTATCATCACCATTGTCACACCATCACTTTCATTCTACCACCACCACCCACCATCGTTACCATGACCATCAACACCATCACCATCACGTATCATCACCACTACAACCACCTTCATCATCATCATCATCATCATCATCATCAAGAACATCATCATCAATATTCATGTCACTACAATATGCTCACCAACATGACTTCCATTATCAACAACACCAAAACTATAACCACTACTACCACCACCACCACTAACATCATTGCCCTTACCGCCACCTTTACCACCTTGCATTATATATTACCTAAGTACACCGTTATTAAACTTCGATAACAGGAAACACTATATAGATCATCGTTATATGCTTGTAATAATACCCTAGCGTGTAATTACCCTTCAGACGTCTCCATTAATTTGTTCACAGTCTCCACATGTTACTCTGTTGGCTGTTGTTTTTCCTTTCTCTCATATTTGAAACCTATTCGCTTTCATTTACACACACACACACACACACACACACACACACACACAACACACACACACACACACACACACACACGCACGCACGCACTAACAGACAGACAAATAAACACTATATTTGAAGTCTTTTTTCCCTTCGCTTACGCACGCACGCACAGCCAGCCATACAGACAGACATAGAGACAGACAGACCATAGAAGCTGACTGACCAGCATCACTATTCAATAAAAAGCCCTTTGAGACAAAAGTAATTCAAGTTGACGTAGTTCCATATAAGCCTGGTAAACAATAAAATAAATAAAATGAAATAAAAAGTGACAGTGGTACGCATCTGCCCGACAGCACATACCTAAAAAAAAATTAGTAAACAAAATTGACATGTAAAGGCGACCTAAAAAAAGAATAAAATTGATATTGGAACGTGAAAAGTAGTCATTGAATGATCGCCGTCGTCCCACATAGTTTTTTTTTTCTATCGTATTCATCGATAACCATAATTTCTTGTGTTAAACAAAAAAAAAAGTACATCCATACATCCATGCAATTCAAGATCCAACTCTTGCCTTTTTTTTCTATCGTATTCATCGATAACCATAATTTCTTGTGTTAAACAAAAAAAAAAGTACATCCATACATCCATGCAATTCAAGATCCAACTCTCGCCTTTTGTAACACCGGTTTCCTCTCTGTATTTTAAGTGGAAGACAATAGGATTGCCACATTTCTAAGGCGAAAAAGAATATATACCTCTTTTCCTTTGTATTGTTCTAGTCGCCTCGTGCTGTATGTTAAACATATTTTCTTTAACTTCCATCTAGCAGAGAGGTTCCTAAGTAGTTGTTGATATTGCATCCACCCATCCACATCTTGTAAGAGTGTTGGCATAAACCCATTTTGTGTTACTATTATTTACCTGCCCACCACTACGGCTGTCGTGGTGTAAGGCCGGGTTCACACGAGACACTCTTTAGTGGTCAGTGGCCGCCATTATAAAATGGTCAAAATAGAACACACACATCTCTATGGGTGCATTCACACGGGGCACTTTTTAGTGGTGACCACTAAATAATGGTGAGTAGTGCGATATTTTATAAAGAAACCTATTAGATGTTTTTGCGTTTTATAGCCTAGTTTTTAATCACAACACATATAGGTAAATGCGACTCTTTTCTTAATAAAACCACGCAGGCGTTGTTATTTATATCATCCTGGTAGGCATCTACATTTTCTTGTACTGCCATTTTTTTAATGGCAGCTATTTTTTAATGGTAGCCATTTTTAATGGCAGCCACTGACCACTAAAAAGTGTCGTGTGAACCCGGCCTAATGCTTTCATATCACGCGGTTATTATCTTTCTTGTTCGTTATAGAAAGCCAGGAAACACACAACTCAAGAACTAAACATCAGGACAGGTGTTCCCGTAATGTATATGAAATAGGTGTTATTAGAATAGGAAACACTGTCTTCTCTTGACACTCAAATCTTAAATCAACGGGCATTATTATTGTGTTTCACTATCAATTACTAATCAAATAAAACTTCACCAAACTCATCAAATTTCATCAGAATAAAATCAATATCAAAATATATGTTACGAGTATATATTAATTTCATATTTCAGCAATTTTTCATTTATCAAAATGTAAGAATTACACTCCGGTCTGTACTTAATTTCATTTGATCCGGTTGTCTAAATCTTTGTTTATTTTCTGTTTGTTTTACCTTTTGGAATTATTCTTTTATTTCTTATTTCATTTCACTGCTTTTATAGTCGTTGCTTTGCTGTACAAGATTTCTGTAATATATCATTAAATGCATTTCTTCAGTCTAACAAACTGTCCCTAATGGCCTAGTGTTGTATTTCTATTCATAATTATAATATAGATTGGAGCAACTCATGTTGACGTGTGTCACCGTACTCAAAATAATATTTCATATTTATTTTCACCAATTGAGAACAATTTGGACAAATTAATTATTCTTCCATGTATTTTTAGGTTAGGTTAGGTTAGGTTAGGTAAGGTAAGATTAGGTTAGGTTAGGTTAGGTTAGGCGTTAGGTTAAACATAATATGCCTGATCTTCCTTGATTATACGACCCCTTAATGAACCTTGTAACTCTCACCATATGGTTTCCTCTTGGTAAAAAAGTTGATGTCCTTTGTCAACCTCGTCTCCTTTTCTAGCGCGTTTCTTCGGAAAATGATGAAACAATAAGAATATAAAAGAAAACGATCTGTAGGCGCTAATGAAAACCCTGAGTGGCTTCCAGCAAGAGAGAGAGAACAAAAAGACAATACAAAACCTTTAGGGTATGGAAGAGAAATTTAATTAGGTGACCCAACATTGTCTCTCTAGTCACGATGGTGAACATAAAAGTGTGGAGGAACGTCAAAAATACCGTCCTACCGAGCCTTGGGTACTGCTTTAATTAAGGCATTAGAGGTGCAAAAAATTTGAATACTCAGCTTAAGGTATTTTTTAAAATCATACCTCTCTGGGTGCAGCGAAGTTGGGTGATGAGAGCGGTGGCGAGGATACGTGTAGTGGTGAGTGACTTTTGCATTGATAAATAAAGGTTCATAATGACTCTTGCATTGAGATTTCAGATTGTCTTATTTCATCAATTCATACATCACTAAAGACTCCCCCGCATCATGGTGCAATGCAATGGTAAGAGTCGTACACACATAACAAAGAACACCAACAAAAAATAATCATTGCACCATTAGTACTTCTATTGAATAAAAACTGAATTATTCTTCAATGCCCTTCCCTGATATATTAACCAAAATTATAAACAAAAACAACCATAGAGTCAGACAAATTTGAGAAGACGATGCTCAGCTATGAATCATCTACACAAGAAAAACAGCTATTAAGAAAACCACACAATATAATACACCATTATGCTCTGTTTTTGTGGACTTTGTGCCTTCCATCTCCGTGGTACGCTTCCTATCCAAAATTCCGAATGATGCCTTCCATCAAAGTATAGTATCCTCCTTTATTTTCAGTCTTTATTATAAAATGTCCATGGCCATGTTTTCTACAAGGTGTTCCCTGCTATCTGTTTTTCCTGGCGGCATGTTGCCGGAGGGGGAGGAGGGTGGGAAGAGAGCCTTGTTTTGTTTTTATCCTGTTCTCAAAATCTTAGTGTACTTGTAGTAGTATGTAGTCAAGCAGATACCCTAGTTATAGACCAATAGGTCTTCTGGTGTCTGTTCTTCTCATGTATTCCCTTGTATCTCCGTGGTACACTTCCGAACCAAAATTTCGAATCATGCGACAAATGTCACCTTTTTCAAGGGAACTGTCATTGGCTGAACTGCCAGTGACCTAGCTTCAGTGACCCGCTCTTCACCTGTCCCTCTCCCCATTTCTCATATTCCTACAACTCTTCCTTAATCCTCAACTCCTCTACCTCTCCCCTTCGCATTCCTTCCAACAGGTGCCTGGTGGTGACTACCAATTAATATTATGTTTCTAGAGAGTTGTGGGGAAGAAAAGTCATGGTAATAACAATCAGCAGGCTAACAGCCAAAATAAATCACCAACGACGATCTGCTCGTAAACATTACCAGAGCAGGGGTATAGCACCCAATAACTCCCTGAACAGCTGTCTGGAGGGTGAGATGCGCGGCAGCAACACTCGGCAACGTAGATAGCACCTCAGGCAGCAGGGAGGGTCGAATGGTGTAGATACAGTTGAAGGGCACACTGGAAGGGAGCCCAAGTCTCCATAAATGCCTTCAGTAATGTTGAGAACCAGCAGCAGGTGAGAGATGTTGTCAGGTGAGAGAGTTCAGGCGATCTGTCTGTCCCCGGTCCCGCGGCGTGGAGCTTGCCTCGTTAGACTACCCCCTACCCCTGGACAAGGGGGTGGGGTAGTGGCGGGGAAACTGGCGAACAAGCAGTTGGAGAGGTGAACCATCGCCGGTAGATTACAGTGGTAGTTCAACCACTAATAAGAGGGAACGAAGCAGGTTGCAGTTCCTCACAGTTCGGTACCCTTTAATCTTAGAAAATAATGGAGGCAGTACATTCGTATTTTCCTCAAGAAGGCGAGGGAGAAGAAACAATGAAAAACACGACCATTACGATGTCCTACGCAAGAATAACACAATTGACGGGTGAAAGTCAAGACAATATCCACTTCCCTCATAATAAGAGTCTCCACGTTACAATAACTGTCCAAACACCCACCAATAAACGACTCATACACACCAACAATACACAATAAAAATACAATAAGGACACTAACACTGTACAATAACGACAATCACTATAAATGAAGATTGGCGTGGCGTGGTGGTGGTGATGGTATGAGGAGGAACACTCTCTCCTTCACTGTTTCTCCGCACACACATAAACGAGCACAGGACAAACAATAGAAGAAGAAAAAGAAAATAATTGGAGGTGGTAGTAATAGGAAAACTCTACACGAGACAGAACGCACGATGTAGTACGAAGGGAGAACCGTACAAGCACTTCTCTAGCCCTTTGGTTCATTACATTGTACGGCCACAAACAGACAGCAATATTGCATATATGATTATGACGAATACAAAGAAGTTTTTTTTTATATAGCTTGGCTTTACGTGTTCCGTGTATAGAAAGAAAATATCGTTTGGTGCCGTAACGTAATCAGCTCCTACCAATTGATGTCCGCAGCCAATTCTCTCTGATTTCATTCACTAATTTGCATTGGCTGTGGTGTGGCTGATAGAAACATTGGGTTTCCCGCGTAAAACCTGGTTGGTGTAATTATCATGGTTATGGAGGTCGACTAATGGAATGTGCGTATCGTCTCGTTGCCTTCAGTACAGTAGTGGTCGTGAGGCACAATTGATTTACATTAATGGTGCACGAGGAAGATTCCGTTTGTGTTCACCTAACTTCATCCTCCTTGATTTATGTTTATGCGTTTTAATCCAAGTCAAGGCCGGTAGTTGTTACTCTGCCACCACTGTTATGTAGATGATTAATTTTCACTCCCTATACTAAGGTTAAGAGATACAAAGGGCATGTCACTATATAAAAAACAACTTAAAACACACACACACACACACCACACACACACACACACACACACACACACACACACACACACACACACACCACACACACCACACACATACACACACACACTCGCGTAGCACACTCGCATACATATATATTTGTTGTTGTATACTCGTAGTTAAACTTTTTTACGTATTCAGCGATTAATTTAATGAAGTAGTTATCCATAAGTGTGCCATACGCACCCATTTGGCTCCTGTTACAAACTATAGAAAACAGGAAAAAGTAGTTCAACAACAGCGTAAATTGTGCACTAAAACTCCATTATTTTATTTGCAAACAAAGAGTAAAGCAGTCAGTTCCAAACACTCTTAAGTCTCGGGTAAAGGACAGGTGCTAGATCCCGCGGCAAGATGTCCTAACAAAGCTTTTCACTGTAGGAAGACATCAAAGGTCATTCCTTCCTTCATGGCAGCAGGTTTTATAATAACGTTTATACGAAAAAACACAAAGAATACCGTAATGTGGAGGTAATAGTACCATTGAAGTGAACAGCGATGGGACAGAGGATGACACTGGTACAGCGGAGAGTACTTTATAGAGGTGGACCCAGTGGCAAACACGTAAATCATATTTTCAAATCAGTTAGAGTTCACACATACAAGGATGACAATTAAGTAACCTGATTCCAGGCTTCAAAGTGGGAGTCTGGCAAAATTACTCACACTGATCACACACACAGCAAAGCTTCAAATTCAACTAAGAGATAAGGGTTGTATTATTTTTATTAGATAACAACTTATTTCACACTGCATTTCAAGACACTATTATGTTAGAACATAAGAACATAAGGAATATAAGGAAGCTACAAAAGACCCGTAGGCCTGTACTAGAAAGTTCCTGTTACTCCATTACTCCCTTATTACCTACAACTACCTCTCATCCCCATCCATAAAGCCGTCTAGTCTTCTTTTAAAACTCCCTATCGTCTGTGCACTAACTACCTGCTGACTGAGTCTGTTCCAATCATCTATCACTCTATTTGTAAACCAATTCTGCCTATTTCCTTACTAAATCTACATTTTTCTAGTTTGAATCCGTTATTTCTTGTTCTATCCTGACTAGTGATCGTAAGAACTTTTCCTACATCCCCCTTATTAAAACCTTCACCCACTTAAATACTTCAATCAGGTCACCCCTTACTCTACACCTCTCCAGTGAGTGTAATATCAAAAGCTTTAGTCTGCTTTCATAACTAAAATTACGAATCCTTCTATCATTTTGGTTATCCTTCTCTGCACTGACTCTAACAAAATCATATCCATTATATAATTCGGAGACCAAAACTGTACTGCATAGTCGAGGTGAGATCTGACTAACGCTAAATACAACTTCAAAATAACCTCAGCACTTCTACTTTTAATACTCCTAGCAATGAATCCTAACAACCTATTTGCCCGATTTCTAGCCTCAATACATTGTTTTCTGGGACGGAGCTCTGAGCTAATCTGTACACCCAAATTCCTCTCACATTCTGATCTATTCAGCATTACCCTGTTCATGTTGTACCTGTTGTGAGGATTTTCCCTTCCAACATTCATTGCTCTACAGTTGTCAATATTAAAATCCATCTGCCACTGACCACCCACTCGTTTAACCTATCTAAGTCCCCCTGCAGGTCTTTTACTACAGTCTCTGATCTAATAATCCTACCTATTTTAGAATCATTAGAAAATTTACTAATATCACTACTAATCCCACTGTCTAAGTCGTTAATGTATATTATAATAATAATGGCCCTAAAACAGATCCCTGTAGAACTCCATTTGTTACCTCCCGCCCCCTTTAGAATTGGAACCATTAATGTAGCTCTTTGTTGCCTATTGCTTAACCAGGACCAAATCCAGCGGATTGTACTGCCGTGAGACAACCTGATGTGCCACCTCCAGTCCTCACAACACTCCTGATCAACACAGTCTTTTTGCTCAACCAGCCGCCTCAACCCTGTTGCTGGCAGCATTAGTGATCACCATTTTTTGAAACTATTGAACTTTTAGATTCTCGTCGAAGAAAATTGTAATCACCTTGATGAACCTAATTGCAGCCAAGGTCTCTATTTTATCTCAAACATCTAACAAGGGTAACTTGATCTGGTGTTCCACCGAGATGCTATTACAGTGGAGGATGTTATCAAATCGCTCATCTAAAAATGGCTTCATACCTGCAAACATTACTGGTGCTCTGCCAGTCACTCGTCCCAGCCAGTGATGGCACGTCATCCTGCCGAGTGTGTTTCTTCCCTTTTAGGTACATGTGATAAGGCAGTGATTATATTAATGAGAGGACAGATTCATGTCAAACCATCATAAAAAAACATACATGGTACCATCTTCCGCTGACAAGCCTCTGTATGAATATGACGCGTGGCTGGCCAGTGACCTGATTGTATCACGTGCTGGGGGATCAGGTGTTGAAAGAAGATATGCACTTCACTCAATGTCAATCAACCAACGTTCGATTATGTAAATGACGGATAATAACGGATACAAATCATGAATGTTGAGGAGCTGCTCATCGCGATCGATTTTTCCTGGTGCGTGAGAACTATATATTCATGCAATAGTTGTGGTTTTCATTGCGTATCTTACTTTAAAGTGAAACACGTCACCTTTGAATTAGTGACAATCATCACAACAGGCGCACAATATTTATCGAAGAGTATGACAAAGGTGGTGATAATCTGCGATAATTATCAATTAATTAATCTTTTTATGAACTTTTTTACTTATTATAATAATAATAATCATAATAATAATAATAATAATAATAATAATAATAATAATAATGATATAACTATTACTATTATTATTATTATTATTATTATTATTATTATTATTTACTATTTTTTTTCCTTAGCTTTTACTTTTATGTGGGTTTGTTCGTGTGTTTGTGTAGAAATATATATATATATATATATATATATATATATATATATATATATATATATATATATATATATATATTATATATATATATATATATATACGTGAAATTCGGTGTGTGTTGTTTATTTGTCTGTCTGTCTGTATGCTAGCTATAGAACCTATCTGAATGTGTCTGATCAAGCTGAAGCTTGGAGGGGGTACTCAGTGGGACAACCTTTGTGTCTTCCATGGGTCAATTTTTTTTTACCCGGGCAACGCCGGGCACCTCTGTACTCAGTGGGACCCCGTTTGTGTCTTCCATGAATCAAATGCTTAAAAATCAAACTTTTAAAATTCGCGATATATAATACCCGTCAAATATTCTGTTATTTTCCTGGGCAAAACCGGGTACCTCTGCTAGTATATATATATATATATATATATATATATATATATATATATATATATATATATATATATATATATATATATATATATAGGAACTGCACCTGCCTCGTCTTCCCCTAATTAGTGGTTAAACTACCACTCTCGTCTGCCGGCGCTTGTTCACCGGCTTCCCCGCCACTACCCCACCCCCTTGTTCAGGGATTGGGGGGTAGTCTAACCAAGGCAAGCTCCACGCCACCGGCTGGGGACAGCAGAACGCTTCAGCTCTCTCACCTGACAACACCTCACCACTTGCTGCTGGTTTTCAACATTCCGAAGGCATTTCTGGAGACTTGGGCTCCCTTCCAGTGTGCCCTTCAACTGTACCTACACCATTCGACCCTCCCTGCTGTCTGAGGAGCAATCTACGTTGCCGAGTGTTGCTGCCACGCATCTCACCCTCATACAGCTGTACAGGGAGTTATTTGGGTGCCATACCCCTGCTCTGGTAATGTTTACGGGCAGTTCGTCGTTGGTGATTTATTTTGGCTTTTAGCCTACTGTTTACTATTTGTGTGTGTGTAAATATATTCGGGGTATCTTACTCCATGATTTTTCTTCCCCACAACTTATAAAAAGATAATATTAATTGGTAGTCACCTCGGCCCTGACATATTGGCGACCTCGCTAGGATAAGAACTACCAATTATTTATTATCTTTTTACAGATTGTGGGTTGTTATCTAAGTCGCTGCTGCGCGCCGTTGCTGCCTGAGGCCCGGGAGTAATGTTATGAGAGTGTTTTGATTGCCGTCAAACTCTTACTTTTGCCAGATTTTGCACGTGAGGTGTTGTCCATTTTTTGTTTTTGTGTTGTGTTCTCTTTTGGTCTTCTCCATGTCTTCCTTTCAAGAACTGAAGGAGCAGGGTGAAGCCCTCGGTCTGCAGGGCAGGAAATTGGCCAGTGGATCCTTGAACAACAGAACACGAAAGGGATGAAAGACAAGCTGAGAGAGAAGAAAGACAAAGACAAGCTGAGAAGGAAAGAGAAAGAGAAGAAAACAAGCTGAGAAGGAAAGAGTAGAAAGACAAGCTGAGACGGAAAGAGTAGAAAGACAAGCTGAGAGTGAAAGAGTAGAAAGACAGCTGAGAAGGAAAGAAGAAGACAGCTGAGAAGGAAGAAAGACAAGCTGAGAGAGAGAAAGAGATCAAGCTGGCAGAAATTGCAGCTAAAGGTAAGCCCTCAGTCCTACCATCACATGATCCTGTTTCCAGACCTAGTCTACCACCATACAAGGATGAAGAGGACATTGCCACCTATTTAACTAGGTTTGAGCGTGTGGCCGAGATGCTGGTTTTACCCAGAGATACCTTTGCTGTTCGTCTGGGTTGCCTCCTTACTGGTAAAGCTGCCGAACTCTACACGTCCCTTCCGTCATCCACCACTGAGGATTACGAGTTACTGAAGCAAGCCTTGTTAACAGGCTTCAGTAAAACTCCAGATGGCTACCGGGTGGATTTCAGGTCAAACAAGATTAGAGTAGGACAGAACTACCATCAGTTCGTTACCCAGTTATCGAGGATGTTTGATTCTTGGGTTGAGTCTTCATCTGTGGCCAATGTTTATGCTGATTTAAGGGAGTTTATTATCTTTGACCAATTTTTGTCCTCCTTATCAGCAGAAATACGCCTATTCATCAAGGAAAGAAGGCCTACCAAGCTGAAGGAAGCAATACAACTAGCGGATGACTGGGCATCCGCCCACAACGCCTATCCTAAGGTCTCTTCCTACAACAACGCTAAGAAAATCTCCCCTCGACTTGCTACTCCACTCCAGCCTCTACCTTCTCCTGGGAATCAGACTCCCTCAACCGTGACTTGTCACAATTGTGGGGAAGCAGGACATATACGACCACGCTGTCCCAGGAATCCTCGAGCATTCAAGGATGGAACTACTACCACGCCCCGCTATAAGGTTGGATTTTGTTTAGAGGACCATAAAGTGCCTAACTTCTCAGTTACGGGGACTATTAATGGGTCATGTCTTCCTCTATAATTAGGGATACTGGATGCTCTGGAGTTATAATTTTCTGAGGAAGCCTTGCCAGACATTGACCCATCACTCTGCCCCAAAGTACAAGTTGCTGACTATTTGGGACGAATCGACGAATTTCCTGTCGTTAAGTGTTACTTACGGTGCCCATTTTACACTGGTTGGACAGAAGCTGTAAGGCCCCAATTAAATTTGCTAGTGCTCTAGTTGGGAATATTCCGGGGTACAAGATCGTGATAGTCCTGATTCTCTACTCAGTAATGACAACCATCTTCTCCATAGTGACCATGACCAAGCCACCACTGACGTTTCTTCCCTACAAGATCCTCTGTTGCCTCCTGATGACTCGCCTTCGCCCGGAACTTCCCTCTCCTCTCAAGACAAGGACAACCGCCCTTCTGGATGTCAGCGTCTTCCACCAGTTGAGTCCTCAACTACTCAAGTGTGTGCTGTGGAGACCAGAGCCGGTCGATCTAAACGGGTCCACCGTCTAGTTCTGCCTAAGCTCCATCCTTTGACTGTAACCCCTGATGAGTTTCGTCAACTTCAGGAATCCTGTCCTTCCTTGACGGGTTTACAATCAAAGGCTACCACTCAAGAAATTGAGAAGGCACGGGATGGTGCCATATACCAGTTCATACATGAGGACGGCCTCCTGTACCGAAAATGTCTCTCCTCGGATCACCCTCAAAAGGTAAATGGTTTATCTTGGTTGTTCCCAGCGATTGCCGTCCCGTCATCCTACGTGTTGCTCACGAAGGTCCTTTGGCTGGACATTTCTCTCACCGGAAGACCCAGATGAAGGTATGGCAAGACTTTTATTGGCCAGGGATGTGTGCAGACATCCGGGATTACTGCCGTTCCTGCGACAAGTGTCAACGTATGTCGGCTAAGGGTAGGGTACGTCAGTACCTCTTCAACCGTTACCTGTCGTAACTGAACCCTTCTCCAGAGTTGCCATTGACTTGTAGGGTCCCTTGTCTCCATCTTCTGAAGGGCACCGTCACCTTGTAACTTGCATTGATTTCTTCACGGGTTTTCCTCTTTATTACTACTTCTACTGCTACTACTATTACTACTACTATTACTATTATACTACTACTACTACTACTATTACTATTATTATTATTATTACTACTACTTCTATTATTATTATTATTACTACTACTGCGACTACCATCAAATCCATCTCCAGCACTACTACCAGGAAGAGGTTGAGCAACTGTTGAGTCAAGGAATCATCCAACCTTCAACCTCTCCACACTGCTCTCCGGTTATCATGGTCAGGGAGTCCGACGGTACGTATCGGATGGCCATTGATTACAGGTTACTCAACTCAGTTACTATTTTCCATGCTGAACCATCCTGCAGTATTGAGACAGAGCTGCATAAGTTCGTTGGTGTTGAGTTCTTCTCAGAGCTAGATTTGAGTAAGGCATATTACCAGGTTCCACTTTCTGCCAAAGCTCGACGCTTCACTGCGTTTCCAACTCACAAGGGCCTGATGGAATTTACTCAGATGCCTTTTGGTCTTGTTACGGCCTGTGCCACTTATATTCGCTTAATGAGGATTGTGCTTGCTGGCTTGGCCAATGTTTCTTATTATTTTGATAATATTTTTGTGTATTCATCTGATTGGCCCACTCACATCTCTGCCCTCAAGTCTGTTTTAGATAGACTACAACAAAACAGTCTGACTGTCAAACTTAAAAAGTGCCAGTTTGGAGCAGAGTCCATCAACTATCTGGGATTTGTTTTGTCCCGCAACCATCTTCAACCACAAGTTGGCAAGTTGACTGCCATCACCTCCATGACTCCTCTTACCACCAAGAAGTTACTCCGGACTTTCCTAGGTTTGATATAATTTTATAAAGCTTTCATTCCTCAGGCCTCTGAGCTTACCGGCCCCCTCTCTGACTTGTTGAAGAAGCCGGTACGGGATCCCCTCCAGTGGACTGAAGATCTGCTTGAACGGTTCATGCTGCTGAAGCAAGCCTTGACTTCGGAACCTATTCTGCGTCTTCCGGACCCCAGCCAAACCTTCGTCCTACGTACCGATGCTTCAAACTATGATTAGGTGTTGTACTCCTACAGTACCATGATGATCGTCCACATCCCATCTCTTACGCCAGCCGGAAACTACTTGATCGGGAACGACGATACTCTACCATCGAGAGGGAATGCCTGGCCATCGTATTCGGCATTCATAGGTTTGACTTCTATCTTCGAGGTAAGGAATTTATCCTTGAAGTAGACCACAAGCCTCTAATATACCTTCAGAAATTCAAAGGTAAAAACGATAGAGTACTACGATGGGCTTTAGGTCTTCAACCCTATACATTTAGGGGTTGTTCATGTTGCCGGGGACAGACAACATTGGAGCCGACCTTCTCAGCCGGCAATAGCTTTTCTTTATTTTGTTTTCCTGCACTCCAGTCTTTTACAAGTTTTGTTTCCTGCACTACAGTCTTTTCAAGTTTGTTTCCTGCACTCAAGTATATTATAAGTTTGTTTATGTCTCCTGGTCAGCTGCAGTCCTTCGACATCAGCTGTGCAGCAGATGTTTTAGTGGGGGCATGTGTGAGGAACTGCACCTGCCTCGTCTCCCCTAATTAGTGGTTGAACTACCACTCTAGTCTGCCGGCGCTTGTTCACCGGCTTCCCCGCCACTACCCCACTGCCTTGTCCAGGGGGTGGGGGGTAGTCTAACCGAGGCAAGCTCCACGCCACCGGACTTGGGGACAGACAGAACGCTTCAGCTCTCTCACCGGACAATACCTCACCACTGCTGCTGGGTTTCAACATTCCGAAGGCATTCTGGAGACTTGGGCTCCCTTCCAGTGTGCCCTTCAACTTTACCTACACCATTCGACCCTCCCTGCTGTCTGAGGAGCAATCTACGTTGCCGAGTGTTGCTGCCACGCATCTCACCCTCCATACAGCTGTACAGGGAGTTATTTGGGTGCCATACCCCTGCTCTGGTAATTGTTTACGGGCAGTTCGTTGTTGGTGATTTAATTTTGGCTTTTAGCCTACTGTTTGCTATTTGTGTGTGTTTAAATATATTCGGGGTAATCTTACTCCATGATTTTTCTTCCCCAGAACTCTATAAAAGATAATATAATTGGTAGTCACCTCGGCCCTGACATAATATATATATATATATTATATATATATATATATATATATATATATATATATATATATTGAATGAAAAAAATTGAATTAGAGACATATTTTAAATCTGAAAAAGTATAATATCCTAATAAAACTACTACAAGAAACGTGGCGTCACTTAAAAAAATCTAACCTAAAAACCAGCACTTAGAAGAGAGAGAGAGAGAGAGAGTAGAGAGAGAGAGAAGAGACGGATGAGAGAGTGAGAGCGAGAGAGAGAGAGAGAGAGAGAGAGAGATGAGAGAGAGAGAGAGAGAGAGCGAGATGAGATGAGAGAGAGAGACGCAGAGAGAGAAAGAGAGAGAGAGAGATTGAGAAAGACTGAGAGAGAGAGAGAGGCGAGAGAGAGAGGTAGAGAGAGAGAGAGAGAGAAAGAATAATTTTTTATTTGATTCGCAGTCAGAGGCGTCACATGACATTACTGACCATAAGAATGATCAACAGCGTGTTGTTTCAGACCTTCGAATTTATAGGTGATCAATTGTATAAGAGACACAAGATTATAAATATATTTTGCCTGGATATAAGGACCACCGCACCCTCGCTCACCACCACCCACACCACACACACACCGCAAGCACACGCCACAACACACACCACACACACACATACATACACCTGTATGAATCAGGAATGCCACAGGAGTGATGCGTGACAGTATAGGTATCATCGAACATCATATTTGTCATGACAGGTGGAAAGAAGCGCGTGACGTCACAATTGTGGAAACCTGTTGTGTGCATTAAAGATCACATTTAATTTGTAATGATTGACACACATAGATATGACACATACACATAGATATATAGCTAAAATAACAACTCCACCATCCCACACAACATTCAGTTATGCTTGTGACCGTAATAGTGTTACATTCACTTGACTATTGTTATTATTTATATGGCAGTTGTTCATATTACAAACTTTTTATGCTGCCATCAATCTGTTTGATTCTATTGTTCATATTTTCTCTCAGTACCAAAATTGAAGTCTCGTAGTAACGATTACATAAAAGGTTACATGTCTTTTAGCTTCTCATGGTAGAGTTAACACCTCACTAAATAATAATAATATATCATTATTGTTATTATTATTTTTATCGCTTATCATATCACCAGTATAAATAGTCTATCATCTATCATCATTATTATCATCATCATCATCATCATCCTCATCATCCTTATCATCATCATCATCATCATTATATTCTCATCATCATCCATCACTCGCCGAGCAAATCGTGTAGTGTATTAACAATCAGTTATGAAAAAGTCAAGCTTCCTAGCATCAAGTGGTGTATTGGTAATCATATATAAACCATTTATAGGCTGCGTAAACGAGGTGGCACTGAATGTCGTGCATATGTGTTGCACTTCGTGTTTTTTTTCTTCAGTTACAAACTGTAATATTTACATCGCACCAAAAGACCTATAGTAATTGACGTGACACTTCACATCATGATTCACAGTCAGTTACAATACATAGGACATAGACACTTATAACATTTGCAAGGAATAGCCGCCACGTGGCATACTCCAGGAGAGGTACTTAGGGGATGTATGAGGCGCTGTTGCAGACAGTGGTGATTCCCCGTGTCCTCTCCTCCGGTTCCCTTAATGTACTCATTTGCTCATAGAGAGCA
This sequence comes from Metacarcinus magister, assembly GCA_029783475.1. Classification (NCBI taxonomy): domain Eukaryota; kingdom Metazoa; phylum Arthropoda; class Malacostraca; order Decapoda; family Cancridae; genus Metacarcinus; species Metacarcinus magister. Next base: position 3,726,463 of record JAPQNM010000038.1, on the reverse strand, counting down.
GCTGCAGCCTGCTCTCCTTCAAAAACAACTTCTCGTACACCTACATAACGTTACGACATCCTTACACTATTTATACACTCTCAAATCAACATTTTAAAAATGGCTTCACAACACCAGCTCTTGGAGCCCCATCTAGGGAGGGGAGCGACCACAAATGTCCCGGTTGGACTTCCCTCTCGCTGACGACCTTCGGTGTCTTCTTGCACACTTGTCCTCTAATACTTTTTACACTCTCGATTCTGCAACATTCGTGGCCTTATATCTAATTTCCAATCTGTGGGCAAACACGCATCTCTCACTCCACTAAAGCTTCATCTTCTCTTCCTAACTGAACACAGAGTTGTCTGCGAATAGCTGACACGTTATCATTTATGTTATTTTCGGAACACTATAATCACCGTACACTTAAAACTAAACAAACAGCACACATTAACGAGAACAAAAATAATAATTGCCTAACAATAAAGCGAACGACGTGCACTCTCGGCATATAATCTGCTTAACTTCGTGTTTGTCCATGAGTCGCCAAATCGTTCACACTAAGTAATAAATCTGACATAACTCCTGCCCTGGAGCCAGACGGAGGCTCTAGAGTGGAGCAGCTCGTCGATACTGAGCTTAATGTAAAAGGCACATAAACTCTACGCTAAGTCAACTACTCGAGGTGCTCACAGGTCCTGGTAAGATTAAGAAACTTCACTTAGTCATTTTTGTACCTGTCACTTGCTCGAGTCCTGATCTTATTATTTAGTTATAATGCAACACAGTGTGATGATTCATGTATCTGATGTTTTGTTTATTATGCCACTAACAGGATGTTTTTGCTCTCATCTCTCTCTCTCTCTCTCTCTCTCTGTCTCTCTCTCAATCACTCTCTCCAGATCTCGCTCTCCCCGTCTTCTCTCTCTCTCTCTCTCTCTCTTTTTCTATCTCTCACATTAAGATCTAGAGCATGATGAATTCCTATGAAGGTCTCGAAGGTTGCGAGAAAACATGTTTGTGGTATAACGGGGATCCTTTTCTTTAGTATTAATTTTGTATTATTGTGTAGTTGTTACTAATCAATTATCTGTTATTGTTTCCGAAGCACAAGTCGGGTGTGAGCTGCGATGGGAGGCAACGACATATTCTCATATATGGACAGTGATCATGAACAAATTCAAGGATTTGTTTTTTGTAGGTTATAGACAACTTTGCAATTCATATCAATCATTTTATTAACTGCATGTTACTAACTTCACAAGAGTACGTTCATAACTGGTGATATAAAAGTTGTTCAATAAGTCTGAGTTAAGTCAGGCATGAAAATGTTTGATTAGGATCCAGTCACGCATGTTTTTAGCTGGTTACGTTGGCTTGCAGGAGAACACAACAGGTGCTATTTCAGGCAAAGAGACGGAAGCTTTATCAATCACACGCTGTTCCAGCAGCCTCCTGGCAGTGACAATGAAGAGCATTATACTTATACTGAAGTGATACGTTGAGTTTATGGCTCCTGATGAGCGACAAGTGAACATCCATGCCGTGAGGAGCTGAATTAGTTGAAGTGGTTGAAGTGGCAGACCATTGTGGTTGCTGCCCTTCGAGAGTAAACTGAAAGTGATTCCGCTCCTTCATGGTTACGCCTGACGATCTGATGAGACGACGTTGGCAGCCTCCTCAGGAGTGAACTCGTCACAGTTCCGTCACGATGGATATGGCCGGTTCTAGTAAACTGGTGCGCTGACGCCTACTGCCAACAGTACACATCGCTACCTGGATGAGGATTAGAAAGGCTGAGATAACTCCCCTGTCACCAGAAGTCAAGAGTTATTAACAGTATACTCAGAGAACATTGAACAACACATATAATGAACTTATTTAAAAACTTCAGCTAGGCTGCAGTCTCGTCTTCCTCAGCACTCCAGACGCGCTACTGAGACTAACTGACATGTAAATGCCGGTGGACGCTCTCTTCTATACTTATGATTCTTGCAGTTCTAGTAACCTTTGCTCATGTTAACCAGTGGCTCGCTATTATGTGCGTGAGGTGTATGAAATGCTAGATAATAATGGGGTAGACAAGTGCTCGAGCTGAGAGTGTCGAGGAAGCAGAGAAGAGAGTAAGAAGGTTAAGCCCTTATAAGTAGAACTTCATTTGGGGAAAAACATTTTTGGAGCCTGGCGGAAAAGATCATCGGGTTATAATGAGAAGTTTCTCATTGTCTGAGGAGACACGTTGACTAAAGCTAAGAGAAGGTTATGTATAACCATTCATGTTGCGAAGTGGCACTTTTCAGTAGCGTGATGCTGACATAATATAAAGATGAATTATATGTATCTGTATGATTACATTACGGAACGCACCATCCACTACACGTAGTTATGTCCTTGGGATATAGATGTTTTGTTCCACTCCACGGATATGACGACGTGGTCGTCACACATACGTATTATAACATACATATGTAGTATACCATACATACGTAGTGTCTCTCACATACACACACAGCATATAGTGTATATATATATATCTATATATAGTATATATATATATAGATATATATATATATAATTGGTAACCATCGATGCCTACACATAAAAGATGAATGTAAAGTTGTAAGTCTTCTGTATGCTACATTAGTTTAGTTCTTACAAAAAGTACAAAGTAAGAACAGGACAGTCCTAATGGACCTAACTGAGGCTGTCCATGTATTACACTACTACCATAATATTTAGCTAATAGATTTAATATGACTAGATTAATGATAACTATGTGATTGGTGTAGTTCGTCTCTTCCACGATGTAAGTGCTAACGATTTGATGGTTGTGTATTCGTTCGCTCATTCCTCAGGGCTTACAAAGATTTGCAACACTGTAAACTGAAAGTGATTTCCGTCCTTCCTATGGTTTACGCCTGACGATCGATGAGGACGACGTGGCAGCCTCCTCAGGATGTGAACTTCGTCACAGTCATAGTGGTAGCAAGTAAACCGGTGTGAGGCAGTTTGGGAGAAGCAGTGCAACCATCCAAGTGTTATTCCAATATAATGTTATGTATATACGAAGATCAAAGAGTTATGTGTTTGAGTTCCATCCTGATTATTACATCATACGAAGCTGGGTTTTTACAACTCTGTTACAGAAATGCCACGAGTTTTGTGTGTGTAGTAAAGCCTCCAATTTGGTCGTGAGATGTTTTTTGCGATTCCACAATAATACGAGATAAAGGATAGCAAGTGGAAGGTTCCTCACCACCCTGCTCCATCCAGCGAAACTGCTTGGAAAGGATAGTCGTATACGTGTAGTATGGAGAAAACTATCATAGGAATTTGTATAGGAAAGTCAGTAAACAGGAATAATCGACGGCTATTACTACACTGGAAAAAATTACGCAATAAGGAACTGACTCGATTTGGTGAGCCAATACTAAGTGCTTATCAGGTTTTTTCTTGAAACAAATGCTATTGTGTTATGTTTACTAATTGTGTTTGTGTAGTGAATTACAAATTATCACTATTGTATTATAGAAAAACAAAGCTTGTTCGATCTAAATCGGTTACGAATAATACTTGAAACCATTGTTACGAGTGATACTTGTTATCAGTTTGTTATCTACTTACATAGTAGATATATATTGATATTGTCATTGCCACTGCAAACTTCAAATGCCTCAATTAGCCTACGCTATACGGAGAATATATATTTATATACTATATATTATATATATATCTTTATATATATTTATATAGATATATGATATATATCAATATATATATATATCTTGTATTATATAGGTCTATACGTATATATCTATATATATATACTATATATAGATAGTATATATAGTTTTTTCTCAAACAATTCTATTGTGTTATGTGTTTACTAATGTGTTTGTAGTGAATTACAAATTATCACTCTTGTATATAGGACACATGCTTTGTTCGATCTAAATCGTTACGAATGATCTTGAAACACAATGTGTACGAGTGATACTGGTTATAGTTGTGTATACTAGTTACATAGTAGATGATATTGATAGTGTCATGGCCACTGCAACTTCAATGACCTCAAGTAGGTTCCTCGTAGACTATCGTTTAATAAGGTGATGCAGTTCAGCTCTTTACTCGTTCGTTCTTAAAGCTGTATTCGCAATCTTGGTGATAATTTTAGTAACTTAGTTCTTTGTATGCTCTCTCTATTTATGGTGTGGTGACCAGAACTAAATGCAATATGTCTAAATGAAGCTGCCTAGTTTGTTAGCGCTCTTCTTAACAACGTTGAACAATGATTCCGGTAGCGAGTTGTGGTGATCCATGAAGATATTGTATTTTTATGCTTATTTTTTTCAATACTTGCTTACTTATTTATTATTCACTCTTTAATGATTCATCTCATCTATGTGATATTTACGTCTTACAGTGAATACTACGTCACAGCAAGAAGGATTATATATATATATATATATATATATATATATATATATATATATATTAGATATAGTAATATATATTATAACTATCTATATACTATATATATATATTATCGTCAGATTTATATATATATATCATATATAAAATATATTATATATATATGTCTCTATATATATATATATATATATTTATATATACTACCTATATATCTATCTATATATATTATATATTTATATATATCTATATATATATAAGATTATTATAGATATATATATGTATATATATATATCTATAGATATTTATATATATATATATATAGATATAATATATATATATACACTATATATATTTATATATATATATCGTTATATATATATAGATCTATATATATATATCTATATATATATATAGTATAACAAGTGTGACTCGTATATATATAATTATATATACATATCTATATATTATATATGATTTACTTATATATATATATATCAATATATATATAGATATATATACTGTATATATATATGGATATAGTATACTCTATATATAGTATACTATATATGTATATATGTAAAATACTATCTTCATCTATAATATATAGTATAGTATATAATATATATATAGTATTATAATTATATATATATGTGTATGTATAAGTGACGCGTGACCCGCTCAGCGAGTCATGCATGCAGTGTGCGGCCCTCTCATTTCCCGAGACTGGCACACTAGCATGACCCGGACTCAGGAACCAGGGCACGACAGGGACACAGGACTCAGTATTGCCGCTCGTTAGATGTGGATGACAGCACAACAAATCAGTGGATGTGTCTTTCGCAGAGTCGTGATGCGAAGGGCGTTGCAGATGAGGCGAGGGTTAGTCGTGAAAGATTCAATATCACCGACGTCCACTTGCACCAGCATGTTGGGAGTGTCAAGAAGCAGTGCATTCAGCTTCCCTGAAATGCGGTGGTGTACGGCAAAAGACTGCTGTGCTAGCTATAAAGTGCGCTCAACATCACAAGGTGCTGCAACCCAGCAGGGCCCTTTCTGCCCAGACCGAACCGTCCGTGTACCAAAGTGTATATTAGGTAGAGGTGGGTGGCTTGGGTGGACACGAAGTACCACCAGCGGCTAGCGTCTTCTGCCGGAGACGCGCAGGGTGTAATGCCTTAGGTCGGGCACAGAAGCCTGGTGGTAATAACGAGCAGTGAGGCCTATAGGTGAGGCGAGTAGGCCGATCATGGAGGGATACATTTTATTGTATTTTTTATTTATTTATTATTTATTTAGGTATATGTATTTCTATTATTTTGTTTTTTACATATTAAAGGGCACTAGCAAGTGGAAAACAAAAATATCGACAGAAAAAAAATCACGCTCTGTCACCAGAGAGTACCTGTATAGGACGAGTGACATTGCTAGAAAAGAAGCACGCAGACGAGTGGATGTCCGTATCATTAGTACGTGTTTTGGACACTCTCTTGTGAAAGATTGTAAAGTCATAGGCTAGTGGAACAAACAGACAAGGAAGAGAGTCAAGAGTTTACGAGTGTAGGGATGAAACGAGTGAAGATACTGGATAACTCTTGCATTAGGAAGATCAGACATATAGGATGAGAAGAAGTAGAGTCTTGAGTAGCAAGGCTGCGGGAGTGAGGCATGCAGTTAGTACAGTTACAGAAGAGCAGTCAGCATGAAAACTAGCGGTAGAAAATAGATAAAGATGCCCACCATTGCGTCGGGTGACTTAAAGAATGAAGACAGTCAGTTAGGGAGGAGAGTTATGAGACGAAACAACTTTAGACTCCACCCTATTTAATAAGGCTGTGTCAGTCTGAAGACCGGCCCCCAGATCATGAGAACCATACTGCCATAGTCCATACATGTGGCGGATAAGTGCTCCTCTACAGAGCAAGCAGCTGGGATGGGAGAGAAAAGATGGACGTAACATAGAATACGCCATAGGTACATCACCTAACCTGGAAACCTAGCTTCGAGGGAGCTGAATTTAGCAAGAGCAGAGCATACTGAAATTCACAGTTCCTGATATTATAGTAAAGATAGAGCCGAGTGTAGTTAATGTGAGAAGAAGGGAAGTGACACGTCATTGAAGAAGAGGGGATATGTTATCTGGATAAGGTTATGTGCGAGATACGATAGAGTTGCAAAAATGAGATTTTTGAGGCATTGAACAGAACCAGATTTGCTCTGCCGCCCTCAATCAGAAACTAGTGAAAGAGTCATAAGTTCTGGCGTCCTTATAGCATCTTGTCTTGAATCACCTAATTCTTGTTGGTTTGGGTGTCGTGTGTACAATCGTTGAAAAAATGCAAGGTGGTGTGTGTCATCAAGCATAGGAAGTGGATAGAGCATTGAAGTCCATATATATATAAGAAATCATGATGAATATAAAGAAAGGACAGTGGGGATAGGATAGAAACCCTGAGGAACACCACTGTTGATATTTAGGGGAAGAACAGTGACCGTCCACGAACACAAGCACAGTCTGAGAAGAAAACTGGAGATGAAGGTACAGAGAGAAGGATATAATCAGTAGGAGGGTAGGTTAGAAATTTAAGAATTTATGCCAGACTCTATCGAAGGCTTTCGTCAATCCATCTGTCTATCTATCTATCTATCAATCTCTCTCTTCTCTTCCTCTCTCTCTCTCTATATATATATATATATATATATATCTATATTATATATATATATTTTATATATATATATATATATATTATATATAATATATAATAATATATATATATAGATATATATATATATATATATAGATATACATATATAATATATATATATATATAATATATATATATACACACACACTACATATATACAGTATTGTTCTATATATATATATATATTTATATTATATATATATATATATGCATATATATATAATTATAGATATATATATATATATCTATATATATATATATGGCATATATATATATATATATATAATGATATTATATATATATATTATATGTAAATTATATATATATATATATTATATATATATAATATAATTTATATATTATATATAAGATATATAGTATAATATATATATATATTATATATAAGAGAGGAGGAGAGGAAGAGAGAAGATTGATAGATTAGATAGATAGACAGATGGATTGTATCCCCCCCCCGTGCCAAGCCTCGATTAGAGTCTGGCATAAATCTTTTAATTTCTAAACTCCCCTCATACTGAACATACCCTTCTCTTCTGTACCTTCATCTCACAGGTGTGAATCCCCAATATTCGCTGACCACTGTGTATTCTTGATATCACCGCCGAGTGGCGAGACTACCCAAATTGCTGCCATACTGTCTCTCAGGACGGGAATTACAAGTATATGCATCTGAGCTGTAGCAGCGATTAGGCTCGCACGTCTCAACGTATTCGAGAGAGAACGTAAACATTTGAGATGCGTCACGATAAAAATTAATAAACCTACGCAAATAACAGGTTCTCGAGCAAGGTCATCTGTGCCTCCATAAGCCTACTGGCGCCAACGGTTAATGATATAGAAAAAAAAAAAAAAAAAAAAAAAAAAAAATATAATATATATATACATTATATATATATATATATATACATATATATATTATATATATATATATATTAATATATATCTATATATGTATAGATATATATATATATATATATATGCATTATATATATTAAAAATATATATATATATATATGATATAGATATATATTATATAGTGTACATTCTTCTCATTACTGTGTGTGTGTGTGTGTGGTGTGTGTGTGTGGTGTAATTCACTGTACAGTCTGTTGCTGGTCTCTCTCGAGACAGCGCCGTCCCCCTATGGAACGAGCTCAGAAGCTCATATGACCAATCTTTGGGTTGGACCGAGACCACTCACACACAACACACCGGGACAACGAGGTCACAACTCCTCGACTTACATCCCGTACCTACTCACTGCTAGGTGAACAGGGGCTACACGTGAAAGGAGACACACCCAAATAATCTCCGTCCGCCCAGGGGATCGAACCCTGGCCCCCTCGGTTGTGAGCCGAGTGCGCTAACCACTACGCTAGGGAACCGTGTGTGTGTGTGTGTGTTCGAATGTGTGTGTGTGTGGTGGTGTGTTTCGTGTGTGTGTGTTGTTGTGTGTGTGTGTGTGTGTGTGTGTGTGTGTGTGTGTGTGTGTGTGGTGTGTGTATGTGTGTGTGTGTGTGTGTGTCGTGTGTGTGTGTGTGTGTTGTGTGTGTGTGTGTTTGTGTGTGTAGTCTTGCTTGTGGTGTGTGTGTGTGTGTGTGTGTGGTGTGTGTGTTTGTGTGTGTGTGTGTGTTGTGTGTGTGTGTGTGTGTGGATAAAATTTTCTATAAAGAACGGGAAAAAAAGTAATAAAAAAATAATGCAAATTTAACTTTCTTGAACTTAGACAACCACTGTTCCCTAGCTCATCAGGCACAACCAAGTCGATAGCGGCCTGTGTATCTCCGCTGGGAAAGAGCTACAATGAAATAGTGACACAAACTGCAGTAGTTTTGAACAGAGTGAAGGAGCCCAACGTTACCAGGGTGTTCATGATGCTTGGCTTACATCGAGCTGAAACTGTGCCCGGTTTCCCAATTCCCCACACATATATACTGCATAGCGGTTCTCCGCTCAACCTCTCTCTCACTATTGTACATCAATAGATTGACAGACAAAAAAGTGAAAGGAAAAGTAGTAATGTAAAAAAAAAAAAAAACGGAAAATGTTTCGATTAAAATGAAACAATGTAAAATGAAACCAAAGAATAATGGTGAAACAAACAAAAATGTTGTCAAAGGAGTGCATGTTTTTTTGCGGACACAATAACACAATGATGGATGAAACAGTGAGCAAGCACATTGATTCTATATAGACGACAAGTGTTGTATTTGTTGTTGTTGTTGTTGTTGCAGTGTGGTAGTTGTTGTTGTTGTTGTTGTTGTGTTGTTGTTTGTAGTTGTTGTTGTGTTGTTGTTGTTGTTGTTGTTAAAAAGTGCCAGTTAACTGCACTATATGTAATAGTTGTTGTTTGTCACTTAATCACTACAACCTCTTCTTTTATTTTATTACCCCGGCGAGTGGGGAGTCACCTTGATGTGGTGGCGGGGCTTGAAGCGTGGTCGGCGGCGCCCCTCCTGCGGGCCCTGTCCGTCTCTGTAGGGTTGGTGTCCGTCGGCCTCGTGGACCAAGCACTCCACTTCATCATGGTAGAGGAGGCCTACCGTTGATGTTGCTCGTCCTTACCGTCTACATCTAGGCAGGGACTAAGCCTCCCAGCGTGTTTGCCGTGCGTGCGTCCTGTATACTCCCGCGCTCCCTCATTGGGAGTTGAGTCCACCGCAGGCAGGAGGGAGTATTCTGCGGTGGACAACACACTTCTTGGTGGGGAGTGTGGGTAAGACAGGTGGTCCAGTGGGCCCCGCTGGATCAATCGCTGGTCATGCGTTGGCTAGGGTCAAGCGGCATGCTGTTGGTGGCACCACAACGTTCCGCGGCTGCCACTCACTCCAGGCAGTGGCTGCGTATACTTCCCACTACCCCTAGGGCTGTTGGAGCCGTCGTGCCTCAACATACATCCCTCCTTGTTGGGCTCCGTGGTGGGTGGGGGCGTGGGGAAGCGAATGTGTTCTTAATATATATATGGCATCTTCACCACCACTTTTCGCGACAAGCTCGCTCCCTGACGTCCGCTCGTCCCCGGCCTCTTCTTCTCGATCTCCATTATCGCACCACGCTTGACCTTTCGGGCAAGGGTGGTGCTAACTGGGACCACTGTCCCTCCGCTTCGAATCTACAGATTCGAACCGAGAATTTTTAATTATAAGCTAGAAAACAAAGACGCGTTAACGCACAGAAGGGCTTTTCAGGCGCTCCTATCATCAGACTCTACCAGTACTTTCGAGCGGATATTACGAACATTCCTTGTCATCAAGTCTCTTGATGGGGTTGTCATGGGATCTGGACATATTTGACGTACATAGCGCACTCATTAAAGTTTGTGGACGCGAGCTAAGGTCTCCTCCCAAAGGGATGGTAGTCTCCTAGTGGAGGTGTCGTCCCCGGAAGAGCAGTGCTCGCCTCAGAGCGATCTCCTCTGTCCTGGAACGCAGGTGGCGTGTACTCCACACGCTACCCTCAACCAGTGTAGGGGGTCATCTTTTCTCGTGACGTCATACGCTACTCAAACGAAAGCTTCCCTTTTACATTTAAAGGGCAATAGCTAGAGGGCAAACAAGATAAGTATCCGCTGGTCGCTAGACCTGTAAAGCGGACAGTAGGAGAATAGAAATGCAGGGGTGGAGATCCAGTTAACATTAGAGGTGTCTTGACACTCCTCTCTTGAAAGAGTTCAAGTCATAGGCAGGTGGAAAAACAGACAAAGGAAGAGAGTTCCAGAGTTTACCAGTGTAAGGGATGAAAGAGTGAAGATACTGGTTAACTCTTGCATTAGGAAGATGGACAGAATAAGGATGAGAAGAAGTAGAAAGTCTTTGTGCAGCGAGGCCGCGGGAGGGGGGGAGGCATGCAGTTAGCAAGTTCAGAAGAGCAGTCAGCATGAAAATAGCGGTAAAAGATAGATAAAGATGCAACATTGCGGCGGTGACTAAAGAATCAAGATAGTCAGTTAGAGGAGGAGAGTTGATGAGTCGAAAAGCTTTAGACTCCACCCTGTTTAGAAAGAGCTGTGTGAGTTGAGCCCCCCAGACATGTGAGCCATACTCCATACATGGGCGGATAAGGCCCCTGTACAGAGCAGCAGCTGAGAGAGAGATAAATGGACGCAGACGCCATAGACACCTAACCTTCTGGAAGCTGACTTTAGCAGAGTAGAGATATGACATTGCAGTTTAGATTTTAGCAAAGGATAGACCGAGTGTGTTTAATGTGTGGAGAGGAAGGTTGAGTGTCATGAAGAAGAGGATAGTATCTGGACGTTATGTTCTACACGAATGGAGT
>JAPQNM010000038.1:3699119-3714955 GCA_029783475.1 Metacarcinus magister | reverse complement strand
TGCCACTACACTAGCATAACCTAACCTAACCTAATCTAGGCGGGGGTGCTGCGCCCCCCATGGACCCCCCGCTGGAACATTAACCTAACCAAACCTAACCTAGCATAACCTAACCTATCCGGGGGCTGCGCCACCTCCGGACACCCCCGCTGGACATTAACCTAACCTAACAAAGGACCTCAAAAATTATACCGTTATGATTTACCGGTGTGGTGTGGATATTCTACACGGCACTCCTTTCCGCACTTTTCACAAAGTTTCTTCTCGGGCAGTAAACCATGTCTCATTAACAGTTTCAGTAACCCTTCACAGTCCTTGAAATACGTTCCACAAAAATCACCATAGGACAAATAACATCCTTCACAAGAAACGGGAAGATGTTCGTCACGTCCTACTGCGTTGGTAGCCATATCAACAACTGACAATGAGCCTGTATCGGAACACCTGACGTGTCCCTAAAACAGATGAAAAGCGTGACTGAACTTAGCGTGGAAAGTTGTAATTGGTAGCGGCACGAATGGCAGTCACGAGTAGCAGCGCGATTTGGAAGGGTTCAGTTCTATAGATATCATGAAATCCTTATATGCCGCTACCCACAAATCCCAGTCATAAACAATTTAAAATCATTTCAATGTTTACTTTTGACTGGTGCAGAGCTCGCTGGACTTAGAAACTGTTGAATTTCGCCACACTTTCGAGTGCTATTACGGCCACACTAGAAGCGGGCACCTCGCACGATTACCGAGTCTTCTACATGATATGTAAGTTTCGTGTGTATACCTGACACGGACCTGATATCCAGAATTTGCAAAATTTTTAGTAAATAAGAGCAAAGCCATTGTACATTAATGGAATAAAGCATTCTGATTCGGATTCGGATTCTATCTTACTCCCTCTTTTGACACGTTGGAAGTCATTTTTCTCTAGTTTCGTAATCTTATCTCCTTCTATATCATTAACCGTTGGCGCCAGTAGGCTTATGGAGGCACAGATGGACTTGCCTCGCCTGTTATTTGACGTAGGTTATCAGATTTTTATAGTGACGCCTCAAATGTTTACGTTCTCTCATGAATATGTTGAGAACGTGCGAGGCTAATCGCTGCTACAGCCTCGGATGCATATAACGTTGTAAGTCCCGTCTGAGGACAGTATGGCAGCAATTTGGGTAGTCTTTGGCCACTCGGCGGTGATATCAAAGAATGAAAAGTGGTCAGCGAATATCGGGGATTCGAACCTGGGACCCTAGCTCGCTCATCCGAGCGCTAGACCACTGTACCACCGCCTCCAGTGTTTTTTCTATTTGATTAATTAGAACTACTGATTCATTATTCACTGGTTTCTTACCTATCTCTCCTACATCCTTTTCTAAATCATGCTTTTATCTACGGCTTCTAACTTTGCTATTCTCGTATCCATAACTTATAACTTATCGCTTATCTTGCTTATTACCTCACAAAATAAGCAGTAAACATATTCCTCATTTTCCTGGATAAGAAAATCCTTTATAAATGATAGTTTACAAGTTAAACACTCATAATGAGTAGCAGGCGTCATTTTGGATCCTTGTCTGCTTCGTGAAATTTAGATCCTTGAAATGCCTCGTAAAATTTTTATATCAAGTCTAACCACAAGACAAATTCAGAAACTAAATCAGCCTACTAACTGATTGTATGTTTACAATATAACATAATAATGTAACTACGGAAAACTACTATACTATGGTTTCGTCTATTACTGGATGACCATCAACTTATTACCAATTTTACTCTAATTTAAAAACAAATGTTCACTAGAACTAATACTAACTGTATATTGAATACACAACTGTATGTTCACTAATACAACTGTGTGTTTAATACAACTTAGCTTGGTTTTCAACAGCGGCTAGCAGGTGCGACCATTCAGGTCGCGAGCGGCGAGAGAGAGAGAGAGAGAGAGAGAGAGAGAGAGAGAGAGAGAGAGAGAGAGAGAGAGAGAGAGAGAGAGAGAGAGAGAGAGAGAGAGAGAGAGAGAGAGAGAGAGCGAGCGAGCGAGCGAGCGAGCGAGCGAGGGAGGGAGGGAGGGAGGGAGGGAGGGAGGGAGGGAGGGAGGGAGGGAGGGAGGGAGGGAGGGAGGGAGGGAGGGAGGGAGGGAGGGAGGGAGGGAGGGAGGGAGGGAGGGAGGGAGGGAGGGAGGGAGGGAGGGAGGGAGGGAGGGAGGGGAGGGAGGGAGGGAGGGAGGGAGGGAGGGAGGGAGGGAGGGAGGGAGGGAGGGAGGGAGGGAGAGAGAGAGAGAGAGAGAGAGAGAGAGAGAGAGAGAGAGAGAGAGAGAGAGAGAGAGAGAGAGAGAGAGAGAGAGAGAGCGCGAGCGCGAGAGCAAGAGCAATACATCCTCGATGAAGGCCCGGACACACTCGTGGTGGCACTGGACATCGCCGGTGTGGCGGGTAAAAGTGACGACCGTCTCAAAAGTGGCGACATCGCTTCTGCGCATGCGCTGGAACCTTCTGCGCTGCCAGCCGCATGACTCAAACATTGCAGTGACTGCTAGCCTCACTCTCTCCGTCTGTCTCTCTCGCCTCTGTCCCGCTCTCCCCGCTATCAGGCTGAAACTTGTCGGCCTCCGAGATGCGTAACTATATATATATATATATATATATATATATATATATATATATATATATATATATATATATATCAAATGAAATAGTGCATGCATATTTGCACAACTTTATTAATGACAGACTCCTACTCATTCTATCGCGTTCAGCGAGCGACTGTAGTGATGACCGACCACCATCATCTCCTCAACATTCTGCCGACAGCAGTACGACATTTCTACTCCCAGCGCATGCGCAGAAGCAATGTCGCCACTTTTGAGACGGTCGTCACTTTTACCCGCCACACCCCGGCGCTTTTGATCGAGTGTGGCACTCCGGCCTTCTGGCAAAGCTATGTGCCAATGGTTTCGACGGGAGTCTGCTGATGCTGCTCGAGGACTACCTCCAAGAAAGGACGCTTCGAGTAGTGCTCAACGGGCGGACTTCTGGGCCTACCCAAATAAGGGCTTCAGTTCTACAGGGCTCAGTGTTGGGGCCAGTCCTGTGGAACGTGTACATAGACGATCTGCTCCGCCAGATTCCAGCAGTGAAGGCTTACGCTGACGACTGCACCATCTCACTCTCCTATTGCCGCCAGGACAGCCAGCGCGCCGCCGCCCCCGTCAACAAGCAGCTAAAGGCAGTGGAGGAGTGGGGGGGCGTCTGGCAGGTCGACTTCGCGCCGAATAAGACGCAAGCCATGGTCATCTCCCGGTCTCCTACTGCTCCTCAGGCAATGGAGAGACAACTACGGTTCGAGGGCGTTCGGCTGCCCCTCCAAAATAACATCAAGGTTTTGGGAGTCACCATTGACCGGGAGCTGCGCTTCGACCAACACATCACAACTGTAGCGCGCCAGACCTCTCAGCGTGTGTCTGGTCTCCGTAGGATGGCAAGCAGCCTCGACTCCCGAGGTATCATGACTCTGTATAAGGCACAGATTCGTCCATGCATGGAGAATGGTGCCTTGGTATGGATGTCCGGAGCCGCCACCCACACTCGGCGTGTCGAAACCCGCCCTTCCACTAACAATTACTTACTTACTTTTATCAGGCAAGCTGTAATTACTTGAATACAACTTTTGGTGATTTCTTGGACGTGTTATTCCAAGGATCCTCAAGAATAATACCGTATTAAAGATAGGGCAACAGATAACGTCTTCTCTTCAGAAACGTGAATTCAGGGATGTAAAAGGTTTGGTTGTCTCTTATTTTATTCTTAACATATAATAGGATGCTTTTTATACCGGCACTCAATTGCCACACTAATACGTTATGTATTAGTTTCTAACTCTATTAATGGTATTGTTATAAACTAAACTATATACCACAGCTCATATATGTCCTAAACTATTACTGATGGTACATGTTATACACTAAACTATATACCACAGCTCATATATGTCCTAAACTATTACTGATGGTACATGTTATACACTAAACTATATACCACAGCTCATATATGTCCTAAACTATTACTGATGGTACATGTTATACACTAAACTATATACCACAGCTCATATATGTCCTAAGCTAATTCATCCTAAATCAATCCTACGTTTACCTCTTTGACCCTTCTATATTTACACAACCCAGCCCGTCTCTCAGTTTCTACTCACGATACAGAAGAACATGTTCGCCGCGATCATCTCGTCCGTCCGGCCTTCGTCTGCAGGTTCCTGGGTTTCTTCTTAGGGCTCTTCTTCCTTCTTTATCCCTAATATCTTCGCAAGGCTCTTCTTCCTTCTTATATCCTTGTCTTATCTTCGCAAGGCTCTTCTTCCTTCTTATATCCTTGTCTTATCTTCGCAAGGCTCTTCTTCCTTCTTATATCCTTGTCTTATCTTCGCAAGGCTCTTCTTCTTTCTTATATCCTTGTCTTATCTTCGCAAGGCTCTTCTTCCTTCTTATATCGTTGTCTTATCTTCGCAAGGCTCTTCTTCCTTCTTATATCCTTACTTTGGTTAAGGACTTCTTCTCTATCTTTATCCTTAATTCTCTTATATGGTTCTTCCGTTGTTCTTGTAGACTTTGGTGATATATTCTCTTTCTTGTGAACTGGCTTCGTGTATCTGAGTTCTGCTGAGATACGGGCATGAGCTGGTCTAGAGGAGTTTTCAGCTGACTGCTCCCGCTTGAATCTGGGGTGCTTCTGCCGTGTATGTTCTCTCGCCTCCACGAATTTGGTTCAATCTATCCGGGTCAGACTCTCGATGTACTCCCTTATTTCGTGATTAATGAATGTTTAATACTCCTTATCGATGGGGTACCCGTAGTGGGCCTCCCATGCGTTTAACCTCTGGTCCTTTAATTAATGATTAATGAGTACTCCTCGTTGCCTTGACAGAGAGGAACTCAGTGGTCCTCAGAGGTCTTCAGTACTCTTATCTTTGACGGATCACGCTCATAAACATCCTGAAAGGGGGAGACCTACAACTGAGCCTCTCGTAACTTTCCGTTCCTTGTTACTCTGTATACTTTCTTCCTTCATCATGTTCTTCATCGTTTTCTTCATCATGTGCACTTGAAACACTGCTTGTGGGTTCCAACATCACTCTCCCTTCCGAAAGACCTCGTCCCCGAGGTCGTGGTGAGGCCGGCGCTTTTTTCTTCCTTATAGTAACCAGCTGCCACGCCTCTCATTTTATTGTCCTTCGTGCGCATAGCATAACATAATAGTTGCTAGCACACTCAGCAACAACCACCATTGCCAAGAGGATTCCAACTGATATTAGAATCCAAGTGGGTATGGGGAATGGTTGCGGCTACTCTTCTGGGAGTATTGGCTGTAGATTGGCCATCAGATCCGATAAAGGAACAGGGAGCCGACTGCTGTCGAAGGAGGGCATGTGAGAGACATTCTGTAGCCACTTGAGTTCGGTGGGTCGAATTACTATGTCAACCGCCAAGGTGGGTCGTGTTATGGTGAGTGGAGGATGCCTCGCGATGGTATCGTGAGCTGGGAGTGTGAGTGACGGGCTGTGTGCGCTACATCCCTGACCCTAGGGTGAGTACACCCGTCCCATTTACTACTTGTTTAGTCTTTGAGACTGGGTTCGTGGGGCAATTCAGGGTTAATGTCAGAGGGTTACTGGTGGAAAAGGTCCAGTGCCCTTGTCTCTTGATAAAAATTTGGGGAAAACTCCTTACTATATAAGACTCACAGAGGGTCACTGCCAAAGGTTTTCCTAAGAATGTTGCTGACTCACAGGTATCTGTTGTAGACTCATACACTGGTCCTACAGGTGGACATAAAAACAGATTATGATGATACTACAATGGTCAAAATTATCTACTAAAAAATAAGTATTTCTATCTTCACTTACTGCTATATACTTCGCAACAGGCCTATTCTGTACATAATAATTTGCTCCTGGGAGTGCATAAGGAAGAGAGTCGATCTGGAAGACATCAAAAGTGTCTACCGGATTTCCTCTCATAGGGATTGTGAAATAGAAACTGTGCGAATCGAACTGGGTTGTGGATCTAGAGATAACTCTTATTACATCCCTATATATGCTACATAATCTGGTACTGGTGGGAATAGAAGTCCCGGCGGTCTTATTGACGTCTCCTTTAAAACACTTAATAACACTTCATCTGATATAATCGAGGGAGTCACTCGTGTCTGCAGCAATGCTAAGAGTCCCATCTTCAAGTTAATATTATCATTGCTGAGTGCAATCAGAGCAAGTTCTAGATTCATAAGAGCCTCGAGCATTCTTTGCTCACCTTCAATTGTTAACGTTTGAATGAAAAATTCTCTTATTATTTTACTTGATAGGTCTGACGCCCCTTGCAACTTAGATAACGCTGTTTCCATCGAACGCATTTCTCTAATAGTCGTATTTAAAGTACTGGAGTGGACATTTAACATTACTCTTTCTCTTTCTGTCAGTCTATATATTGACTGCATCTTGTTATGATTTCATCTACTTGTTCTTGTGTTGCTGTACCAAACAGAACATTCGATATGGATCTTAGGATATTGAAGGCACCTCTCCTAACCCGATATGGCTTCGGATCAGCTCCTACAATATATCTCAAGAATTCATTTGTATCTACAAATCATTTCTTAAACTCTTCATCAAAAATTTTTAAGGTTCTTTTTAGAGACTACTTGATAACTACTATTCATGTGTTCTACATTCAATTCTATATCGGCTGTCATATTTCTTGCTTGTATCAGCGGACTCTGCACATCTTGAGTTCTTAGATCAAAGGGAATAACATACTGTCTTCCCGTCAATAGTAGTCTAAACACTGGTGTGAAACACATTCCCGTCCGAATGGTGGTTTCATGGGTAGGCTGGTTCGCCGCTCCCAAGAGGATATACATCTGTAACAAACAGTCTGCTTAGCTCCTCTCGTATTCTATTGGGCTTGGTATTATGTGGGGGAGCTCAGCTACTCTACCCCTTGATCGAAGACTATACGCGTCTTCATTTTCCTGTTCTATGGGCTCATTATTTATTTTTCTTTCTATTTCTCTATCTCTTTCTAGTTCTGGTACTGTCGCTTCTTTCTCTATTTCTTCTTGCTGCTCTATTTCTTCATGATTTGTATATTCAGGGACAGTTAATTCTTCATAGTCTAACTCTTGTAGCGGGTACGCTTTTCTTACACTCTCATTTTCTCTTATGGTGATACTTCCTTCAGGAATTACTTTCATCCTGTCTGTATGTACTGTAATTTCTCTACCAGTCCTAATACTTTTCCTCTCTGATTTGTACATGTTTTACATATACTCTGTTACCAATCTTTACGGGTTTAATCTTGGTAATCTTTTTATAATTCTTCTCCATTTCTTCGCGTCCTTCTTCAATATACGCGGCACATCTTTCGTAGGCCTTTCTTGCTACTATGGCCATCTCTTTTTTATTTTCATCCACATTATACCATGACCTTCTTTCTGCCTCTAACATCTTATATGGAATGTTAAGGTCTCTCAAGTGTAGTAAATAATAGGGACTGTCTCTTATCACTTTGTGATATGCTGTATTGTAGGCTTGTGTCGCCTCCGGAAGCATTTCATTCCATATTGATCGATTATTTTCGACTAGGGTTCTTAAAATATTCACGAGGGTATAATTTGCCCTTTCTATTATTCCATTCGGTGATGGTCTATATGCCGTAACTTTGGCATGTTTCATCTGTAATTGTATGGCAATTCCATCAAATATTTGATTCACAAATTCTCCTCCTTGGTCTGTGACCACGATCCTTGGGACACCATGCATACATACTACGTTCTTATAGAAAGCTCGTGTTACCTCTGCTGCTTCTTTGCTCCTTAGTGACGCCGTTATAAGGAATCGTGTAAATACATCTATTACAGTAAGAATGTACTTCTTTCCTTAATCGGATGTACCCATGGGTCCTACCAGATCCATGTGTATACGCTCGAAAGGTGCGCTCACGTCAGGATAGTGCCTTAAAGGTGCAGGGTATGTATTCCCTATACTTTTAAATCTGCAACATACCGTACACTTTTTGCAATATTTTTCTACATCTCTTTTCATTCCCGGCCAGAAAGCAAGTTTCTGTCCCCTGTTCAGCGTAACCTTAACTCCTCCGTGCCCTGCAGTTGGCGACGAATGAGCCAAGTTTAACGCCTTGAGAATGTACTCAAAAGGTAGTACTACTGCTTTTACTTTCTCTCCATAGGGACTAGTGACTTCCTTGTATAATATATCACTCTCTAATCTTAAATCTCCTAGGGGTAATCTCGTGTTTTGTTTTTCTTCTCTCCTTTTTTCTGTTATTGCTTCCGTCTCAGCGCCCGTTTTTATCATCTCTTTTATTATCTTATAACCTCTGTCAGTATTTTGTAACCTTTTTATTTCTTCTATACTCCTTTCTAAGGGTTCCTGTTCCTGTTTCTCTTTAAGTTTTGTAATGGCTCCTACCATCATCACTTTATCTCTGGGATCCTCTAATTCGATTTCTTCTATTTTCCTTATTCTGGATAGAAAATCTGCTACTGGATTCTCTTTCCCTGCCAGGTAAGTAACATTAAAATCATACTCGGACAACAGTGTCTGCCATCTCGCTATTCGACCACTTGGCGTTGCTTTACTCAGCAGCCATACTAATGGTCGATGATCTGTGTGTATTTCTATATGATAACCCAGACATAGAGGTCTGTTTACTTGTCGTGGTCAGGAGTCCACACAAAGGGTCTCTTGGGGCTCATCAATGGGCAAAGAGGGGCAGCAGCACCGGAGATGTTGGGTGAGAAGTCTGCTAGCTTGTTCGCCAAGCCCATGAATGACCGCAAGTCAGTCAAGTTGGCTGGTTTGGCGAAGTCAGTGATGGCCATGTAATCCTCGTCGTACAGAAGGATGTCGTCCACTACCTTGACACACTGCAGCACTCCCTGAAGCACGAGGTCACCTCGTCGACAGAAGGAGTCTCCTGTTGCTGCGAAACCCATCAGGCCTCGAAGGTAGCGGAAACGTCCGTAGGTGATGAAGGTGGTCTAAGACTGGTCTTCCTCGGCCAGAGGAATCTGCCAATAGCCGCACAGAGCGTCTATGGTGGTGAAGTGGCAGGCCTGTGGGGAGACGACGTGTAGTTGCAAACGACGTGGGTGAAGGGTGAGCGGGCATTGAAACTTGACTGTTGAGCCTAGACAGGTCCGTGGTGATGCGCACACCACCATTAGTATTGGCCACGACAACCATAGGGTGGCACCAAGGGGATGGGTTATCGCCTGCGAGGGCGATGACACCTTGTGCTACCATAGAGTCGAGCTGAGTCTTCACAGGGTCCTGGTACGCAAGGGGAATAAGGCGTGGAGTGTAGATGGCGAAGGGTTGTGCGTCGTCCTTAAGGTGGATGCGCATAGGCGGACCTGCCATAGGCTTCAACGGTGCGTCCCGTATGTCCTCCTTCTTCACCAACACGTCTGCATACTCCTTAAGGAAGTAGTCCTTGGCAGCTGCAGGAGATGTGGAGTCCGAGAGTGGAAGTGGAGGCGCTGCGACGTGGGGTGGAGAGGCTTCGACACTTGCATGTCCGCCGCTCTGCTTGCTTCCCTCTGGTCCGGCACTCGTTGACCTTCTCACTCTGTTTTCCTTCCTAATTTGCTGCGGAAAGTTCTTGGGTACTAAGCCCAAGTCTCGGCAATGCTCCCAGGACAGTAGAGATGAACCCAATTAGCCCTGTACGTCAACCCAACCGGTGCAAGAACGAGCACCGTGGGTTAACTCAGCTTGGAAAGAGCCCAAGACAGCGGGCATTTTGGAGCCGTCAGCGTTGTAGTAAGAGACGGTCGGTGGCGGGTCGAGGTCGGACTTGGAGAGGCCTAAGCTCTTGAGGTGCTGTAGGCCTATCACTGTGGAGTCCGCACCAGTGTCAGAAATCATGTCGATGCTTCCCGACACTCCCGCGTACATGACGACAACACTGACAGTGGGAGACGGCGTTGGCCTCTCACGTGCTGTCGCCTCGACGCGCCTTGCGTTGACTTGCTTCTTTGGATGGTTGGGGTTTCCCAGGGATGACTGGGCTCTCACGACGTGGAAGGTGGAGCGCCTATCTGTCCCCTGCTTGGTGTTCTTGGTGTTTTTTGTGTGCTTGAACTGTTGTCTAGGTTGCAACGTTCTGCACATCTGGTCGAAGTGCCCGTATCGGTTGCATGTTCTGCACTGAACACTCCTGGCAGGGCAGCCTTGAGTGTGCGACCAGTGGCCAGTTTTGCCACAACAGGTACACGTTGCTTCAGTTGCAGGACAACCGTTGGGGCCATGCTGCTGTTTGCCGCACCTCTTACAAGAAGAAGTCTCAGCAGCAGGGCGTGCGTCTGTTTTTGCTTTGTGGGCTGCCTTTTTCCCCGTCTTGTACTGGGACACAGCACTTGCAGCTGGAGGGGCCCTTAAAGCAGACGCAGTTGACCTCGTGGCCTCGTGTGAACGGCAGGTCGTCACGACGTGTGTGAGTGTGCAGGAGGCATCCAGAGCGATAATTTTCTGCACGAGTTCCTCGTCATTGACGCCTGTAAGAATGCCGTGCTTGAGCCAGGATTCTTCGCAGTCAGCGTCGTGGCCTTTGCAGACGTCAATCTCTTCTGAGAGGCCTTTTAGCCTGACGAAGAAGTCGGCGAAGGATTCATCTGCAGCCTGCTTGCAGCTGGTGAACGCTCGTCTTCGGAGTGCCTCGTTGCTGGAGTCCTTGACGTGCTTTTGAAGGACGTCAAAGATCTCTTCGACGGAAGAGTCGGAGTCTGGAGACACCTGTAGCGTGTGCTCCAGCACTCTTGGATCAGCTGCTTAGGAGAAGGCAGGCTGGCTAGGTCAACCATCGTCGCGTAGTCCTTCCACCGTCGTCGCCACTCTCTGAAGTTCTGGAAGGTAACGTCAGGAGCGAGGGGAGGGGGCGGATGGACAGCTGCTTTGGGTGCAGACGAAGCGGCTGATGTGGTTGGGGTCACACCCGATAACGTAAGTCCCGGCTACTACTACTACTACTACTTCTACTGGTAGTAATACTGTAGCAGTCTCCCCTACATTCTTAGAGAACGTGCGGTTAGCAGCTCCGGTGAGAATGTGCTGCTTCACCACAAACTATTATAACTTTATTTTTATTATATTTTTTACTATTCATTGTATTCAATATATGTACTTTATTTAGGTTTTTCTTTTATCATATTATTATATATTTTATTGCGCTGCAAACTCAGCACACAGCATCAACTTAGCGCGCACTGTCCTCAGACAGTGCGCATATACAATAATTAATATTTGTTTTTCAAATCTTTTACTTTATATATATAGTCTATATTTTTGTGAATAAAATAACCTCAACTGGACATGAGTTTTCTCTCTCCAGTCGACCAACTAGCTATTAAACACCCAAGCATCAAGTTATAATACTACTAGAATAATACAATTACCATGTCATGTAGCCTACTTGCCATCTATTAACTATGCCTTATAGATTCATTGGAATGTTTGATTGAAACATACGCTTAATTTTATATTTATTTAGAACTGATATCCATCTTTATAAGTTTTCACACGATTACAACAATACAATATCATATTTCTCATATATTGTATGACATTCTTAATGTGGTTTATTATGAAACAAAAAGACAATTTTTTTAAGGATCTAAACCTTTATTTTTCATTGCCAGCATTACATATATGAAGAGTAAAACATATTGCATACCAGTAATACAATTATGTGAGGAACTGCACCTGCCTCGTCTTCCCCTAATTAGTGGTTGAACTACCACTCTCGTCTGCCGGCGCTTGTTCACCGGCTTCCCCGCCACTACCAAACCCCCTTGTCCAGGGGTAGGGGGGTAGTCTAACAGAGCCAAGCTCCACGCCACCGGCTTGGAGAAGGATAGAACGCCTCAGCTCTCACACCTGACAACACCTCACCACCTGCTGCTTGTTCTCAACATTCCGAAGGCATTTCTGGAGACTTGGGCCACCTTCCAGTGAGCCCTTCAACTGTACCTACACCATTCGACCCTTCCTGCTTGTCTGAGGAGCAATCTACGTTGCCGAGTGTTGCTGTCACGCATCTCACCCTCCAGACAGCTGTACAGGGAGTTATTTGGGTGTCATACCCCTTCTCTGGTAATTGTTTACGAGCAGTTCGTCGTTGGTGATTTATTTTGGCTTCTAGCCTATTGTTTGCTATTTGTGTGTGTGTAAATATATTCGGGGTATCATACTCCATGATTTTTCTTCCCCACAACTCTATACAAAGATAATATTAATTGGTAGTCACCTCGGCCCTGACATATTGGCGACCTCGCCAGGATAAGAACTACCAATTATTTATTATCATTTTACAGATTGTGAGTTGTTATCTGTAAGTCGCTGCTGCGCGCCATTGCTGCCTGAGGCCCGGGAGTAATGTTATGAGTGTTTTGATTGCCGTAAAACTCTTGCTTTTGCCAGATTTTGCACGTGAGGTGTTGTCCAATTTTTTTTGTTTTTGTATTGTGTTCTCTGTGTGGTCTTCCCCATGTCTTCCTTTCAAGAACTGAAGGAGCAGGGTGAAACCCTCGGTCTGCAGGGCAAGGAAATTGGCCAGTGGATCCTTGAAGAACAGAAACACGAAAGGGAAGAAAGACAAGCTGAGAGAGAAGAAAGACAAAGACAAGCTGAGAAGGAAAGAGAAGAAAGACAAGCTGAGCCATGACCTTGTGGGGGCCGCTGGCTCTGTGGTACAGTGCTCGGCTCGTAGCATTAAGGTTGCGAGTTCGATCCTGGCCCACGGGAGCTTTTTATTGGAAGGGATAGCGCTCTCTCGTTAACCCTAGCAGAACTATGTGGTCTTATCATAGTGATTTTACATATTATAAATATCAACTGAAATTCCAAGCCATAGATGTTATGATGACGGACGAACAAAACTGTAAAGTGTGTAGACAGTGACTCACTGTCTCGCCTCTCCTTCCCTGCCTGGTGAGAAGTTTAAAGTGTTTAAAGACTACAAGTTTAATGTTCCGTAACACTTGGGTGGATGGTAAGAGCGGGTTTTCATTGAATTTTCCGTTAGTTTGGTGGAGCTTCGTGTTGCCCTGACATCGTTGCGTCCTCTAAACAGTTTTATGGTTGTCATCATCCTCTTGGGCATCATTTTCGCTCAACAAATCTATCTTTGGAACATTCACAATCGCTTAGGAGTGTCCCGGAATAGAAACGCGAAAATATTCAGGCCAAAGGCACGTATGTACTGACAAGCAAATGTTACGTAAATCAGGATACAATTTGTGCTTCTCAGGCCTTAATTTTTTTTGTGAAGCAGGCGTTAGTGGAGAAGATTTTAATGGGAAGGAAATGTAACTTCCGTGATGATCAGGGATACAGAATGTTGTAAATTTTGAAATGTGTTATTCAAGGTTTTATGAATCACCTAAGTTATTGATTCGAGTTCCAGTCAGTTCTTAACTCACTCATTCAACCCCCCTCCCCACCCTGTCCTAACCCCCCCCCCTGTCCTAACACACACACACACCCACACCCACACCCACACACACACACACACACACACACTGCTCTTCGCCCTGGCCATTGACCCCATCATCCAGAGGCTACGCTCTTCCCTGAATGTGTGGTATTTAGATGATGGCACCTTGGTAGGTCCCGTAGACACCGTCCAGGCCGACATCGCCACTTTAATCCCAGCCTTACAGCGCATTGGTCTAAACGTCAACAAGGACAAATGCGAACTCGTGAGACTGGACAACGCCGCCGTGCCAGCAAGACCCACAGTCATGTGCTGGGCTCACCCGGATGCAAGCAAACACTCTACCAGTTTGGCACTGCCAAGAATGTCACCGCTCGACAATACTTGCTGACAACGTTGACGACACAGTTCCAGGCCCGGAGGTCACGCCCGACAACCTTGCGGAGGCCCTTGCCAACCTCAAGCAGCAATCCAAGGTACCACAACACATTCCACGTAGATATAGACACCGCGCAGCTACTGAGCTTGGTAACCTGATCAATGGTGCAATCGAGCAGAGGACAGCGACTGCATGGTGGTGCATGCTGTCCTATGCGTACACCGGCCTCCACGATCAATCGACTGCGCCCGCCGGGAATGTAACGAACCGCACAAGAGGCCCTGTTACCTCACCAGCTGCCCACGTCCGAACACCTCAGCAGACAGATAGTAGCGACGCACTTGCTCGCCACATCAGGAGCAAATGCGCTGACGGAGACGTTCGAGGCGCACTTCGCTTGCTCACGACTTGTGACTCCGTCATCGCCCCTACAGCGGAAGTGATCTCATCCCTTCACTCCAAACATACGCCAGCCCCTCACGAAGAAAATCTTCTACAAGAATTTGGAAGTCGCCCAACCCCAAATTCTTTACCTCTAGATATCACCGAAGATGATGTCGTTTCGGCCATACAGTCCATGCCACCGGGATCTTCGGCCGGTCTTGACGGAATTCGAGCCCTACACCTCCGACAGCTGACCTCCAAGAAGAACGCTGAGGCCGGTTCCTGCCTTGTATCAGCTCTCACAGCCCTATGCCACTGTGCTATCATGGGACGCATTCCAGAGCAGGCCAGGAATGCATTCTTTGGAGCTAGCCTGATCGCCATAAAAAAAAAGACGGAGGATTACGACCAATAGCCATCGGGAGCGTGTATCGCCGCCTAGTCTGCAAGCTGGTCGCCCGCCAAATGACCGCGGCCGTGTCCAAACATCTATGTCCCAGGCAACTCGGCGTCGGATCTCCTTTAGGCTGTGAGGCCGCAGTCCACGCAGTTCGTGACTACGTCAACCGAAACTCCCCCAGCAACCAAGTGCTGGTCAAACTTGATCTCTCTAACGCCTTCAACTCCGTCAATAGAGAGACCGTGCTTAGACAGGCAATCTCACGTTTCCCAGCCGCCGCATCTCTTGTTTCCCAAGCCTATGCCCAACCTACCCCTCTCTACATCGCCGGCACGGTCATTTAGTCCTGCCGCGGCGTTCAGCAAGGTGACCCCTTGGGACCGCTGCTCTTCGCCCTGGCCATTGACCCCATCATCCAGAGGCTACGCTCTTCCCTGAATGTGTGATACTTAGATGATGGCACCTTGGCAGGTCCCGTAGACACCGTCCAGGCCGACATCGCCACTTTAATCCCAGCCTTACAGCGCATTGGTCTAAACGTCAACAAGGACAAATGCGAACTCGTGAGACTGGACAACGCCGCCGTGCCAGCAAGACCCACAGCCGACGAACCCACCCACATTCAGGACCCACCACTTCCCATCACCAACAACGCAGGACCCTCAGAAGACGGACATGATGGCACCAATGAGTCCAACCACAGCGAAACCACCATGGCTGCGTTGACCGGCGCTCGAGTCACTCCCCTAGACAACCTTTTCCTCCTAGGAGCTCCCATCAGCGAGAACTCCATGCCCGAAGCTATCAGGGCAGCCTTCGAAGCGACTGCTAGGATGATCGAGCGAACGAAGAACATCGGCAGCCACGCGGCACTTTTCTTTCTGTCCCGCTACGCATCAGTCCCGCGATGTACGTACCTGATGCGGGCAGCCCCAACCTACACAGCGACACATCACCTGAGAACCATCGACGAGGCGATGCGTGCTGCCATCACGAGTGCGTGCAACATGAGCCTCACAGACGACGCATGGACCCAGGCGTCCCTACCAGTCCGTTTGGGTGGTATCGGTGTTCGGCGCATGGAAGACGTCGCTCTCCCAGCTTTCATCTCCTCCATGTTGGCAACACAGGCGCTGGTTCGCCAGATTAACGGTTGCTCTC
>JAPQNM010000038.1:3681619-3694119 GCA_029783475.1 Metacarcinus magister | reverse complement strand
ACTACCACCACCAATAACAGCTACAACGCTAATATAACCTCAACTAATAATTCTACCATCAACCCCATCATCACCACACCCTTTTCATTTTCCTAAACTGAACGACACCTTCCCCTCGGTGCACGTTGTCACGGAATAGTGTAATATCAGTACTTCTTTCTGAAATCCTTTTTCCTCGCATGAGTGTGCTATACGAAATGAGGTCTCGTTAACATACAAAAGCTGCTTCGTTAACTAGCTTTCGTTAGCGGTTCATAAATCCACCACCAGACGGCATTGGAGTCGCTAAGCTAGTTCGAAAGTTTGTCGCTAGATGGCAGTGATAGTACTCTATCATAACACCAATCACATGTAGATGACGCGGGAACATTACTGCAATGTTTAACTTTCAATCGTGATTTTCCTGTATTTTTTACATCCGATCAAGAGTATTTATCAAGTAATGAGGTCATCACAACCCAACAGCCGTAGTGTTGGATAGGCAGAATATGGTAACAGAAAGGTGTACACTACCACTCATTCAGACTGGAAAGGTACAGTACACACCTCCTGT
The DNA here is from genome assembly GCA_029783475.1 of Metacarcinus magister. Lineage (NCBI taxonomy): Eukaryota > Metazoa > Arthropoda > Malacostraca > Decapoda > Cancridae > Metacarcinus > Metacarcinus magister. The sequence goes on along the minus strand of JAPQNM010000038.1, from coordinate 3,693,566 downwards.
TTGGTAACCATTCATTAACGTATGTCTGTCTATGCTGGAGCTGCACCGTCAACCACCATCACCACTATCATCACCATTGTCACACCATCACTTTCATTCTACCACCACCACCCACCATCGTTACCATGACCATCAACACCATCACCATCACGTATCATCACCACTACAACCACCTTCATCATCATCATCATCATCATCATCATCAAGAACATCATCATCAATATTCATGTCACTACAATATGCTCACCAACATGACTTCCATTATCAACAACACCAAAACTATAACCACTACTACCACCACCACCACTAACATCATTGCCCTTACCGCCACCTTTACCACCTTGCATTATATATTACCTAAGTACACCGTTATTAAACTTCGATAACAGGAAACACTATATAGATCATCGTTATATGCTTGTAATAATACCCTAGCGTGTAATTACCCTTCAGACGTCTCCATTAATTTGTTCACAGTCTCCACATGTTACTCTGTTGGCTGTTGTTTTTCCTTTCTCTCATATTTGAAACCTATTCGCTTTCATTTACACACACACACACACACACACACACACACAACACACACACACACACACACACACACACGCACGCACGCACTAACAGACAGACAAATAAACACTATATTTGAAGTCTTTTTTCCCTTCGCTTACGCACGCACGCACAGCCAGCCATACAGACAGACATAGAGACAGACAGACCATAGAAGCTGACTGACCAGCATCACTATTCAATAAAAAGCCCTTTGAGACAAAAGTAATTCAAGGTGACGTAGTTCCATATAAGCCTGGTAAACAATAAAATAAATAAAATGAAATAAAAAGTGACAGTGGTACGCAAAAAAAAAAAAAATCTGCCCGACAGCACATACCTAAAAAAAAAGTAGTAAACAAAATTGACATGTAAAGGCGACCTAAAAAAAGAATAAAATTGATATTGGAACGTGAAAAGTAGTCATTGAATGATCGCCGTCGTCCCACATAGTTTTTTTTTTCTATCGTATTCATCGATAACCATAATTTCTTGTGTTAAACAAAAAAAAAAGTACATCCATACATCCATGCAATTCAAGATCCAACTCTTGCCTTTTTTTTCTATCGTATTCATCGATAACCATAATTTCTTGTGTTAAACAAAAAAAAAAGTACATCCATACATCCATGCAATTCAAGATCCAACTCTCGCCTTTTGTAACACCGGTTTCCTCTCTGTATTTTAAGTGGAAGACAATAGGATTGCCACATTTCTAAGGCGAAAAAGAATATATACCTCTTTTCCTTTGTATTGTTCTAGTCGCCTCGTGCTGTATGTTAAACATATTTTCTTTAACTTCCATCTAGCAGAGAGGTTCCTAAGTAGTTGTTGATATTGCATCCACCCATCCACATCTTGTAAGAGTGTTGGCATAACCCATTTTGTGTTACTATTATTTACCTGCCCACCACTACGGCTGTCGTGGTGTAAGGCCGGGTTCACACGAGACACTCTTTAGTGGTCAGTGGCCGCCATTATAAAATGGTCAAAATAGAACACACACATCTCTATGGGTGCATTCACACGGGGCACTTTTTAGTGGTGACCACTAAATAATGGTGAGTAGTGCGATATTTTATAAAGAAACCTATTAGATGTTTTTGCGTTTTATAGCCTAGCTTTTAATCACAACACATATAGGTAAATGCGACTCTTTTCTTAATAAAACCACGCAGGCGTTGTTATTTATATCATCCTGGTAGGCATCTACATTTTCTTGTACTGCCATTTTTTTAATGGCAGCTATTTTTTAATGGTAGCCATTTTTAATGGCAGCCACTGACCACTAAAAAGTGTCGTGTGAACCCGGCCTAATGCTTTCATATCACGCGGTTATTATCTTTCTTGTTCGTTATAGAAAGCCAGGAAACACACAACTCAAGAACTAAACATCAGGACAGGTGTTCCCGTAATGTATATGAAATAGGTGTTATTAGAATAGGAACACTGTCTTCTCTTGACACTCAAATCTTAAATCAATGGGCATTATTATTGTGTTTCACTATCAATTACTAATCAAATAAAACTTCACCAAACTCATCAAATTTCATCAGAATAAAATCAATATCAAAATATATGTTACGAGTATATATTAATTTCATATTTCAGCAATTTTTCATTTATCAAAATGTAAGAATTACACTCCGGTCTGTACTTAATTTCATTTGATCCGGTTGTCTAAATCTTTGTTTATTTTCTGTTTGTTTTACCTTTTGGAATTATTCTTTTATTTCTTATTTCATTTCACTGCTTTTATAGTCGTTGCTTTGCTGTACAAGATTTCTGTAATATATCATTAAATGCATTTTCTTCAGTCTAACAAACTGTCCCTAATGGCCTAGTGTTGTATTTCTATTCATAATTATAATATAGATTGGAGCAACTCATGTTGACGTGTGTCACCGTACTCAAAATAATATTTCATATTTATTTTCACCAATTGAGAACAATTTGGACAAATTAATTATTCTTCCATGTATTTTTAGGTTAGGTTAGGTTAGGTTAGGTAAGGTAAGATTAGGTTAGGTTAGGTTAGGTTAGGCGTTAGGTTAAACATAATATGCCTGATCTTCCTTGATTATACGACCCCTTAATGAACCTTGTAACTCTCACCATATGGTTTCCTCTTGGTAAAAAAAGTTGATGTCCTTTGTCAACCTCGTCTCCTTTTCTAGCGCGTTTCTTCGGAAAATGATGAAACAATAAGAATATAAAAGAAAACGATCTGTAGGCGCTAATGAAAACCCTGAGTGGCTTCCAGCAAGAGAGAGAGAACAAAAAGACAATACAAAACCTTTAGGGTATGGAAGAGAAATTTAATTAGGTGACCCAACATTGTCTCTCTAGTCACGATGGTGAACATAAAAGTGTGGAGGAACGTCAAAAATACCGTCCTACCGAGCCTTGGGTACTGCTTTAATTAAGGCATTAGAGGTGCAAAAAATTTGAATACTCAGCTTAAGGTATTTTTTAAAATCATACCTCTCTGGGTGCAGCGAAGTTGGGTGATGAGAGCGGTGGCGAGGATACGTGTAGTGGTGAGTGACTTTTGCATTGATAAATAAAGGTTCATAATGACTCTTGCATTGAGATTTCAGATTGTCTTATTTCATCAATTCATACATCACTAAAGACTCCCCCGCATCATGGTGCAATGCAATGGTAAGAGTCGTACACACATAACAAAGAACACCAACAAAAAATAATCATTGCACCATTAGTACTTCTATTGAATAAAAACTGAATTATTCTTCAATGCCCTTCCCTGATATATTAACCAAAATTATAAACAAAAAACAACCATAGAGTCAGACAAATTTGAGAAGACGATGCTCAGCTATGAATCATCTACACAAGAAAAACAGCTAATTAAGAAAACCACACAATATAATACACCATTATGCTCTGTTTTTGTGGACTTTGTGCCTTCCATCTCCGTGGTACGCTTCCTATCCAAAATTCCGAATGATGCCTTCCATCAAAGTATAGTATCCTCCTTTATTTTCAGTCTTTATTATAAAATGTCCATGGCCATGTTTTCTACAAGGTGTTCCCTGCTATCTGTTTTTCCTGGCGGCATGTTGCCGGAGGGGGAGGAGGGTGGGGAGAGAGCCTTGTTTTGTTTTTATCCTGTTCTCAAAATCTTAGTGTACTTGTAGTAGTATGTAGTCAAGCAGATACCCTAGTTATAGACCAATAGGTCTTCTGGTGTCTGTTCTTCTCATGTATTCCCTTGTATCTCCGTGGTACACTTCCGAACCAAAATTTCGAATCATGCGACAAATGTCACCTTTTTCAAGGGAACTGTCATTGGCTGAACTGCCAGTGACCTAGCTTCAGTGACCCGCTCTTCACCTGTCCCTCTCCCCATTTCTCCATATTCCTACAACTCTTCCTTAATCCTCAACTCCTCTACCTCTCCCCTTCGCCATTCCTTCCAACAGGTGCCTGGTGGTGACTACCAATTAATATTATGTTTCTAGAGAGTTGTGGGGAAGAAAAGTCATGGTAATAACAATCAGCAGGCTAACAGCCAAAATAAATCACCAACGACGATCTGCTCGTAAACAATTACCAGAGCAGGGGTATAGCACCCAATAACTCCCTGAACAGCTGTCTGGAGGGTGAGATGCGCGGCAGCAACACTCGGCAACGTAGATAGCACCTCAGGCAGCAGGGAGGGTCGAATGGTGTAGATACAGTTGAAGGGCACACTGGAAGGGAGCCCAAGTCTCCATAAATGCCTTCAGTAATGTTGAGAACCAGCAGCAGGTGAGAGATGTTGTCAGGTGAGAGAGTTCAGGCGATCTGTCTGTCCCCGGTCCCGCGGCGTGGAGCTTGCCTCGTTAGACTACCCCCTACCCCTGGACAAGGGGGTGGGGTAGTGGCGGGGAAACTGGCGAACAAGCAGTTGGAGAGGTGAACCATCGCCGGTAGATTACAGTGGTAGTTCAACCACTAATAAGAGGGAACGAAGCAGGTGCAGTTCCTCACAGTTCGGTACCCTTTAATCTTAGAAAATAATGGAGGCAGTACATTCGTATTTTCCTCAAGAAGGCGAGGGAGAAGAAACAATGAAAAACACGACCATTACGATGTCCTACGCAAGAATAACACAATTGACGGGTGAAAGTCAAGACAATATCCACTTCCCTCATTAATAAGAGTCTCCACGTTACAATAACTGTCCAAACACCCACCAATAAACGACTCATACACACCAACAATACACAATAAAAATACAATAAGGACACTAACACTGTACAATAACGACAATCACTATAAATGAAGATTGGCGTGGCGTGGTGGTGGTGATGGGATGAGGAGGAACACTCTCTCCTTCACTGTTTCTCCGCACACACATAAACGAGCACAGGACAAACAATAGAAGAAGAAAAAGAAAATAATTGGAGGTGGTAGTAATAGGAAAACTCTACACGAGACAGAACGCACGATGTAGTACGAAGGGAGAACCGTACAAGCACTTCTCTAGCCCTTTGGTTCATTACATTGTACGGCCACAAACAGACAGCAATATTGCATATATGATTATGACGAATACAAAGAAGTTTTTTTTTATATAGCTTGGCTTTACGTGTTCCGTGTATAGAAAGAAAATATCGTTTGGTGCCGTAACGTAATCAGCTCCTACCAATTGATGTCCGCAGCCAATTCTCTCTGATTTCATTCACTAATTTGCATTGGCTGTGGTGTGGCTGATAGAAACAATTTGGGTTCCCGCGTAAAACCTGGTTGGTGTAATTATCATGGTTATGGAGGTCGACTAATGGAATGTGCGTATCGTCTCGTTGCCTTCAGTACAGTAGTGGTCGTGAGGCACAATTGATTTACATTAATGGTGCACGAGGAAGATTCCGTTTGTGTTCACCTAACTTCATCCTCCTTGATTTATGTTTATGCGTTTTAATCCAAGTCAAGGCCGGTAGTTGTTACTCTGCCACCACTGTTATGTAGAATGATTAATTTTCACTCCCTATACTAAGGTTAAGAGATACAAAGGGCATGTCACTATATAAAAAACAACTTAAAACACACACACACACACACACACACACACACACACACACACACACACACACACACACACACACACACACACACACACACACACACATACACACACACACTCGCGTAGCACACTCGCATACATATATATTTGTTGTTGTATACTCGTAGTTAAACTTTTTTACGTATTCAGCGATTTAATTTAATGAAGTAGTTATCCATAAGTGTGCCATACGCACCCATTTGGCTCCTGTTACAAACTATAGAAAACAGGAAAAAGTAGTTCAACAACAGCGTAAATTGTGCACTAAAACTCCATTATTTTATTTGCAAACAAAGAGTAAAGCAGTCAGTTCCAAACACTCTTAAGTCTCGGGTAAAGACAGGTGCTAGATCCCGCGGCAAGATGTCCTAACAAAGCTTTTCACTGTAGGAAGACATCAAAGGTCATTCCTTCCTTCATGGCAGCAGGTTTTATAATAACGTTTATACGAAAAAACACAAAGAATACCGTAATGTGGAGGTAATAGTACCATTGAAGTGAACAGCGATGGACAGAGGATGACACTGGTACAGCGGAGAGTACTTTATAGAGGTGGACCCAGTGGCAAACACGTAAATCATATTTTCAAATCAGTTAGAGTTCACACATACAAGGATGACAATTAAGTAACCTGATTCCAGGCTTCAAAGTGGGAGTCTGGCAAAATTACTCACACTGATCACACACACAGCAAAGCTTCAAATTCAACTAAGAGATAAGGGTTGTATTATTTTTATTAGATAACAACTTATTTCACACTGCATTTCAAGACACTATTATGTTAGAACATAAGAACATAAGGAATATAAGGAAGCTACAAAAGACCCGTAGGCCTGTACTAGAAAGTTCCTGTTACTCCATTACTCCCTTATTACCTACAACTACCTCTCATCCCCATCCATAAAGCCGTCTAGTCTTCTTTTAAAACTCCCTATCGTCTGTGCACTAACTACCTGCTGACTGAGTCTGTTCCAATCATCTATCACTCTATTTGTAAACCAATTCTGCCTATTTCCTTACTAAATCTACATTTTTCTAGTTTGAATCCGTTATTTCTTGTTCTATCCTGACTAGTGATCGTAAGAACTTTTCCTACATCCCCCTTATTAAAACCCTTCACCCACTTAAATACTTCAATCAGGTCACCCCTTACTCTACACCTCTCCAGTGAGTGTAATATCAAAAGCTTTAGTCTGCTTTCATAACTAAAATTACGAATCCCTTCTATCATTTTGGTTATCCTTCTCTGCACTGACTCTAACAAAATCATATCCATTATATAATTCGGAGACCAAAACTGTACTGCATAGTCGAGGTGAGATCTGACTAACGCTAAATACAACTTCAAAATAACCTCAGCACTTCTACTTTTAATACTCCTAGCAATGAATCCTAACAACCTATTTGCCCGATTTCTAGCCTCAATACATTGTTTTCTGGGACGGAGCTCTGAGCTAATCTGTACACCCAAATTCCTCTCACATTCTGATCTATTCAGCATTACCCTGTTCATGTTGTACCTGTTGTGAGGATTTTCCCTTCCAACATTCATTGCTCTACAGTTGTCAATATTAAAATCCATCTGCCACCTGACCACCCACTCGTTTAACCTATCTAAGTCCCCCTGCAGGTCTTTTACTACAGTCTCTGATCTAATAATCCTACCTATTTTAGAATCATTAGAAAATTTACTAATATCACTACTAATCCCACTGTCTAAGTCGTTAATGTATATTATAAATAATAATGGCCCTAAAACAGATCCCTGTAGAACTCCATTTGTTACCTCCCGCCCCCTTTAGAATTGGAACCATTAATTGTAGCTCTTTGTTGCCTATTGCTTAACCAGGACCAAATCCAGCGGATTGTACTGCCGTGAGACAACCTGATGTGCCACCTCCAGTCCTCACAACACTCCTGATCAACACAGTCTTTTTGCTCAACCAGCCGCCTCAACCCTGTTGCTGCAGCATTAGTGATCACCATTTTTTGAAACTATTGAACTTTTTAGATTCTCAGTCGAAGAAAATTGTAATCACCTTGATGAACCTAATTGCAGCCAAGGTCTCTATTTTATCTCAAACATCTAACAAGGGTAACTTGATCTGGTGTTCCACCGAGATGCTATTACAGTGGAGGATGTTATCAAATCGCTCATCTAAAAATGGCTTCATACCTGCAAACATTACTGGTGCTCTGCCAGTCACTCGTCCCAGCCAGTGATGGCACGTCATCCTGCCGAGTGTGTTTCTTCCCTTTTAGGTACATGTGATAAGGCAGTGATTATATTAATGAGAGGACAGATTCATGTCAAACCATCATAAAAAAACATACATGGTACCATCTTCCGCTGACAAGCCTCTGTATGAATATGACGCGTGGCTGGCCAGTGACCTGATTGTATCACGTGCTGGGGGATCAGGTGTTGAAAGAAGATATGCACTTTCACTCAATGTCAATCAACCAACGTTCGATTATGTAAATGACGGATAATAACGGATACAAATCATGAATGTTGAGGAGCTGCTCATCGCGATCGATTTTTTCCTTTTTTTTTTTGGTGCGTGAGAACTATATATTCATGCAATAGTTGTGGTTTTCATTGCGTATCTTACTTTAAAGTGAAACACGTCACCTTTGAATTAGTGACAATCATCACAACAGGCGCACAATATTTATCGAAGAGTATGACAAAGGTGGTGATAATCTGCCGATAATTATCAATTAATTAATCTTTTTATGAACTTTTTTACTTATTATAATAATAATAATCATAATAATAATAATAATAATAATAATAATAATAATAATAATAATGATAATAATGATAATTATTACTATTATTATTATTATTATTATTATTATTATTATCATTATTACTATTTTTTTTTCCTTAGCTTTTTACTTTTATGTGGGTTTGTTCGTGTGTTTGTGTAGAAATATATATATATATATATATATATATATATATATATATATATATATATATATATATATATATATATATATATATATATATATACGTGAAATTCGGTGTGTGTGTTTATTTGTCTGTCTGTCTGTATGCTAGCTATAGAACCTATCTGAATGTGGTCTGATCAAGCTGAAGCTTGGAGGGGGTACTCAGTGGGACAACCTTTGTGTCTTCCATGGGTCAATTTTTTTTTTTACCCGGGCAACGCCGGGCACCTCTGTACTCAGTGGGACCCCGTTTGTGTCTTCCATGAATCAAATGCTTAAAAATCAAACTTTTAAAATTCGCGATATATAATACCCGTCAAATATTCTGTTATTTTCCTGGGCAAAACCGGGTACCTCTGCTAGTATATATATATATATATATATATATATATATATATATATATATATATATATATATATATATATATATATATATGAACTGCACCTGCCTCGTCTTCCCCTAATTAGTGGTTAAACTACCACTCTCGTCTGCCGGCGCTTGTTCACCGGCTTCCCCGCCACTACCCCACCCCCTTGTTCAGGGATTGGGGGGTAGTCTAACCAAGGCAAGCTCCACGCCACCGGACCGGGGACAGCAGAACGCTTCAGCTCTCTCACCTGACAACACCTCACCACTTGCTGCTGGTTTTCAACATTCCGAAGGCATTTCTGGAGACTTGGGCTCCCTTCCAGTGTGCCCTTCAACTGTACCTACACCATTCGACCCTCCCTGCTGTCTGAGGAGCAATCTACGTTGCCGAGTGTTGCTGCCACGCATCTCACCCTCCATACAGCTGTACAGGGAGTTATTTGGGTGCCATACCCCTGCTCTGGTAATTGTTTACGGGCAGTTCGTCGTTGGTGATTTATTTTGGCTTTTAGCCTACTGTTTACTATTTGTGTGTGTGTAAATATATTCGGGGTATCTTACTCCATGATTTTTCTTCCCCACAACTTTATAAAAAGATAATATTAATTGGTAGTCACCTCGGCCCTGACATATTGGCGACCTCGCTAGGATAAGAACTACCAATTATTTATTATCTTTTTACAGATTGTGGGTTGTTATCTAAGTCGCTGCTGCGCGCCGTTGCTGCCTGAGGCCCGGGAGTAATGTTATGAGAGTGTTTTGATTGCCGTCAAACTCTTACTTTTGCCAGATTTTGCACGTGAGGTGTTGTCCATTTTTTGTTTTTGTGTTGTGTTCTCTTTTGGTCTTCTCCATGTCTTCCTTTCAAGAACTGAAGGAGCAGGGTGAAGCCCTCGGTCTGCAGGGCAAGGAAATTGGCCAGTGGATCCTTGAACAACAGAAACACGAAAGGGATGAAAGACAAGCTGAGAGAGAAGAAAGACAAAGACAAGCTGAGAAGGAAAGAGAAAGAGAAGAAAAACAAGCTGAGAAGGAAAGAGTAGAAAGACAAGCTGAGACGGAAAGAGTAGAAAGACAAGCTGAGAGTGAAAGAGTAGAAAGACAAGCTGAGAAGGAAAGAGAAGAAAGACAAGCTGAGAAGGAAGAAAGACAAGCTGAGAGAGAGAAAGAGATCAAGCTGGCAGAAATTGCAGCTAAAGGTAAGCCCTCAGTCCTACCATCACATGATCCTGTTTCCAGACCTAGTCTACCACCATACAAGGATGAAGAGGACATTGCCACCTATTTAACTAGGTTTGAGCGTGTGGCCGAGATGCTGGTTTTACCCAGAGATACCTTTGCTGTTCGTCTGGGTTGCCTCCTTACTGGTAAAGCTGCCGAACTCTACACGTCCCTTCCGTCATCCACCACTGAGGATTACGAGTTACTGAAGCAAGCCTTGTTAACAGGCTTCAGTAAAACTCCAGATGGCTACCGGGTGGATTTCAGGTCAAACAAGATTAGAGTAGGACAGAACTACCATCAGTTCGTTACCCAGTTATCGAGGATGTTTGATTCTTGGGTTGAGTCTTCATCTGTGGCCAATGTTTATGCTGATTTAAGGGAGTTTATTATCTTTGACCAATTTTTGTCCTCCTTATCAGCAGAAATACGCCTATTCATCAAGGAAAGAAGGCCTACCAAGCTGAAGGAAGCAATACAACTAGCGGATGACTGGGCATCCGCCCACAACGCCTATCCTAAGGTCTCTTCCTACAACAACGCTAAGAAAATCTCCCCTCGACTTGCTACTCCACTCCAGCCTCTACCTTCTCCTGGGAATCAGACTCCCTCAACCGTGACTTGTCACAATTGTGGGGAAGCAGGACATATACGACCACGCTGTCCCAGGAATCCTCGAGCATTCAAGGATGGAACTACTACCACGCCCCGCTATAAGGTTGGATTTTGTTTAGAGGACCATAAAGTGCCTAACTTCTCAGTTACGGGGACTATTAATGGGTCATGGTCTTCCTCTATAATTAGGGATACTGGATGCTCTGGAGTTATAATTTCTGAGGAAGCCTTGCCAGACATTGACCCATCACTCTGCCCCAAAGTACAAGTTGCTGACTATTTGGGACGAATCGACGAATTTCCTGTCGTTAAGTGTTACTTACGGTGCCCATTTTACACTGGTTGGACAGAAGCTGTAAGGGCCCCAATTAAATTTGCTAGTGCTCTAGTTGGGAATATTCCCGGGGTACAAGATCCTGATAGTCCTGATTCTCTACTCAGTAATGACAACCATCTTCTCCATAGTGACCATGACCAAGCCACCACTGACGTTTCTTCCCTACAAGATCCTCTGTTGCCTCCTGATGACTCGCCTTCGCCCGGAACTTCCCTCTCCTCTCAAGACAAGGACAACCGCCCTTCTGGATGTCAGCGTCTTCCACCAGTTGAGTCCTCAACTACTCAAGTGTGTGCTGTGGAGACCAGAGCCGGTCGATCTAAACGGGTCCACCCGTCTAGTTCTGCCTAAGCTCCATCCTTTGACTGTAACCCCTGATGAGTTTCGTCAACTTCAGGAATCCTGTCCTTCCTTGACGGGTTTACAATCAAAGGCTACCACTCAAGAAATTGAGAAGGCACGGGATGGTGCCACATACCAGTTCATACATGAGGACGGCCTCCTGTACCGAAAATGTCTCTCCTCGGATCACCCTCAAAAGGTAAATGGTTTATCCTTGGTTGTTCCCAGCGATTGCCGTCCCGTCATCCTACGTGTTGCTCACGAAGGTCCTTTGGCTGGACATTTCTCTCACCGGAAGACCCAGATGAAGGTATGGCAAGACTTTTATTGGCCAGGGATGTGTGCAGACATCCGGGATTACTGCCGTTCCTGCGACAAGTGTCAACGTATGTCGGCTAAGGGTAGGGTACGTCCAGTACCTCTTCAACCGTTACCTGTCGTAACTGAACCCTTCTCCAGAGTTGCCATTGACTTGGTAGGT
>JAPQNM010000038.1:3666619-3669119 GCA_029783475.1 Metacarcinus magister | reverse complement strand
GCAGTAGTTTTGAACAGAGATGAAGGAGCCAAGTTACCAGGGTGTTCATGATGCTTGGCTACGATCGAGCTGAACTGTGCCTGGTTTCCCAATTCCCCACAATATATACTGCATAGCGGTTCTCGCTCAACCTCTCTCTCACTATTGTACATCATCAGATTGACAGACAAAAAAGTGAAAGGAAAAGTAGTAATGTACGGAAAAATGTTTCGAGCAAAATGAAACAATGCAAAATGAAACCAAAGAATACTGGTGAAAAAAAAAAATGTGTCAAAGGAGTGCATGTTTTTTGCGGACACAATAACACAATGATGATGAACAGTGAGCAGCACATTGATTCTATATAGACAGACAAGTGTTGTATTTGTTGTTGTTGTTGTTGTTGCAGTTGTTGTTGTAGTTGTTGTTGTTGTTGTTGTTGTTGTTGTTGTTGTAGTTGTTGTTGTTGTTGTTGTTGTTGTTGTTGTTAAAAGTGCCAGTTACTGCACTATATGTAATAGTTGTGGTTTTGTCATTAATCACTAAACCTCTTCTTTTATTTTATTACCCCGCCGTGGGGAGTCACCTTGATGTGGTGGCGGGGCTTGAAGCGTGGTCGGCGGCGCCCCCTCCTGAGGGGCCCTGTCCGTCTCTGTAGGGTTGGTGTCCGTCGGCCTCGTGGACCAAGCACTCCCACTTCATCACTGGTAGAGGAGGCCTACCGGTGATGTTGCTCGTCCTTACCCGTCTACATCTAGGGCAGGACTAAGCCTCCCAGCGTGTTTGCCGTGCGTGGCGTCCTGTATACTCCCCGCGCTCCCTCATCTGGGAGTTAAGTCCACCGCAGGACAGGAGGTAGTTCCCTGCGGTGGACAACACACTTCTTTGGTGGGGGAGTTGGGGTAAGACAGGTGGTCCAGTGTGGCCCCGCTGGATCAATCGGCTGGTCATGCGTTGGCTAGGGTCAAGCGGCTGCTGTCTGGTGGGCACCACAACGGTCCCGCGGCTGCCACCTCACTCCAGGCAGTGGCTGCGTATACTTCCCCCACTACCCCTAGGGCTGTTGGGAGCCGTCGTGCCTCAACATACATCCCTCCCTTGTTGGGCTCTGTGGTGGGTGGGGGGGTGGGGAAGCGAATGTTTTCTTAATATTTTATGGCATCTTCACCACCACTTTCGCGGCCAAGCTCGCTCCCTGACGTCCGCTCGTCCCCGGCTTCTTCTTCTCGATCTTCCCTTATCGCCACGCTTGAGCCTTTCCGGGCCACGGGTGGTGCAACTGGGACCACTGTCCCCTCCGCTTCGAATTCTACAGATTCGAATCGAGAATTATTTAATTATAAGCCTAGAAAACAAAGACGCGTTAACGCACAGAAGGGCTTTTCAGGCCCTCTCATTCAGACTCTACCAGGTACTTTCGAGCCGGCATATTACGAACAGTTCCCTGTCATCAAGTCTCTTGATGGTGTGTCTGTTATGGATCTAGACATATTTGACGTACATCGAGCACTCATTAAAGTTTGTGGATGCGAGCCTAAGGTCTCCTCCCAAAGGGATGGTAGTCTCCTAGTGGAGGTGTCGTCCCCGGAAGAGAGTGCTCGCCTCAGAGCGATCTCCTCTGTCCCTGGAACGCAGGTGGCGTGTACTCCACACGCTACCCTCAACCAGTGTAAGGGGGTCATCTTTTCTCGTGACGTCATACGCTACTCAAACGAAAAGCTTCTTACATTAAAAGGGCAATAGCTAAGGGAAAACAAATAAGTAAAAAAAAAAATCCCGCTTGTCGCTAGACCCTGTAAAGAGGACAGTAGGAGAATAAAATGAAGGGGTGGAGATCCAGTTAACATTAGAGGTGTCTTGACACTCCTCTCTTGAAAGAGTTCAAGTCATAGGCAGGTGGAAAAACAGACAAAGGAAGAGAGTTCCAGAGTTTACCAGTGTAAGGGATGAAAGAGTGAAGATACTGGTTAACTCTTGCATTAGGAAGATGGACAGAATAAGGATGAGAAGAAGTAGAAAGTCTTGTGCAGTGAGGCCGCGGGAGGGGGGGAGGCATGCAGTTAGCAAGTTCAGAAGAGCAGTCAGCATGAAACTAGCGGTAAAAGATAGATAAAGATGCAACATTGCGGCGGTGACTTAAAGAATCAAGAAAGTCAGTTAGAGGAGGAGAGTTGATGAGACGAAAAGCTTTAGACTCCACCCTGTTTAAAAGAGCTGTGTGAGTTGAGCCCCCCCAGACATGTGAGCCATACTCCATACATGGGCGGATAAGGCCCCTGTACAGAGCAAGCAGCTGAGAGGGAGAGATAAATGGACGCAGACGCCATAGGACACCTAACTTCTTGGAAGCTGATTTAGCAAGAGTAGAGATATGAAATTGCCAGTTTAGATTTTTAGCAAAGGATAGACCGAGTGTGTTTAATGTGGTGGAGAGGGGAAGTTGAGTGTCATTGAAGAAGAGGGGATAGTTATCTGGAAGGTTATGTTCTACACGAATTGAGTGATCAGGGTGTTGTAGGAG
>JAPQNM010000038.1:3653869-3658869 GCA_029783475.1 Metacarcinus magister | reverse complement strand
AAGTAGCCGATGCGCTGTCATAAAACGTTCCTGTGGGCAGGGTTCCAAAATTCCCTAATATGTCTAACTTCTCTCCTCAAGATGGTATATGAAGAAAGGTCATCTATGTTTGAAATCGGTCAATTAAGCACTGGGTGTGTCTACTAGTGGCCAATGATGCATGTAGATATAATGGACTACGTTGCCAGATGTAGAACACGTGCCAAACTAAAAGAATATAAATATATATTGTAAGGGACTGTAGCCGAGAAGCACAGGTGATTGTCTCGACGAGGGACCCTCTTTTTGTGGCGAAGTATTCACTCCTATATAACCTCACAGTAACTCGCACAAGAGGAGTCAAAGGAAAGACTTTAGGAGTTTAATATATATATATATATATATATATATATATATATATATATATATATATATATATAACACAAAATTAAATTACTGGTTACTAAGCTTAGCTACTGCACGAATCCTTACACAGATAGTTGTGAAAGCTCGGTGATGGCAAAGTTCCTACCAGCCGTAAAGTATAACAAGCGGCGGTGAGGTGGGAGCGGCGACGCCTGGTGCCGATAGGTGGCGGCTAAGGACCGGCGCAGGCAAAGTCCAGCCCGACAGTACGGGTAAATATGCAACAGGACTAGCCCCGCAGAGTAAGTAGTAGGTGCGTCATGGACGTGGCAAAGAGTGAAGTAACGACCAATGTAGCAGTAGGGGATGCAAGAGGAGAGGCCAAATAGAGGACGGTAGATGACAAGATATTAAGGCGCTCTCGAGTCCCCGATTGTTCTGGATAGCACTGCAGACTACTCGTGGGGTCGACTCCGTTTTGAGTCGAGACAAGGTAGTGAATTATGGCTAGAGCTAGGAAACAATGGTTGAATTAGTAACAATCGAAATAATATAAACCCCCCCTAATCACTTGAACAACAGAGCCGAATTGAAACGAAACATTTAAACAATTAAAGAAACAGAGAACCCAATGCCGGGAGTTTAATAGTAATCAACGAGCTATTTCTTGACACACCTCCCCTATAAGACTCGATAAAGAGAATCGAGACAGCATTAGAGAGTATATTAAAGAAACAAGTAATTACCGAAATCGAATAGGCAAAAGGCAGACACAATATTGAACAACTAAACTTAAGATCTACTTGGCAAATCAGCACCAACATTATCTTTGCCAGAAATATGTACAATTCACATTCTATAGCTCTGCAAACAGATAGCCCAGCGTAATAACTTATCGTTACTGCCCTTGAAGTGGGTCAGGTGCTCTAGAGGATTGTGGTCTACCTCTAGAATGAACTCTTTCCCACGCAAATAATAGTCAAGGTGTTTGATTCCGAAGACCCCAGCGAGACACTCCTTTTCAATGGTGGAATACCTGCGTTCTCGGTCAGGGAGCTTCTGACTGGCGTAGGCTACAGGATGAGGGCTCTCTTCAACGTACTGGAGAAGAACTGCTCCCAATCCTTGGTTGGAGACGTCTGTCCGAAGGATCGATGCAAGTCGGGTAGCTGGAGAACAAGATGAGATTGCAGTCTTGAGATGTTCAAAGCAGTTTCGCGCCTCGTCCGTCCACACCAAGGATTCTAGAACACCTTTTCGAAGAAGATCGGAGAGGCTGCTGGTATAAGAGGCAGTATTAGGGATGAACATCCTGTAGAGAGAGACCATTCCTAAAAATGAACGTAAGAGTTTCTTGGTAGAGAGAGAGATATTCTTGAAATAGCAGCTATCTTGCTCTCTTGAGGACGTAGGGTGCTGCCATCTACGATGAATCCTAAATACTGGATAGATCCAAAGGCAAATAGACACTTAACTGGGCGTGCTGTAAGGCCATGTGGTGGCTTAGTGGCTAGCGGTTGGGCATACCAGCTCAGGGTCCTGCGTTCGAGACCAGGCACGTGCTGGCCACTTTTCTTTGCTACTACCACCGAGTGGCCTAAGATTACCCACATGCTGCCATAAGACTATCCTCGACAGGACTCCAATGCTATATGCACGAGGAGCTTCCGCTGGCAGAATGAGCCTCTCAATAAGAAACGAGGCGTCATTTTAGAAAAAAAGAATCTAACCCCTGCTACTAGAGAGCGGAGGTCAACCATCTAAGAAGCCTACCTACCTACCTAGCCTACCGGCGCCACGGGTAAAAGATAAAAAAAAAAAAGGCTGACTTAATCGCTGCAACACAGTTAAGGGCGTACAGATGAGACTCCCAGGACTGTTATCAAAATAGAATGACACCCCATCCAGCTCAGCTAGAACAATACACATTAGCCTGATGTAGGTGGCACAAGCTGTAACTAAGCCAAAAGAAAGACGAGTAAACTCCATCAAGCCGAGACGAGTAGGGAATGCTGTTGAGGACATAACCTTTTCTGTTAGAGGCACTTGATAATAGGCTCAGCGTCGAAGACAGTGATATAATTCATCATTCTAAAGTCCACTGCAAGACGGTAACTTCCCGAAGACTTCTTAACCATGAGAACTGGTGAGCAGTGGGGCGACGTAGATGATCGGATGATGCCCTGGGTAAGCAGCTCTTCCACTTCCTGTTCAAAGAAAGGCTGTAAGTGAGAGGGAACAGGATAAGGTTTAGCTTTGATCCTTTCGATTGAGCACAATTTTATGTCATTTTTAATGGACTGCGTGCAACCAGGAATCTCTGAGTGAACATCTTTGCATTAACTGAGGGCACATTGCAGGTCACACTTTTGAGCAGGGGTCAAGTTACTACTTATTTCAGGGAAGTTTTGTGCATTTTCAGTACCTACACGACCATCAGATGTTACAGGCATGTCTTCATCATACTCCGCACATTTCTGGGTGTCCGAAAAGTGTACCTATGGTAAGTCTGGTAGTTCGTTCGAGACGCAAAACTCATCTAGGATAGTGGCTTGATTAACTGTGGCCCGACGGTGGTATTTTTTCAAGAGATTGGCATGATATAACTTTGGCTTTCCTTCTTCGTTAGTGAGATAGTTGACCTTGTTTTTAAGCTCATGAATAGTGTATGGTCCGCCAAGACATTTACAACTTACTTGTGCAATCAGGAAACAGAAATGAGACTTCATCACCAGCCTTACAGTGTTTTTTTTTTTTATCGCAGGTCGAAATAAGTTTTGTACTTCGATGTACTGACCTCAGCGTTCTCAGCAGCAATCTTGGCACAATCTGCAAGCTTGTCTTTGAGATCGATGCCACACTGAAGACAAGATCGCTGGTCATCATCAAGTTCAGTGTCTTCCCACAAGCAGTGGCGGTCTTGGGCATAGGCGGTATAGACAGCCGCCTAGGGCGCCAGTTGTGGCAAGGGGCGACACAGCATGGTCAGTCAGCTGTAATACGACAATCAGTAACTTTTTATTAAGGCCTTAACCCCTCCAGTCCGGGCACGTTGCACCTAGCACTTCATTTTATAAACGCTGATTTTGCTCGATTTCGACTGACAATGCTTATCAGTTTCCTTCAACTCTTCTTCTTTCCAGTGGTACCATCCCCATGTGTCTACGATGTGTAGTTATAGAGATATGACGAGTTGAAGGAGACACTGTCTGGGTGTGCGGAGAGGTGATTGTTCGTGCGCGCGGAGCGGCTGTGGCTTTGTATCCCCCACCTCTCGATATATGATCATACGATAAAATGCTTGGAACCTCAGTTACAGCGAGAACCCGGGTTGCGTTGAGGAGGGCGTCGTGAACGCTGAGGGCTGGAGTGGCGGCCAGGGTTTGGGACGCGCGCAGATCACGTTCACGTGAATTAGCCGTTGCTAGAGTCAAGCAGGAACTGAAAGGTGAGCGGAATGTGGGCATGATAGCATGCACTACCCCGCTGCGTAGCAAAATTTGCTTGAGGTAGCCCTATTTAGCTAAAAAGTAGCTATGACGGATATATCCGTCACCCGGACCCTAGGGGTTAAAAAGCAATGTTTACTAACAGACGCTAGCAAAAAGTGGCTCATAAAACCTAACAAATCCGCTGTTAGCACTGACAAGGCTTGGCAAACAATGTTAGGTAACAACGATTTTGTTACTGAATGTAGCGAAAATCCACTCAGTTCTGCCGTTTATTCAGCACACTTTTGTTCGAATGGGGGGGAGTTGGGGGCACCTTTATATGTTCTCGCCTAGGGCGCCAGAAATGCCAAGAACGCCACTGCCCACAAGTCACGCAATACAGAAAGTGGCCCTCTTACTCTCCTGCTATACAACAAAAGCAAAAAAGCCTGTTCGATCACTTGGCATCTCTCGCATAACAAATAGAGTGGCAGGCCGGTACCTATACCATTCATGGGGTTTGTTTGAGCAAAACTTTTTCAGGGATGCTTTAAGTTTGGCATGCAACCTCTCTACCCTTCCGTTGCCGCTGGGATGGTAAGGAGTGGTGAAAAGTGGTTTGACTCCGAGCAATCTGTAAAGTTCTTTCATCAACTGAGACGTGATCTGTGTACCACGATCTGAAAGTATTTATTGGGGAATGCCTACTCTGGAAAATATTATCAACAGAGCTTCAGCTACAGAAATGGAGGTGACATCCTTCAACGTTACAGCTTCAGGGAAACCACCAGAGAAGTCTATCAACAGAAGTAGGTACTTGTGTTCTTCTGAGGTTGGAGGAGAAAGTGGCCCTACTATATCAACAGCCACTCAAGCGAAGGGTTCAGTTATTATAAAGAGTTGTTTCATCGGCACGGGCTTAACTTTGCTTTTAGTGAACATCCGTTAACATTTGTCACAAGACTTGCAAAATGTCCGCATGTTTGATCACATACCTGGCCAATAAAATTGATCGCTGACCTTCATTCCAGTCTTGCGATGGGGGAGGTGTCAGGCTAAAAGATTTTCATGGGCGAGTCAACACTTGCCGACGGCATTCTGCTGGAACAACCAATATTTTCTTGCCAGAAGTCTCTCTGCAGGATGAAGAGCGATAGACTCTGTAGTACAATCTGTTGTGAAGCTCGTAGGTGAAGGATGATTCATTTCTGGTAAGTTCCTCCT
>JAPQNM010000038.1:3636369-3648869 GCA_029783475.1 Metacarcinus magister | reverse complement strand
GCTCTGGCCCAATCATATGGGACTTGTTCACTTTGCCATGCAAGGTTCATCAAGGCAAGCAACCAGTTTAGTCTAGTATTTCCTATTTTCTTGAGCCAGTGGCCTGACACCTGTGAAACGGGAGGCAAATTCCTCCCGCAAAGAGGTGACAACACCAACACAAGAGTTCAGGTCCACGTCATCAGATGCACAAGCCACAATACGAGGAAAATGCATAAACTGACCAGCAGCCAGTTGAACCCCCAACAAGCGCAGCTTTACTTCGAAGACGGTGATGTGCGAATACATGTCTGTGACTAGAATTATTTTGCATTCTAGCTTTACATTGAGGTCATTTTGGTGCGTAGTGATATCTGTGAGCAGGGCCAGACGAGCAAGCCAATGCGGGTTGGAAAAATGATCAGCACCGGGGAGTTTCTTTTGACGGAGGAAGGTGACGATCTCCTGCTACAGGTCGCACACACGGGACAGCATGGCTCCATGACTCAACCAGCGGACTTCACAGAAGTAAAGGCTTCGTCCGTTAGTGTCTGGAACTGGCGGTGGTAAAGGTTGCGGGAGAGAATTGAGTCGACAACCTGCACGACTACAGACATGACATCAGTAAGGTTGGCAGACTTGGAGCACAGGGACTTATGGTGGATGATGCAGTGCACCTTGTGGATGGGCTGGGTGTGTCCGGCGGCCTCACAGTGACGCACTAGCAGTGAGGCAACACCCTTCCTCTCTCCAGTCATTGCTGGGGCACCGTCGATCGTCACGCCAACGAAACGTAACAGTTCGAGGAAGTGTTGCTTCACATACTGAAGCACGGCGTCAAAGATGTCTTGCCCAGTGGTGGTGCTGTGCAATGGAACAAGCTGGAGAAACTTTTTTATAAATCTGAAGGGCAGCAGTGACTCCACGAATGAAAATCGCCAGCTGGACTGTGTCCTTCATGTCTGTGCTCTCATCAAGAGCGAGAGACAAGTCATCGAAATTTGTGCAACAGCAGGTCTTAAGCGAGTCATTCACGCTGTCTAACATCTCCTCAATGCGACAACAAATAGTGCGGGCGAAAGGCTCACACTTTCAAAAGCAGAACACTTTTCTGGACAAAGGCAATTTAGCACAACCATGATGCACTCCTTGATATGGTCCTCGTCTGTAAATGGCTTCATCCGGCGAGCAAGGAGGCGAGAAACCTCATAGCTTGCGTGCGTCACTTTGTCAGCCTCAGTAGTCTGCTTAGGCTGGGGTCACACATACGCGATTCAGCGATACGTTTCACTGCGAATTTAATGTTGGTTGTTCAATACGGAGCGCAATGAACCCCCCTGAACCGCCATACACATGGCGGTTCTGTTACGCAGAGATACGTTTGAAATACGGATAGATATGGATATCATACGGTCTAGTTAGGGTTGCGTTACGGATAGAGGCGTTTCAATTGCGGATCTGTTATTGATAGCTGCGTTTTATTTACGGAACTGTTACGGCAAATACGGAACATATACGGAGCCATTAAGGAGCCACTACGGAGCGTTCACGGACAGATTGCGTTGTTTGTGCCACATATATAAAAGGAATCATCCAACGTTCCCACCAGTGCAGGCAGGGATACAAAGGAGTCAACATGTCGCCAACCCAACGAGCCATAGACAACTATGCAAACTCAATCAGAGAAATTGCCGTGATACTGGCTGCTTACCTGATTGCCAAGAAGAAGCAAAGGCGCCAGAGGAGAGCAAGGAAGGTTTGGGTCAGATCCTACCTGACAGAACGTCCCACACATGCACACTATGAGTACCTTATGCGTGTTCTCTCCCGTGATGATCCCGAGCTCTACCGAAAATTTGTAAAGATGAACGAGGCCCTATTTAATGAGATTGTGGAACAGATATAACCCCGCTTGGAGAAGCAACGCACCTTCTAGAGAAGCCTCTTGATGTCGGACTTCGGTTAGCAGTAACTCTACGTTTCCTTGCATCGGGTTGCTCCTATAAAGATATGGCCTTTGACTTCCGTGTCGCTCCAAAGACGATATCCTATATACCGCCTTGGTGCCGCACCAATCCGCCCAACGTATCATACATTGGCGCTGACGGGCGGGTCAGTGGCGGTTCATTGAGGATCTTTGCGGATCAAATACTTTCAATACGGATCGACTGCGTTCAATTCGGATCGATTACGCACAATACGTATTGATTGCGTATCTTTTGAGGCGCTACTGCGTTTTGATTGCGGATGCTCAGCCATGGCGGCAGGCTGCGGTTTTTTTTTAAATGTTAAAAAAAAACTGCAGACCCTCCACAGTTCCGTGCAGACTCTTACGGATAGTGGCGGATCATGACGGATTATGGCGGATGGATATACGTTTCATTGCGGATAGCTATCCGCAATGAAACGTATCTCTGAACCGCGTATGTGTGACCCCAGCCTTACGGGTGAGTGAAATGCTTTTATGCAGTTATGCCTGCAAGTTTGACAATGGCTTTCTTCCTCTCGGCAGCAGACATTGATGCACAAAGCTCGATGCTTGGTGCTGTGTCTCCCAGTGGCAGTGGACAGCCGCAGTCTTCAAGCAAATGAGGCAATGGGCCTGTCCAAAGCGATCAGTGAAAAAGATAATGCTACAATAGTGGCCAGTCTCATGTCGGCGCCTCTCGACATGATATCGTTTTGCCATGTAGTCATTTTCTCCCTGGTGATTTTCCGTGGTGCTTGCGGTAGTTATGCAAACTTGCCCTGCGTTATCCGCTACGATCACGTCGAGGTGCGCCGACTAATGACCTGAAGGGATTACTTTTAATCGTCCTTCACCTGCTGTTTCTCAGGCCTCAGGTTTTTTGTTTATCACCTGAAGAGCAAACTTTTGATTACTCCCCGGCCGTCTGTATCTCAGGCCTCGGTCACAACAAGCCGCTACCCACCTTTGAACATGTGGCTGCTTCCACGTTGTCATTTCCACCATTACATGTGGTCATTCCACCTTAAATATGTGGTCATGACACTCTGACATGTAATGGTATTGGACTATCCTGCTTCACATGAGAGTCTGTACCGCGCCACATCTACACAGACGCTCCTATACTGGGATGCTACCGCGGGCCCGCCTGTTCCACTTTCCTGTCCTTATATACAAATTGTGTCCAGACACTCTGACATTCTATGAAACTCAGTGATAGATGCACACACACATACACACACACACACACACACACACACACACACACACACACACACACACACACACACACACACACACACACACACACACACACACACAGACACACACACACACACACACACACACACACACACACACACACACACACACACACACACACGCACACACACACATACACACACACACACACACACACACACACACACACACACACACACACACACACACACACACACACACACACACACACATACACACATGTAAAAGTTTCTAACCAAGTAGTTAAGAAATTTGATTGGAGCTCGAATCACATCAGTCCAACCCTCGTAGTAAGGGAAACGCATGTTACAACGAAGAAAGGAATGCCATCCACACGCCCCAATTGGATGTTCTTGTAGGTGAAGATGTCAGCATCAGGTAGAAAAAGCTCTTCGGAAAATACCACAAATGAGCAGTCAGTGTCCCAAACGATAGTATAGACCCAGGCCCCGTAATGTCATCAGAGGTCTTGAAATGAGGAACACTGCAATCAGTTAATCAACATCCCACCTTCATTGAGTAAGTAATAGAGCTGTCTCTAAAATGGTGGGGTCCTTGGGGCATGGTTTCCCACAACCATGATACTTACACTCAGATAAGTGTTTGTGTTGCTGTTCGAAGAGCTCAGCAGTAATGTTTCCATTTGGAGGTGTCCTGAAGGGTCGAAATTTTTTGTTTCGAGTTGGTGGTTGATAACTGTCAAATGTAATCAGGATGAGCATATATCAAATCATTAGATAGTCGGAACACGTCATTCAGAGAGTGGGTCGATGTTGCTTGTTGAAGCCCCGCTGTGTTTTGTCAGTAGTGGCGTATGGATCCAAGTTATCACCTGGGACAGAAATGGACGGCAGTGTTCTGACGAGCTGTGATGACTTGTTAAAGCTGTAGCTTGTTGAACTAGCCGGCGATAGCTCCAAGAGTAAAGAAGCTGAGGTAAATTGCCATTACAATGATGATGATGATGATGATGATGATTATGAAACCCCATTTATTTCCAGTAAAAATTTACTTAATCCATAATAATCATATAGTGCAGTGATACGGTAACCAAATATTTCGTGAAAAGTAAGCTACACAGATTATATGTTAATTTCTTTAATAAAGTTTCTAGGGTGAAAGGAATAGGCTACTTCAAACTGCTATATGAATTTTCTTTTTTTTAATATTAAATGCTTTAGAAAAAATAATCGTCACAAAACACATGCCCTTAAATTGTCTATTTTATTAAACAATACCATAAACTTATTTTTACGAGTACAGTTGTTTTAAGTGAATCTCTAATACCATACAACACTTAAAGTTTTTACATGCAAGTGTGGCAAATAAAAAGACATTTTGTTGCTATTGGGTTTTCTACTGGTATTTATAAAAGTGTTAAGCAATTTGTAGAAGAGGTTTGGCCTTTCTAATTTGGACAATACGACACCAGGCCAAGTTAAATTAAGGCATACGACTTTAAGAATTGTCCAAAAGTTGCACTGAAGCGACAGGACAAAATACGGAAACATTACGTATAATCGGAAGAGGTCATAGGAGAGAAAAGCTCAACAGAAGAGGTAAAAAAGTAAAAATTCAGCAAAATAAATTATAATGTGAAAATGTTGGGGGTATCTGTAAGGCTTCTAATATTACTTTTTTATATATATTTAGAGCAAGTGTTCAACTCCGTGGGGCGCTGCTATTTCACCAAAGATGGAGATACTGACTGCACCGGTTATGTGGGACGCATGCTGATGTTACTTACACGTAATCTAAACCTAAGTGTGGTTAACAATATAGTCAAATCATGTGGTGTTGCTAATGCTGAGGGAACAAGAGTATCAGTCATCCAGAAAAATGTAAGTATTGATAAAAGATATATTGTTTTCACTATTAAAGTTAAAAAGTGACTCAACATTTATAAATTTGCGGTAGAATTCCTGTGCAACAAAATTTATCATATAACAACCCTACTAGTTAATAATGAGCGAAATATATATTTTTTTATTAGAAGTTTGATCTCTCTCTCATATAGAATTAGGGATAAGTTTTGTTGTAGCCTTTGATATTTTACTATCCTCTTCAAATAAAGGTTAACTTTTTGAGTGAGTGTCTTACTGCTCTATACCATGTCTCTTTTCTTAATCATGTTATTGGTTTTGTAGTAAGTGCTCACTGTATTCCCAAACCTGTCAATAGTGTTGTCTTACAAGCTTTCGTTCAACATCAACTTAATTTTAAGTTTTCATCAGTTGCCTCCAAGATCGATCTCGGTATATTATTCAATCATGTTATAACTTTAAAGTGTATTTAAAACATCATGTTATTGACTACCCACCCAAAAACGTTTTATGGTTTTCAGAAAGTGGCGCTACAAATCATTTAAATTATGATCTCTATTCAATTCTTAATTGAGGCAGAAAATATTATATGATTTGTATCCACTTAAAAGTCAGTTCCCTCAACTGTTAAACCTTCATGACAATCATCATCAAATTATCTTAATAGCACTAGATTAACCATTTAAAACCATTAACCAACTTCCTCCCCAATGGATATCCTAAACTGTCTTTAGGAAAAATACTTTGGAGCATATTTATACAGATATATCAGTTCTATTAAATTCTTGAAATTATGAGCCGCTTCTCGCCGCTATTCTCTGTTTCTTGAGGATGACACCATACTAAGAGGGGTTTTTTTTTCCGCCAATGCATCCTGTGTGTGTGTGTGTGTGTGTGTGTGTGTGTGTGTGTGTGTGTGTGTGTGTGTGTGTGTGTGTGTGTGTGTGTGTGTGTGTGTGTGTGTGTGTGTGTGTGTGTGTGTGTTTGTGTGTGTGTGTGTGTGTGTGTGTGTGTGTGTGTGTGTGTGTGTGCGTGTGTGTGTGTGTGTGTGTCTGTGTGTGATTGTGTGTGTGTGTATGTGTGTGTGTGTGTATGTATGTGTGTGTGTGTGTGTGTGTGTGTGTGTGTGTGTGTGTGTGTGTGTGTGTGTGTGTGTGTGTGTGTGTGTGTGTGTGTGTGTGCGTGTGTGTGTGTGCGTATGTGTGTGTGTGTGTGTGTGTGTGTGTGTGTGTGTGTGTGTGTGTGTGTGTGTGTGTGTGTGTGTGTGTGTGTGTGTGTGTGTGTGTGTGTGTGTATGTGTGTGTGTATGTGTGTGTGTGTGTGAGTGTGTGTGTGTGTGTGTGTGTGTGTGTGTGTGTGTGTGTGTGTGTGTGTGTGTGTGTGTGCGTGTGTGTGTCTGTTGCGATGTATTTCTCTATTCCAAGGTTTATTATTTTATTTGTTTCAATATTTTCTGGTTGATTATTTAAGGGAACGAGTGTTCTACATTTAATATAACAAGTATGTCGTTCATGTATGTAGTTCACAAGTTCTCGCCAGAGGTCTCGCTAAGCACGGCGTCACCAAGGATACCCGCGAGAAAAGACGAGAAAGGACGAGAAAGACCGAGACCAGACGACGAGCCCGCCATTGTGGATCCCTGCTTCCCTCCATCATCCTTGTTCCCTCTCCTAGCACTGTATTTGAGTATTTTGAAGTGTTATCTTTACTATTTTGTTTACACCATGTGTTTGTGAAGGTTAGAGTGTTCCAATACGAGAGCTCGGCTTCTCACTCTCGGTGTAACATATATATATAGTGTGTGGTGGTTTTCTGCTGGCAGCTTCTATAGCCTGAACCGCAGACACGAGTGTATTATACCCTGTGTTCCCCCCCCTCCCCCCTGAGTTTACCATTTCTTGATCACATCTTGACCCCTTTCCCCCTGATAAACAAAGAGTGTGTAATTCCCCTATATCTCGGGCATAACACTTGGCTAAGGCTTGTGAACACTTGACACGTGTTCCTGGCACTCCTACATCACCTCTGAATATTCCCCAAGAACCTGTAAGGAGTCTCAGCTGATTTGGAAGTATTTTTTTTCCTTTGATATTTATAATGTGAATGTTCCTTGTGGTTTAGTGGGCTTATTCAATTTAATACCCCACTATTTCTGGTGTAATTGTTGGTTCTACACTTGTTCTATATTTTTGTGGTGCTGACTTATTGGTGATTAGTTTTTCTAATGGATTGTTATTATGATGTGATACCGGTGAGGAATGAAGCTGCATTATCTTCTACTCTCCATCCTGAATCTGTGTTTTCTTTTATTTACTGAGTTAATGTGTTTTCAAGGTCATTAGTTATACACTTGTGTGACTTGTAATGTCCCTTAATTTGGTTTAATATACTTTGTTCTTATGAAAGTGAGTTTAACTCCTTGTCCTCACAACTTTCCCTTTCAATTTCATGTTATACTTGGGTTAATTTGAGTGATACCAGGTCTGATGCAAAAGTGAAACTTCCCCCTTTTGGACCTGAGCGTAACATAAATATTTGGCGACCTCGCCAGGATGGATTGTGCTGATTTATGTTAACTAATGATTTTCTCCCCAGTGTTTAACATACATGAAGTGTGCAGCATCATAGTGTTCTTGGTTAACCATATCTTTGTGCCATTGTCTTTAGGTGTTGCTACAGTATACTGTGTGTTTATTTACCTGTACAATATCTTGAACTGCTGCTGAGTTAAGTTCCTCTTTGCCATGTCTCGTGACAACCCCCCAGACACACCTCAATGTATTATTAATCAGGAAGATGTTGCTACCTTTCTTTCTTCCAAACCCTCCCCAGGGAACCTTGATAATTTGACCAAGCATGAGCTCCAGTTAATTGCCCAGTATTTAGGAATGGAAACTCGTTCTGAGTGGAATAAACACCCCATTCTTAATGCTCTTAAAACTCACATGTTTAGGATATCTGACCCCTATGAGGACCCTTCTCATGTTGAGAGAGAATGTGAAGACGGAGAGCATGTTGATGACCCCTCCTCAAGGAGAACTGAAACCCCAGCTCAGGTTCCTATTCAAATGTCACTTCCAACCTTAAGCCCAGCAGATTATCTTAAGTTGAGGGAGTTAGAGCTTAAAGCTGAACAGGAGCGGCATGTTAGGGAAATGCAGCTCGAACATGAGAAACTCAAAATTAGCCTAGAACAACAACAACTAGAGAATCGTCAACGTGAGTCTGATAGAGAATTACAGTCTAGAACTTTGGACTTAAGAGCTCAGAATAATTCTGAGGCTCAATCTAGTATTTGCAGAAACTTTTCTGATAGACTTAAAGTAATTCCCCCTTTCAATGAGTCTGATGTTTTAAAATTTTTTAATTCATTTGAGAAGACTGCTTTGGGATTTAAGTGGCCTCAAAATGAATGGTCAATTGTTGCTCAAACTGCTTTCAAAGGAAAAGCACGTAAACTTTATGACAGTCTTTCATTCAGTCAGTGTAGTGATTATGACCTACTAAAGTCAGAAATCCTGAAAACTTACACCTTAACTCCAGAGGCTTACCGACAGCAATTCAGGAAATTTCAGAAAAAATCAGAGGAGTCTCACATGGACTTTGCTGCTCGGTTGGAACACTCTTTCCTAATGTGGCTTCGGGCTACTGGTGTACTAGGTAATGATGACAGTGTCGATGGGACCAAATTGTACAACCTTATGTTGGTTGAGCAATTTTTAATGAGGATTCCCAAAGACACAGAATTTTATTTGAGGGACAAGGAGGTGGACGGAGGTGAGTTGAAAGTAGCTGCCTCTAAGGCTGATCATTTTACTGTAAATAGAAGGGCCACATATGGTTGTGGTGGTGACTCATCTGACTCTCGTTCCCCACCTAACCGTCTACCACCCTTTAATCCATCTTACTTTCAGTCCCGTGTTCAGTCACAATCCTCTCCTAGACCCAACCATCCTAAATCTGGCCTTTAAGCCCCCCCTAAAACTAATGTTCCTAGTTTCCCTGCTCCCAAGAATAACCCAATTCCTCCTTTGCTTCCCAGACATTCCCAACCTATTATCCCAGAAGTCCTTTCCCCTATTTCTGTAATTATTGTAAGAAACCAGGTCATACTGAGGATAGGTGCTGGGTTAAGTCTGGTAAAAATACTGATAAGAAAAGTAATGTGTTTAATTTCACAGAAGTGAAGGTGCCTGCTGTAGGAGCAGAGAACAATGTAAAAGGTCCTCGGACCCCACGTGATTCTCAACTAAGTAGTGAGAAGGCGTCGGGTGCTGAGAAATCTGCAGGTGGTAATGTAGTTTTGTCTAGTATTTCATCTTCTGCCATGGACTCTTGTTCCCCTTTCATTTTCCCCGGTAAAGTTACTTTGAATGGCAGTGTTTATGATGTTACCATACTCCGGGACACAGCAGCGACTGGAACCCTGCTAGTAAATCCAACTGGAGAACCCTTGGATAGTAAAGAGAGTGTACTTATTAGAGGAGTAGCAGGATTTGATACCTACCCTAGGGTCAAAGTCAATATTTCTTGTGATTTGCTTAATGCTACTACAGATGTTGGTGTAGTTGAGAGTTTGCCTGCACCAGGTGTGACTCTTTTGCTTGGAAATTATGTGGCTGGAGCAAAGGTTTTCCCTAACCCTGGCTTGTCTAGAGTTCCTGTAACCATCCCCGCCACTGTTAATATTGAGAAACAACTCCCAGAGGTATTCCATGTATGTGCCGTTACGCGCTCAATGAGTAGAGCAACTGAGTCTCTCCAAGATGTGAATGGGAAGGAGGAGGAGGAAGAAGAAGTGAATGCAGAGAGTGCTGGAGATGATGTTGGTCGTGATGATGTGTTACCCTGTGTAGAGAATAATTCCCTTGCTGATTTGTTTAATTCAGAAGTACCCACTCCACTTGTAAATGTGACGGTGGAACAACTTCGTGTGTTTCAGTAAACTGATTCTAAAATATGTTCTTTGAGGCGAGTTGCTGTGCAAGAGAGTGAGTGTGATCAAGAGAAGGAAGAATGTTTTTACTTGAAAAATGATGTGTTGTGGAGACGGTGGAGACCCCCTCATGTGGGAGTTGACGAAGGTATGTGGGATGTTCATCAAATCGTTATTCCGCAGCAATGTAGACAGCAGTTACTCGAGATGGCACATGGGATCCTCCTTGCTGGCCATCTGGGTGTACGGAAAATTCTGCAACGTCTTCGCTCGCACTTCTACTGGCCTTGCATGACCGCGGATGTGGCACATTACGTCCGGGCATGTCATTCGTGTCAGGTTACTGGGAAACCTAATCAAGCCATCCCTGTGAGTCCATTGTTACCTATTCCTACATTACAGCCTCCCTTTGGACGAATTATTATAGACATTGTTGGACCACTGCCAAAGACCACAGCTGGTCACAGTTACCTACTCACTATTATGGATGCTGCAACCAGGTATCCCGAGGCTGTACCCCTCCGTAGTATACATTCTAGAGTTGTTGTGAAAGAACTTTTGATGTTTTTTACAAAGTTTGGCTTTCCCTGTGAGATGCAGTCTGACCAAGGTACAAACTTCACTTCCAATGTTTTTGAAAAAAGCATGCAGGAGTTAGGAGTGCTTCACGTGACCTCGAGTGCATACCATCCCCAGTCCCAGGGCGCTCTTGAGAGGTATCATCAGACATTAAAGTCCATGTTAAGAAAATATTGCAATGAGACTGGCAATGATTGGGACAAGGGAGTTCCTTTTCTATTGTTTGCAACCCGTGAAGTCCCAACAAAGTCTCTGGGCTTTTCTCCGAACGAGTTGGTCTTCGGACATGAAGTGAGAGGACCTTTGATGCTGATGAAAGAGATGTGGAGTAGTGGTACACAGCCCCCTACTGATGTGTTGAGATATGTGACAGAGTTTAAAGAGCATCTTTATCACAGCTTAGAGGTAGCCCAGTCCAACCTCAGGCAGTCTCAACAGACTATGAAGGAGTGGTATGACAAAAAAGCCCGTGAATGAGAGTTTAATGAAAATGATGAGGTTCTGGTGCTGTTACCTCTGCTTGGTCACCCTCTGTCTGCCAAGTTTTTGGGACCGCATCGAGTGTGTCGGAAGATTAGCACTACTGACTACTTGATTGAAACGCCTGACCGGCGCAAACAATACCAAATTTGCCACATTAATATGCTCAAGCCATACTTTCGTCCCCAGCCCTTGCCCAGCGTGGTTTGCAATCTTGTCGCGGCAGTCGACCGAACGGTAAGTTATGAGGAGAAGAGTTGCCCTTTGAGTTTTGAAAGTGCAACCCAGTGGAAAAATAATAAGAGTGCATTCCAGGGACTGTCTGAAAAATTGTCCCACCTCAATACTGAGCAGACGACTGAACTTGTGGAACTTCTGTCGAGCTTCCCTAGTGTTTTTGGTGATGCTCCTGGAAAAACTGCTTTGACTTTCCATGATATAGATGTTGGTGAATCTTTGCCAGTGAAATTACCTCCGTATCGTGTGCATCCAAGTAGACACTCGATCCTACAACAGGAGCTTGATTACATGTTGGAGCGGGAGCTTATCCAACCGTGTGTTAGTGCGTGGAGTTCACCTGTTATTTTGGTGCCGAAACCGGACGGTGCATATAGGTTTTGTGTTGATTACAGAAAAGTTAATGCACTCACTAAAGCTGATTCTTATCCCCTTCCCCGTATGGATGCCTGTATTGATAGCATAGGAAGTGCCCAGTTTATAACCAAACTAGACTTGGTTCGAGGATATTGGCAGATTCCTCTTACCAACAGGGCTAAGGACATTTCCACTTTTGTGACCCCTCAGGGAACCTTCCGCTTTGAAGTAATGCCGTACGGACTGAAAAATGCTCCGGCGACGTTTCAACGTCTCATGAACCACATAGTGAATGGCGTCCCTGGTTGTACAGTGTATATAGATGACTTGGTTATTTTTAGTGATACATGGAGTGCACATTTGTCACAAATTAATAGTGTCTTAACTAGGCTAGCAGATGCCTCTCTAGTTTTGAATTTGACTAAGTGTGAGTTTGTGAAAGCCCAGGTTCAGTACCCTGGGTACATTGTTGGACATGGTAGAGTGTGTCCTCCTTTAGGTAAAGTGGAGGCTATCTCAAATCTTAGTCAACCTCAGAACCGGAAGGAACTCCAACGGTTCCTTGGTATGATTGGATATTATAGGCGCTTTGTTATGAACTTTTCTGATGTGATTGCACCCTTAACAGACTTGCTTAAAAAATATAAGAAGTTTGTGTGGTCACCAGGTTGTCAAGTGGCTTTTGAAATTATAAAAAATCTGTTGATGTTTCGACATATTTTGGCTTCACTCAATTTTGATCTTCCCTTTAAGTTGGCAGTTGATGCTAGTAACATTGGTGCTGGTGCAGTTCTAATGCAAAGTGATGAAAGTGATGTAGACCATCCAGTTTGCTATTTCAGTAGAAAATTCAACTCAGCTCAGAAAAATTACTCAGTTA
>JAPQNM010000038.1:3618416-3620916 GCA_029783475.1 Metacarcinus magister | reverse complement strand
TCTCTACCCATCTCATCACAGTACATTTTTTAGTGTGTTCTTAAGAATCTGGTGAAATCTTTCAATGCATCCCTGTGACTGGGGATGATAAGCACTTGATAGCTGCTGCTTTATGCTTAATCCCTTGAGCACTTTCTTGAATAACTCCGAAGTAAAATTACTTCCTTGATCTGATTGGATGACCTGGGGTAATCCAACCCATGAAAAAAATTTCACCAGCTCCCTTACAATCACCCTGCTATATATACTTCAAGAAATCTGGTTGCTGTAGACATAGTGGTCAATAGATACTAGTTTCCTTTTCCTGTACGAGGCAACGGTCCTACATAATCGACCACTACTTTGGAGAATAGCTCAGTCATCACAGGTATGGGGCGCAGCGGAGCTAGTGGAATAGTTTGATTTGGCTTCCCTACGATCTGGCAAGTGTGACATGATCTACAGTGCTCTGCCATATCTTTCTTGATCCCCGGCAGTCACTTTAGATAATGTTTTTGCCACTCCCAGGTGACCCGACCAAATACTTTCATGAGCTAGCTCCATCAGCCTCCTCATATACCTTCTTGGCGCAACAACTTGCCTGTTTATCATCCAGTGCTGGTCTGCTGGACTTTCAAGTGGTCTCCAATTTCTCATCAATATACCATCCTTAACATAATATCCAACATAATCATCAGGTATTCTATCTACTTCAGCTCCACTCCACAAAAACTGCAAACTACCATCACGTGCTTGGTCCCGAATCAACTCTTCCGTATTTACAACAAAGTCAGGCAACATCTCCACTTCACACCCAGTCCTATCTTCTACCTCATTTACATCCTCTCCCCTCTCCTCACCATCAAACAAGGCATCCACGTCCATATCAAGATCATTACACTCCTCTCTTTCGTCACCAGGTACTTTCATGCTTCTAGCTCTAGCTCTTGTGACAACACATGCTGGATATAAAGCACTCTCCTTAATCTTCTCCTCACTTATCTCTGGACTGAACGTATCATTGATCACTGGATCTTCAGCAATCTTAAAGTCAGGAACAACTCTGCCACCAGCCAGGTCATTTCCAAGAAGCATGTGTACACCACTGACAGCTAGTTTATCACTCACTCCTACCTTGACCTTTCCATTAACAAATCCACTCTCCAACCACACATAATGCACTGGCACAATGCTGACATAATTTATCCCTCTCACCTCTATTCTCTCACCAGTGAACGAGTCATCAGACCAATCAAATGTGTCTCTTAGCACAAGACTGACATTTGCATCCGTGTCTCTTAATATAGTTCTGTTCTTCTCTGAACCATCCTCGTCCTTAACCTTTCCTTTAGTAATAAATGGATCAAAATCCTTAGCAGGAGTACTTTCCTTTACGATTGTTACATCAACTGGGTGATTAAGACGATCAACCCTTGTTATGCTCAAGCCTGCTTCCTTGGGCTTACCAGCCTGACCACTGATTTTACATTGAAATCCTTTATGGCCAAAGTGACAACAATAGGAACATGTTGCCTCCTTCCTTGTCTGTGTGCAGTCTCTACTTAGATGACCAGACTGCTCACAATTGAAACACCTAACTGTAGGATTTTCCGTGCAGGACATCATTTCTCACATCACCACTACTTACTTGGGAGAAGGACGCATTATCTGACCCTGTGTACTATTATTCAAGCTTGCGGCATCATGATTATTGGCAAACTTTACATTACTTGGATGCACTCTAGCAGGTGCATAACTCCATCCTCCTTTGAAACGAGGTTGATTCACAACGTTACTTCTATCTCCCACATCTCTCCTACAAACTCCATACGCCGCCTCAAGCTGGTCAGCTTTACGTCCTGCTTCCATCAGTCTTTACATCAGCTCTCATGATTTCAAATTTCATATTAGGGCGTACATTGTTCTTGAAATGCTCCAGCAAAATTACCTGTTTCATATCCTCAAAGCTCCTAACATTCTCAAACTCCAGCCACTTTTCTAACTTGAGCGTACACTCCCTGGCCATTTCCACTTATGTCCCATTATAGCTTTTCCTCACTCCCCTAAACTTCTGTCTATAAACTTCACGATCCACCCGCACAGTTGACAACACTGCTTCCTTAACGAGGGCGTAATCGCTACACTCTTCCACAGTTAAACCATTATATGATTCCCTGGCTCTTCCTTTCAACTTTATCTGTACTAACAGTGCCCATTCTTCCTCTGGTCAACCTTTCAGCTCTGCTACCTTTTCAAATTGTAGAAAGAAGTCC
The DNA here is from genome assembly GCA_029783475.1 of Metacarcinus magister. Lineage (NCBI taxonomy): Eukaryota > Metazoa > Arthropoda > Malacostraca > Decapoda > Cancridae > Metacarcinus > Metacarcinus magister. The sequence goes on along the minus strand of JAPQNM010000038.1, from coordinate 3,618,664 downwards.
TCTGCTTCGTTTTCTACAAAATCGGGTACAAAAGAGGCTTTCTTATCCACCGAATCACCTCTGAAATCTCCACCTCAACACCTCTCCAACCTCTTCATCTCCACTTCTGCCTTTTTAAACTCAACTTCTGAATTCATTTTTTCCAATATGTATTTTTCACTACCAGACATTTTCATCCGTTCTCCCGAACCATTAGTTTTCACATTTAATTCATCGTTTTCACTCACATGCTGCTGCTCCACATTTAA
>JAPQNM010000038.1:3595916-3603416 GCA_029783475.1 Metacarcinus magister | reverse complement strand
CATGCCCGAACGCTGACCACTGCACCACCGCCTCCCCATATATATATATATATATATATATATATATATATATATATATATATATATATATATATATATATATATATATATATACATATATATATATATATGTATATATATATATATATATATATATATATATATATATATATATATACATATATATATATATATATATATATATATATATATATATATATATATGTATATATATATATATATATATATATATATATATATATATATGTATATATATATATATATATATATATATATATATATATATATATATATGTATATATATATATATATATATATATATATATATATATACATATATACATATATATATACATATATATATATATATATATATATATATATATATATATATATATATATATATATATATATATACATATATATATATATATATATATATATATATGAATATATATATATATATATATATATATATATATATATATATATATATGTATATATATATATATATATATATATATATATATATATATATATATATATATAATTTTCTCGAGTTGTTTTTCAACAACCAACCACATTCTTATCATTGATTAGATACGTGAAACATATGCAGTATCTGTTAAGTGATATAGATGATATATGCAAAATTGTAATAAGCTTTTATATTACAAATTTACCGAAAGCATTGCGAGCATAAGTCTGCATAAGATCAGTCATAAGATACTGATAAAGATAGTAGTTAGACAAGTTGTCAGTATATATCTTCAATGATCTTTGTTTGATTGATATATTACAAGTTGAGTGAACAAAAAAATAAATTGATGTGTCATATTAGATATGAATTGCAATATATTCTTTTGCACTTGTTCATTTAAAGCCAATAAGTGTGTCTGGAGATTAATATTAATACAACTTTAATTTTATTAATTAGTTACATAACAGCCCTTCTAAAAATTAAGTAAGTAATTAATAAGAAAGATTTCAGGAAATTATTCACTTAATAAAGAAAATATGTACAAGTCCAAATCATGAAAATTAGTCAAAAGAAGATTAGGGAAGTTATGTAGGTGTTTGGTTGACTACATAATGTTATGAAAAGTAATTTCCCATTATAACTTTAGATATATGTATATAATCAATTTCTTACAATTTGTAACACATGGTTCTTAATTAAACATAAAATCTCACACAATTTTTGGATTGATAAAATGGGAGGTTCAAAAGGAAAATAGAGATAATAATTATTGGCAAATGGTGATATATGAAACTTGAAACTGTTGAAACTTTTTATTATGCCTTAATTATATACATGTTGCAAAATTAATTAATAGTCATATATATAAGGCAGCCCATTTAATTAAAGCTGTATTGCTTTTCAGGCAGTAAGAGCTGAGTTGTGAATAATGTAGGACTTAAGGCTAAAACAATAATAATAACATTGATAATAATTATAGCAATAATAATAATAATAATGGCAGCAAAACAATAAATTGTGTGATAATTAATTACAATAATAATAATAATAAAATATATTAATAATAATAATAAAATATTATAATAAAAATAATAACAATAATAAATAATACCAATTTCAATATTAAAAATAATAATAATAATAATATTAATAATAATAATAATAATAATAATAATAATAATAATAATAATAATAATAATAATAATAATAATAATAATAATAATAATAATAATAATAATAATAATAATAATAATAATAATAATAATAAAATAGTTGTGATCATTGTATTTCCAGTATTTGTTGCCATCATTTTATTAAGAAGGTACATACTACATTATAATATGTACACAGTATCCCAACTACCATTTCCCAAGAATGCCAAGCGTATAGTCATGGAACATGCACATACACATATACATACATACACATACACATACATATACATACACATAAAAACAAATAAAAAATTTACTGTAATATGTTTAGAGTTGGTTTTTACATTTATGACGCGAGCAACATAGATTAGGGAAGAGACCAAACGTGATGATATCTTGACTACACTTTGAAAAACTAAATTCGACACGGCCAGAGCATATGGGCTAAACAGATAATATATCGATAACTAGAATTACAAAATTGTATCTTAATGATGGATAAAAAGACAGAACCGACAGAAAACTGGATGGATAGTTGATATAATTGTTAGGGGGTGGCTTGGAAAAGAAAAACAATAAAAATAATACAGATGAGTGGGCAAGAATTGGGAAGGCCTTTGCCCTGTATTTAGCTTAAAAAGGCTGTTCATGATGATGATTATGTAGTTTATTTTTCTTAAAGAATTATTTTCAACTTTAAATGCTTACATAGCTATATGAATATGGTCACCATGTAATGTTGAGCTAAACATTAACTTAAAAGTTGTTGCCTTACATAAACTTAGTGTGCACCTTTCTGCAGATAGTGAAAGGTCCCACTTGAAAAGAGCAACACAAATGAACCAGGCTGACGGAAGACTTGGTTTTGCAGCCTGCCGCATCCACATAGCGTCTCAAGACACGCGGCAAGACTATCTAGGCCTTATGATAAATAAAAACAGCTGGTTCAAAGATCAGATGAATGACAGGTAAGCAACTCACCTTTTTCAAAATTGTATTGTAAAAGTCACTTCACGGACCTACTTCTTCACATATATAAGGATCCCCACGTGCTGAAGGTTTCCAACAAGACTTTTATGGTCGTATGGAAACCCAGCTAAAGTTCAAAGTAACTCTGGCACCCAAGCAGATTAAGGAACATTGTTCCTTATCCTTACCATCAGTAGGAGTTTGTGAAGAGTTTCTACTCAATCCAATTTTGAACATGGCGATGAGGCGACTGTTTCTTATTATTTATTTATTACCATATATGTAATGATTCATTTTAATTACACAAACTTATCATATGATATTCACTTATTCTTAAACTGTCAAAATGGCCTGCATGTAATCATATATAGGTAGATAATCCATTGTAATTATTCATTTAGATAACACAGTAATATGTGCTACATAAAGTCAGAAGCAATATGCCTATAGAATGGTGCAATCTATCTTGTCCACTTCTCCTTATTACAAATGCAAATAATACCTTATCATCTCAATAACTTACAATAACTAGTTGGCAGGCTGTTATATATATGCAACACTATTTCTTACCATAGATAGTGTGTATCTAGGTAGGATAGTATATTACTCTTGACATGCCTCGCATTTCTTGTGACGTCATGCCACACCCTATAAAAATGCTGATCAAGCGCTCCAAGAGCGCCCAGCAGTGAAAGAGAACTATATGAGAGACGAGTGGGTGTGGACGTGTGGCGAGGCGTTGTGTGCGTGTGACTATTACACAATGATCCTCCTCAGTGAAATCCTTACTATGTGCCTATAACCTGTAACGAGTGACTGAGCACGTTACCTTATAAAGTGTAACGATTCATGAGCATGTGACTATGTACATAGGCTCTAAATGAAACTGTTGCACACACACTCTCTCTCTCTCTCTCTCTCTCTCTCTCTCTCTCTCTCTCTCTCTCTCTCTCTCTCTCTCTCTCTCTCCTCTCTCTCTCTCCTCTCTCTCTCTCTCTCTCTCTTCTCTCTCTCCTCTCTCTCTCTCTCTCTCTCTCTTCTCTCTCTCTCTCTCTCTCTCTCTCTCTCTCTCTCTCTCTCTCTCTCTCTCTCTCTCTCTCTCTCTCTCTCTCTCTCTCTCTCTCTCTCTCTCTCTCTCTCTCTCTCTCTTTCACAATATCATAATCATAATTATAATATGTAATTTTCTGCTCTTCATCATAATGCAGACTGGCATCAGTAGAAAGTCCCTTCAGCCTTATAAGAGAAATGAGAAAGTGGCGTCACCCTTTCTCCTACCATTCAATTACCGTTATAGATTTGTACTTGGTCATCCCTTTTATCATTTCACTTTTACACTCTCGCTCTTCTGGTGAGGCAAAGCGGAGAAGTAAGGAGACGTAGGAGAACGGGATAGTAGGGAGATGTGACCCCGTCATAGTTATCAATGCTGTTCCCATGTTTATCACTTTTATTTGATTTAATTTACTAGTTTGTTCTCAGATACGCGTTATTAGGAGACAAATTAGTAGTAATGCTCTTAGTAGTAAGGTTTCAGATTTTAAATGTATTGTTATCTTTAAGGGGGAACTTATTTCATGGATTGATGTTTCTCTATTCTTGTTATGATTTGGATAAAAAAATATATTGGATATTTTTTTTTTACTTTAAACGTTATGCGGACTGCAATGTACTCACTATCTTACGTCCATAGGATCCAATGGCTACGTGCATATGGCATAATAAGACATCTTTACCATCAATTCAACAAGCCTGGCTGTCGTCTGCAAGGGATATCTGACAACAAAGGAAATTCAAACAGCCTTACGATGCGTCAACTGCAGGGCATATATTGGGTGTGGCTGGCTGGAATCTCTGCTGCTATAGTCATTGCCTTTATTGAATTTCTGTCCAGCAAGGTTAATGTGGAAAAATTCATTTCCTTCTAGCTTAATGAATAAAATATATATGAAGTGAGTTAAGTACAAAATCATTTACTTGTGAAGATGTTACTTTGATTAAGGAAAAAATATACAATTCATGAATCTACAACCATATATCAATGAATAGTAGCGATCCTGGTATCATATTCTTGAAATAGGCTGCATGCCACATAGACCTTATCAATATTGAAAATATGCACACTAGTATGTAGTATGAGAGATCAAATATATATATATATATATATATATATATATATATATATATATATATATATATATATATATATATATATATATATATAAATATAAACATTTTAAGCATTTTAATAATTTTAGGAATGGCAAATACAGTGTAGTTACTTAAGATTTATGTGTGTATTAATTTAGGCCAGCCTATATAAGCTTTTCAGGCAAAAGTGAATACAACGTTGAAAATAATAATAACAATAATAATAATAATGATAATAGCTCAATAATATCAATGAAATAATAAATATGCACATTACAAAACACTAAACACTAACTAGAAAATATACCAGTAGCAGAATATACAATAAAGAAAACTAAGCATAATCAATATATAATGATAAAGAATAAACCAAAATAAAGAGGGAAAAAAAATATATATATATTGAAAAGCCAATTAAATCAGATACAAAATATATTATTAAATAAAAAAAAAGGTATATTTATAGTGAATGGAAACAAAGTATATGGGTTATTCATTAAGGAACAGGAGGAAGAAAGATGATGTTAGATACGACTGAAGAGAAATGGGAATCTGATTAGATAACAATCAATAAGAATCCAGCAGATGATGCTTGAGTTTGTTTTTAAACGTTTTGAAAGAGGGAGCATTCTTGATATCCAAGGGAAGGGAATTCCAGATCAAAGGTCCCAGGTACATGGTAGAGTGTCAGAAGAGAGTAAGACGATGGGATGGAAGGCAGAGCTGCTCTCTACACCGTGTAGGATATTGATGAGAAGGAAGTGAGACACTGATCTGATTTTTGTACATACAGTTTGCAATTGAGAGCTTAGTTATGTCTTGAAGTTTAAGGATTTTTGTGTTTTTAAAGAGAGGGGTCGTGTGTTCAAGGTAAGAATTGTTTGTGATGATTCGGATGACCTTTTTATGCAGTAAGTTCAGGCATGTTAGATGGGTGACATAAGTGGTACTCCAGATTGTGGTCGAGGAGTGAGGGTTGACCTAATTTAGGATTATCAGGAAATCTAGTAGGACGAGATATGTGCGGAACGTAACTTAATGTTTGCATAAAATTTATAAAGTGGATAGTTGGTTGATGGGAAGAATGCTCTAGGAGATTAATGTTAAAATCCCCATGTAGCACGGTGTTATTTTTTTCTAAAAAGATCCTGAGATAGTATGTTATGTAATGTATGCGTGAACTCTTCCACCACAATATGCTTACTATGCGGTCTGTATATAACAGAAAATATAAAGTTAGTTGAAAGTTTTAACAAAACAGTGCATATCTCTATGTGATCATTAACAAAGGCATATTGATGAAGAGGTACAGTTTGAAGGTCAGCGTTAATGGAAAGAGTAACTCCCCCATGTTCTCTATGGAATCTACAGGAGTTGTAAGCGTCATAGCCTTCTAAGACGTACAGATGTGAGGTGGAATCCTTTAACCAAGTTTTTGATAATGCAGTTATGTGAGATAGGTTACTAAAGCATTTAACGAGAGAGGATAGAATATCAAAATTTTTCTGAAGGATCTAACATGGAGGTGGAAGATGTTGAAGGAGGATTGTGACGCGGTACTAATGTGTGAATTGTATTCCTCAATACTGTAATAATTGGAAAGGGAATCAAGGTCAACATGATCATTTACTGCTCTAATAATCTCAATGCCAATATTATATGGATCTGTAGGGTTGTCACGATACGAATACGACGATACGAAAATCACGAGTAAAGTAACTACAACCGCTGATAAACTACAATTTCAATCAAACCTCGACACGTTAGTCAGTTGGTCAAAAAAATGGCATATTATATTTAATGTTGATAAATTTTAAGTTTTGCATATCGGTAACAATAATAAATTCACTAAATAAACAATGAATGGCTCTGAACTTTCCAAGGTTAACCATGAAAAAGACTTAGGGGTAACTATTAGTAGCGACCTCAAACCAGATAAATATTGTTCAGACGTAAAAAAAGCTAACAAACTGGTCTGCTTCATCGGAAGAACTTTTGAGTATAACAACCGAAAAAAGATAGCCTTACACTATGTAATGCAGTCGTACGCCCTCATCTAGAATATTGCATTCTATTTTGGTCACCATATTATAGAAAAGATATTAATGCGCTGGAGAGAATCCAAAGAAGATTTACTAAAATTATCCCAAGATTGCAAAACAAGTCTTACGAAGAACGACTAAAGGAGCTGAACTTATTCAGTTTATCCAAACGTAGGCTACGAGGAAACCTAATTGAAGTATTCAAGATTGTCCATGGTTTTGATAATATTAACATAAACGACTATGTAACTACCGATCTCACAAGCACTACTCGTAACAATGGCTTCAAGATCATTGGTAAGCATTTTAGATTGAATGAAGCGAGGCACTTTTTCTTCAATGGAATCGTAAATGTTTGGAATTCTCTCCCAGTACAAATAGTTAACAGTATCACACCTGAATCGTTTAAAAAGAAACTCAATAAGCGCTTAGCATCCATTCACCAAATCGAGTATTTCACTACTGAGTTTTTTTTTTTTTTAGCATAGATTACACCTTGTTTTTCTCACTTTCCTATACTACATGGTATCACTTCCTTTTCCGGCCAGCTTCGGCTGGAGGGAGGGGTGGATGGGGAGGAACCTTCCAGTTTGTCTCTATTAAGTAGATATTATAGTATTAGTGTAGCTCAACAGACAGCCTCGTTAGGTCCAGTAGGACTGTTGTTGTCTGTTTTTTCTTC
>JAPQNM010000038.1:3575916-3578416 GCA_029783475.1 Metacarcinus magister | reverse complement strand
GTGAGTGGGGTTTTTTTTCCGGGTGACTAATCAAAAATATATTTATGCAATTACCATGCTTGACTACACATTGTCATTAGTATTTAATTAACACGATGAAATATAAACCAGATAGTTTAGCCATTGAGTAATGATGCACAACGAGGATGCGCTGCCCTGGAGATATCTAAGAACCTGTTACTGTACCTTATAAACACTGCTAGTTTTGTACCAAGTGTTTCTGATTCCTCTCTCAGATCAGCAGGTGTTGGACTACGATTTAAACAGCAACAGCAACATCAACATCAACAAAAATAGTAATTACAATCAACGACAAACTTTAATAGTTCTGTAAAGTCTAAATGTTCACACTTCAACACCGACAACCACACACACTTATACGTTATCACACTTAATCTCTTGCTTTTGTGTGATTATTGCTTCTTCTCTGGAAACATCAAAACTACGAGGGAATTAAAAAAACATTATTTTATTACATTCCCTTCTGATTAACTTCTATGCCTTTTGTTACGTGTTTTATCTGATATGTGTCATTAGTTACATTAGTTCACTTGTATGTTATTTTTCCCCAATCTTCATAGTAGAACGTATATACTGTAGCATTCCATTCATTAAGTGCAAAATGTATATGACTGCTACGTTAAAGATGCGAGATGACAAACTTATCTACCGTCAGTCTCAATAGTTACTCGAAATTCGTGGTTGTTATGCATTACACAGACTGAGTAAAAAGGAATTTTAGTGGCGATGACAACCAGCAGTGTTTATAAAAAATGGTGTGTGTGTGTGTGTGGGTGTGTGTGTGTGTGTGTGTGTGTGTGTGTGTGTGTGTGTGTGTGTGTGTGTGTGTGTGTGTGTGTGTGTGTGTGTCACAAAGGTGATGTTCAATAATTAGATAACAGACCATAAAATTATAGAATAGAGGACGAAGTATTAGAATGTGTCCAAGAATTTAACTATTTAGAACAAAAACTTATTGCTGGTCCAGATGAGATAGATAAATAGGTTGATTGAAAAATAGATAGATAGATAGATAATACGTATGCATGCACTTAGTTATCTCTTATCTATGTCTTTCTATTGACTATTATATATATTTATACATTCCTTTTCTTATTCCCTGTTGTTGTTTTTTTCTTTCTTAGATGGCTGAAAATAAAACAAAAACATTTTCTGGAAACTAGCGTTGCTGTATATAAATCACTGAATAAGATATATCCTGACTGGCTGCATTATTTTTCCTATATCCAGAGCACAACCAGAAGAACAAGACAACGAAACCATCTGGCTGTGCCAAGAGCAAAGACTAACTCTGGTGCAAAAGCTTTTTCTATTAATGGGACTAAATTGTGGAATTTTTTGCCTTTTATTTATTTATTTATTTATTTTTTCTATATTATTAACCGTTAGCGCCAGTAGGCTTATGGAGGCACAAATGGACTTGCCTCGCCTGTTATTTGGCGTAGGTTTTCAGATTTTTTATAGTGACGCCTCAAATGTTTACGTTCTCTCTCTCATGAATATGTTGAGGACGCGCTAGGCTAATTGCTACTACAGCCTTAGATGCATATAAACGTTGTAAGTGCCATCTGAGGACAGTATGGCAACAATTTGGGTAGTCTTTGGCCACTCGGCGGTGATATCATAAATGAAAAAGGGTAAGCGAATAACGGGGATTCGAACCCGGGATCCTAGGCTCGCATATCCGAGCGTTAGACCACTGTACCACCACCTGAACGTGTCACCAACGCAAACACGCTCTCCAACTTTAAAACCAGGTTTATGAAACATTTTAAAAGACTATTAACTCTTATTATAGGTAACAACTTACTTTTAAATGTCTTATTACGGTCTTATCGTTGACTTGGGTAAGGTTGCAATTTTAACTCTAATCATTTAATATTTTTAAAATTTTTTGTATATAACTTTTATATGCATGTCTTTTTATAGGATAGCATTTTAAATATATTTTATTATTGTTTCAGCACAATGTTTATGTTTTATTTTTTTGTACGACGTGTAGACATATCTGTCTATAAATCTATTATGTGTAATAACCACTACCCAGTGGAAATAAATTAATTTGAATTTGAATTGAATTGAATTTGAATTCTTGCATTCATTCTCTTTCTTGCATTCATTCATTCATTAGGTTTCACGTCAAAAACACAAAAAAATATAACATGTTGAAATTAGGAGCCAGGAAAACTGACGCTGGCGCTATTAAAAACTAGCCTTGCCTTGCCCTTCCCTTGAAGCATTTGCAGCGCCTCTGACATAGCGGTTATCAGAGGCACAACTTCCCACACCTGCCAAGGACACTGGGGAGCCTTGCGCCGCACGGAAAGTTAAGTAGCTATGCCCTGGTGGCGAATCCAATGTAGATTGCCGAGGTAAAAGTGTGTCGCAGCTGTATCCTGTCAGATGGCGCCACCCTCATCAAAACAAACCCTTGGTGGGGGCGGAGCTTCAGCCGCCCCACAGTTGGACTTGGACAAAA
>JAPQNM010000038.1:3533799-3571299 GCA_029783475.1 Metacarcinus magister | reverse complement strand
CTGGAGAACATGCTTTTTACAAAGCGGCATCACCAGCATCAAGGCGATAAAAACGAGCAGCTCCTTGGAAGTGGTGTCTACCCATTGCCGGAACCTGGACTTTGGGGCGAAGGCATTCATTCGCTGAGACTCCCAACGGTAATAGTTGTTGGTCTTCTCAGCAATGTATGACATCACCTCGTCATCCAAGAAGGCACGGAAGAAATCACTCTCCTTTGCCTCGTCGTTGCAGGGCCAGTCTTTAGTAATACCACTCCTGTCACTTTGAAACTCGTGCAGATCTGGTACAAAGTCTGAGATATTCAATGTTTTCTGTGAGACCTCTTCGAAAAGTAAAGTTTAGTTTGGTTTGAACAAGGTTCTGTTATTTGTCAATGTAGGTTAGGGTTTGGTTATATAGGTTATGTTATGTTAGGGTCAGGTAAAGATTCGGAAGACGACCCAGATTGTTTTTTGGACAAAGCAAATTTTTTCTGATAGATTTTGATGTGTTTTGAATTAATCTGATGTTTATTTGTTATGCCAGGAAATTTTTTTTCCCCAAGATAAAAATTGCCACCAAAAAGTCAGATTAATTCAAAACCATCAAAATCAATAGGAGAAAAATTGCTTTAAGTAAACTTAATTTAAACCTAAGCAAACCTAATTAAGCCTAACCTAACTAAATCTACCCTTACATAACCAAACCAGGTAAAGATTCGCAAGATGACCCACTCGATATCTCACTGCCTTTGTAATGCACTGCAAATTCAACCTCAGATACTTGTTCAGATAGGTTAGGTTAGGTTTATTTAGGTTTCCTTTGGTTAAGTTAGGTTTAATTAGGTTTGCTTAGGGTTACTTAAAGAAATTTGTTCTCTTATTGATTTTGATGGTTTTGAATTAATCTGACTTTTTTGTAGCAATTTTTACCTTGGGAAAAAAAATGCAAGGCATAACAAACAAACATCAGATTAATTCAAAACACATCAAAATTTATCGGAAAAAAATAGTTTTGTCGAAAAAACAGACTGGGTCGTCTTCCGAATCTTTACCTAGGTTAATTTAGAAGCTATTATATGTTCTCTATGACCAACAATAGGAAGTTGGACGCGTTGCAGACAAATTATTTCGGTGAAGATGTAAAATTCTACCCCCTAACATAACTTGAAAGATGCTTTACCAGCTAAGTATTGGTTAGCACCGCCTGAAACCTTTACAGATGTGTCAAGTACACTATGTATAGTATGTACGACTTCATATTGTCGAAGCAGTAGTTATGCAGAAATACCAAACTACTTACTGACAATCATTGTATTTTGTCTTCCCCCAAGAACCCCGCATTCCCACAGGTCCCCAGAATTGTTGGGGATTGATGAGGATGTCTTATTAGATATGCATTTGCGACAAAAATGAACATCAAAATCGTTGAAAATGGATCAATATTTATACGAAAAGTGTCTTATTTACATCCAAGTACATTGGGAGGAACTAGAAATTTACTAGCCACTCTATCATCTACGCAATATCATCACGCTCACAGGAGTTTACGGCTTCTTTTATTTCCTCACATCTTCTAGCCATATAAATACTGTATTTACTGCGGCTATAATTGCTCCAGACTCTATTATATGTTAATCAGCAAGTTTTTTCCACGGCGATAAGGGTGCCCACGAAAAGGGTGCGCCGCCATCTTGGATCAGTCAGCTGATCATCACAACACGAAAAGAAAAAAAAAAAAAGAAAAAAAAAAACCACATCGACGTGCATTGGTGTCCTTTATCGTTCAGTTGCCGAAATCTGCCCCCACCCCCCCCACCCCGCTGAACTCGCCCCTGGACACAGGCTTCTCTGCCACTGCGTTTTGGGGGTCTAGGAGTAAGGCGGCTGACGGACATGGAATTGCCTGCCTACATCGCCTCTGTGGAAGCATCGCGTGACCTGGTCTGTACCATTAACCACCGCCACAACGGCGACAGACCTGCCCGCCTGATTTCAGCCATAGGGACTTTCAACGGCAACCAGTGGCTTAACCTCAGCCGTAATCTCACCCTCAAGCAACGGACACTGGACGAGGCAGCCTCCAAGCACCGTCTGGGCAACCTGCTGGCTCACGCAAACCAGATTGACCGAGCGCGTCTCCTCGCCGCCACAGCACCGCACAGCAAAGCTTGGCTCTCAACCATCCCCGTAGAGTGCCTTGGCCTCCTCCTCCCGGATGAAGCGGTCCGTGTGGGCGTCGCACTGAGGCTAGGCACACGCGTCCAGCAACCTCATCGCTGCCGCTTGGAATCATGACAGACGCATTCGGCTACCACAGCCTCTCCTGCCCCCGGAATCCCGGCCGCCTGCCCCGTCACGCGGCTCTCAACGACTTGGTTTACCGGGCACTGGCCGCGGCTGGCTTGGTAGCCATCCTCGAGCCACAAGGCTTGGACTGAGGGGACGGACATCGACCAAACGGCATCACAGTCTTCCCCTTCAGGAGAGGCAGGATTGATTGATTGATTGGTGAAAACAGATCATGGCGCCGCAACATCACCAAACATTAAAAAACTACATAAATACTACATAAAAAGAAAAATATATCTACAGGAGGTGGAGAAAGCCACTTTCCTGTAGGAATTTTAACACTTCATGTCCCCGGGAGAGTGCCTCCTGCCCCAGCACCAGAGAGAGAAAGAAACTCCCATCTCTGCCCCGACACTGGGCGAGGTACTGCTCTCGCAATTCCCTCAGGCTGAGGCACTCGACCAGCAAGTGCCGCACTGTCAGGGGAACTAAGCAATCATCACAATAAGGCTCAACTCCCCGAGACATGAGGAAACCGTGGGTGAGGCGGGTATGGCCCGTCCGTAGACGGGCCAATGCTGTCTCACGGCAGCGGTCTCGAACGTGCGAATAAGACCAGGGGCTCACAGCCCTTGCGGTAATTGCACCCATCTTGGAGGTGGCTCTATTGGCATTCCATCTCTCTTGCCAAACTACAAGAATAGCAGCTCGAATTGTGGGAAACAGGTCTCTGTGAGGGACGGGGAAGGTAGTGACTTGACGAGAGGCGCCAGTCTTAGCTAGCTCATCTGCCTTCTCGTTCCCTTTCACAGAGACATGGGCTGGTACCCAAAAAAAAGAAATTATGTGCCCACGACGGGCTGCTAGTACGAGCCAGTTAAAAATTTCAGAGACTATTGGGTGTGCACTATTAAAATCCTCAAGGGCTGACAAAGCTGCTCTGGAGTCTGAAAAAATAACAAAACCCCCAACATTCAAGGTAAAAAGAGATTTTATCGCTACTAAAATGGCCCACAGCTCTGCGGTAAAAATTGCCGCACCGGGTAAAATCAGGGAAGACAGCTCCTAATCCGACGCCTGCATCGGATTCGGAGCTGTATAGGTCTGGATCCCTAAACTCACCTCTGCTTCGAGAGAAAAGCATAGCAACTGTCTTTGTGGGGGAAAAGTTAAAACCATGATTATTGGCCCAACGGGTGACCCGGCCAAGAGCCAACTGGATGTGTCGCTCGGCCACATCGAGACGAGAGGAAGCGTAGGAGAGGGAAAAGTCATTAGCGTATAGCGTGCATCGAAAGTCCCGGTGGACGCACTCGGTGATGCTGTTGATGGCAACGCTGAATAGAGTGACACTGAGGACACTACCTTGGGGGACTCCTTCTTCTTGCTCAAAAGAGCTAGAAAGAGCAGTGCCTACCCTCACCCTAAAAGTACGGGCCTGTAAAAAAGACCGGAGGAACAGAGGGAGGTGACCCCTGAGTCCAACCGTATGGAGAGCTCGTAGAATGCCATACCTCCAGGTGGTGTCGAATGCCTTTTCAAGATCGAAAAAGACGCTCACAACCCGCTGCCTGCAAGCAAAAGCTTGGCAGATAGTTTTTTCTAATCGCAGAAGAGCGTCTAAAGTAGAGCGAGATCAACGAAAACCACACTGTACTGCCGAAAGATGGCCACCCTTCTCAACCCCGCCGTGGGGAGTCACCATGATGTGGTGGCGGGGCTTGAAGCGTGGTCGGCGGCGCCCCCTCCTGCGGGGCCCTGTCCGTATCTGTAGGGTTGGTGTCCGTCGGCCTCGTGGACCAAGCACTCCCCCTTCATCACTGGTACAGGAGGCCTACCGGTGATGTTGCTCGTCCTTACCCGTCTACATCTAGGGCAGGACTAAGCCTCCCAGCGTGTTTGCCGTGCGTGGCGTCCTGTATACTCCCCGCGCTCCCTCATCTGGGAGTTGAGTCCACCGCAGGGTAGGCGGTAGTTCCCTGCGGTGGATAACACGCTTTTTTGGTGGGGGAGTTGGAGTAAGACAGGTGGTCCAGTGTGGCCCCGCTGGATCAATCGGCTGGTCATGCGTTGGCTAGGGTCAAGCGGCTGCTGACTGGTGGGCACCGCAACGGTCCCTAGGCTGCCACCTCACTCCAGGCAGTGGCTGCGTATACTTCCCCCACTACCCCTAGGGCTGTTGGGAGCCGTCGTGCCTCAACATACATCCCTCCCTTGTTGGGCTCCGTGGTGGGTGGGGGGGTGGGGAAGCGAATGTTTTCTTAATATTTTATGGCATCTTCACCACCACTTTCGCGACCAAGCTCGCTCCCTGACGTCCGCTCGTACCCGGCTTCTTCTTCTCGATCTTCCCTTATCGCCACGCTTGAGCCTTTCCGGGCCACGGGTGGTGCAACTGGGACCACTGTCCCCTCCGCTTCGAATTCTACAGATTCGAACCGATAATTTTTGAATTATAAGCCTAGTAAAACAAAGACGCGTTAACGCACAGAAGGGCTTTTCAGGCCCTCTCATTCAGACTCTACCAGGTACTTTCAAGCCGGCATATTACGAACAGTTCCTTGTCATCAAGTCTCTTGATGGTGTGTCTGTTATGGATCTAGACATATTTGACATACATCGAGCACTCATTAAAGTTTGTGGACGCGAGCCTAAGGTCTCCTCCCAAAGGGATGGTAGTCTCCTAGTGGAGGTGTCGTCCCCGGAAGAGAGTGCTCGCCTCAGAGCAATCTCCTCTGTCCCTGGAACGCAGGTGGCGTGTACTCCACACGCTACCCTCAACCAGTGTAAGGGGGTCATCTTTTCTCGTGACGTCATGCGCTACTCAAATGAAAAGCTTCTACACGAACTGAGTGATCAGGGTGTTGTAGGAGTTGATTGTTTACAAAGAAAAGTTAATGGAGTTCTTGTTCCCACCCCTACCCTCTTTCTCACTTTCGACCGACTCAAACTGCCTGAAATTGTCAAACTGGCGTGGCTCCGCCTCCCAGTAAAAGCATACATATCATCCCCTAGGCGATGCTATCACTGTCAGGCATTCGGACATGTCAGTCGTTCCTGCCGTAGGTTGCAAGATGGCCTACCAGCGGTGTGCCCGTCCTGTGGTACGACGGATCACGATGGCACGACCTGCCCTGGTCCTGTCTCCTGTTTTAACTGCCACGGACCTCACCCAGCTTACTCAAAAGACTGCGACCGCTACAGATTTGAGAGGTGTCGGCTCCGGCCGTCACTCCCCCCCCGGTGTCGGCTTCGGCCGTCACTCCCACCCCGGTGTCGGCCCCGGTCGTCACTCCCCCCCTGGTGTCGGCTCCGACCGTCACTCCCACCTCGGTGTTGACTTCGACCAACACTCTTGCCCCGGTGACGGCTCTGGCCGTTACTCCCGCCACTGTGTCGGCTACGGCCGTTACTCCCGCCTTCGTGTCGGCTCCGGCCGTGACTCCTACCCCGGTGTCGGCTCCGGCCGTCACTCCTACCCCGGTGTCGGCTCACGCCGTCATCACTGCTCCTGCTGCTGTGGCCACCTCACTGGGCTAGGAAAGACTGCAAGGCGATTGTCCACTGCCTCCACTGCTCTAGCCACTGCCATTAGGCAGGGCAAGAGCAAGAAGAATACTGGGGTTGGGAGGGCCTCCTCTAGGGGCCTCCCCACGCACCGTTAATTTTAATATTTTTAATATTTTACAGTGGAACCTTCGTGGGTTGAGAGGGAATTGGGAGGAGCTCAGTCTACTCCTGCGAAGACACCAGCCGGTCTGTGTCTGTCTGCAGGAGACTATGATTGGTTCGTCCTACCATCCTCCACCCAGGGGTTACTCTGGCTTTTACTCTCCTCATGATCGCGCGCAAGGCCATCATGGTGGAACAGCAATTTTTTTAGATAACTCACGAGGCATTGCTGTTACCTCTTTTAATATTGTCTCCTCCCTGCAACTGGTGGCTGTCCAGCTCCACCTCAGGAGAACTTACACTGTCTGCTCTTTATACCTCCCTCCCAATTCTCCAGTAGACAGAGAGGACTTCATTTCCCTAGTCCAGCAATTGCCTTCCCCGTTTATTGTTTTAGGAGATTTTAATGGTCGGCACACCCTGTGGGGAGATACACTTATCAACGCCAGGGGAGCAATGATTGCCACTGTGGTTGAAGCCTTAGATCTAGGTATTTTTAACACCGGTGACCATACACACTACCACATCCAGACAGACACCACCTCCGCCCCAGATTTATCATTGTGTTCTCCTAACACCCTACTTGACTTCACATGGAGCGTCACAGGAGATCTTTGTGGGAGTGACCACTACCCTATACTCCTGTCTTCTCCCGACGTCCTCCCTTTACACCGTGTCCCCCGCTGGCGGCTGGACCGCGCTGACTGGGGACTTTTTAAACAACTTGCCATAGTTGACTGCGAGGTTGATGAGTTCCTAGACATAGACAGCGCTGTCGAGTATTTTACATCTATACTCTAGCGAGCTGGTGGGCTTTCTATCCCTCAGACCACAGGGTTTACCAAGCGCCGACCAATCCCCTGGTGGTCTGATGAGTGTAGACAGGCAGTGACAGAGTGTCGTCGAGCTTTTGGTAGGTACCTTCGACACAAAACAGAATTTTTCCGGGGACAATACTGACTAGCTAGAGCTAAGGCTCGTCGAGTTCTCAAGGATGCTCGCCGTAAGTCCCTTGCATCTTTTGTCTCCACATTGAACGTGCAGACACCTATGTCGCAGGTATTCAAGCGCGTGCGGAAGATAGCAGGAAAGTTCTCTCCAGGCCCGCCTCCGGTCCTCCATGTCAACGAGGATAAGGTATCTGACAGCCAGGCGGTAGCCAACACACTCGCTGAGACCTTTTCTTTGGTGTCCAGCCGGGCCTCGAGATCTCCAGCAGTGTGTCGCCAGTTTGAGGCAGACGAGGCTCGTCAGGGCGCACTCCATCAATATGTGGTGCTCAGTTTGTGTGGCCTACCCGTCACACGGGCACACACGCAAGTCCCGCGGGGTGCGACTCCAACGGCCGGTCTCGATCTTTAGGTCATGGGACATCAGTTGAATCCTAGTGAACGCCATACGTGTAAAATCAGGAATATGTATGTCATCTGAGTAATTGTTATGGACACCAAGATTGGAATTCAAACCCGATTTGTATGTTTGGTACTTCGTTGCGTCTTCTGGCTTATTCATAACTAAGTCATTGATGCTGTCAAGAGGATTTATATTATTATCATACTGTATGGCACTCTGAATAAATATAAAACCAGGGGTGTTAGCTTCTCTGCACAAATTAAATACAACATGATATGGTTCATTTCTGTCGAATGAAGCAAATTTCCTCTCCAAGAACCGTTTTCGTCGGACACACAAAACATGGTAAACTGACTTAATTCCCGATTCAACATGACATAAGTTTGAGCTTGTGTTATTTCTCACGCCCAAGAGACATTTCATTAGTTTATTGTACTGACTGGTTAGTGAAACACAGTTGTTCGTCAACCACCACTCGCAGCTTTATATTAGAGTCTATTAGAGTGATATTTCTGCGCGCCCGAATACACCAAAATGTTGAATGGTCTTGTCAGAGAAACACAGCTTGAGTTTTTCTTGATATTATTGATGAAGATGCACAATATATAATTATACTGATTGAGCAGGAGACTGAAACGCTTCGCTGCCGAGAGAGAGTATATTGTGCGTTGATGCGATGGTAGCTAGTGAGTGAGTGAGTGAGTGCGAGCGAGACTCTGACAGAGGAGGGTTGAGCCCAGGTCAGCCGGGTGGCGATGCTAGCTTGTGATTGACTAAGGGATTGATTGATTGATTGATTGGTGACAATAGACCATGGTGCCGCAACATCGAGGTCATTTGGCACCGTACTAAAAACACTAAAAATTTAAAAGCTACATAAATACTACATAAAAAGAAAAAGAAATCTACAGGAGGTGAAGAAAGCCACTTTCCTGTAGGAATTTTAACACTTCATGTCCCGGGGAGAGTGCCTCCTCCCCCAGCACCAGAGAGAGAGAGAAACTCCCATCTCTGCCCCGACACTGGGCGAGGTATTGCTCTCGCAATTCCCTCAGACTGGGGCACTCGACCAGCAAGTGCCGCACAGTCAGGGGAACTAAGCAATCATCACAATAGGGCTTAACTCCCCGGAACATGAGGAAACCGTGGGTGTCATCGAGCTTTTGGTAGGTACCGTCGACACAAAACAGTACTCAAGGATGCTCGCCGTAAGTCCCTTGCATCTTTTGTCTCCACATTGAACGTGCAGACACCTATGTCGCAGGTATTCAAGCGCGTGCGGAAGATAGCAGGAAAGTTCTCTCCAGGCCCGCCTCCGGTCCTCCATATCAACGGGGATAAGGTATCTAACAGCCAGGCGGTAGCCAACACACTGGCTGAGACTTTTTCTTTGGTGTCCAGCCGGGCCTCGAGATCTCCAGCAGTGCGTCGCCAGTTTGAGGCAGACGAGGCTCGCCAACTAGACTTTTCATCTCGTGGGGGTGAAAACTACAATGTCCCTTACTCTCCACCGGAACTGCGTTCAGCTTCATCTTCGTGTTAGGACTCTTCCCCAGGGGCAGATAACATTACATACTCAATGATCCGTCACCTAAATTCTGGATCACTGTCCTTCCTCCTAGGATTATTTAATAGGATGTGGAGTGACGGATACGTACCACCCTCCTGGAAGTCTCCCAATCCCCAAGCCTGGAAAGGACGCCTCACTCCCCCTTGACTATCGACCCATTGCCCTTACCGTTTTCATGATTAAAGTTTTGGAGAAGATGGTTAACACTCGTCTAGTCTGGTTCCTTGAGAAGGGTGGCCATCTTTCGGCAGTACAGTGTAGTTTTCGTCGATCTCGCTCTATTTTAGACGCTCTTCTGCGATTAGAAAACACTATCTGCTAAGCTTTTGCTTGCAGGCAGCGGGTTGTGAGCGTCTTTTTCGATCTTGAAAAGGCATACAGGTATACACCACCTGGAGGTATGGCATTCTACGAGCTCTCCATACGGTTGGACTCAGGGGTCACCTCCCTCTGTTCCTCCGGTCTTTTTTACAGGACCGTACTTTTAGGGTGAGGGTGGGCACTGCTCTTTCTAGCTCTTTTGAGCAAGAAGAAGGAGTTCCACAAGGTAGTGTCCTCAGTGTCACTCTATTCAGCGTTGCCGTCAATAGCATCACCGAGTGCGTCCACCGGGACTTTCGATGCATGCTATACGCTGATGACTTTTCCCTCTCCTACGCTTCCTCTCGTCTCGATGTGGCCGAGCGACACATCCAGTTGGCTCTTGGCCGGGTCACCCGTTGGGCCGATAGTCATGGTTTTAACTTTTCCCCCACAAAGACGGTTGCTATGCTTTTTTCTCGAAGCAGAGGTGAGTTTAGGGATCCAGACCTATACCTCTATGGCAGGAGACTGCCAGTAGTTGAAACGACTTCAGCCACATCCCCTCGCCTTCGTACTCTCGACTCTGTACATCACGGTGGAATCAGACTGGCGACGGGCGCCTTTCGGTCTTGCCCAATCCCCAGTCTACTCGTAGATGCAGGAGTGTTAACCCTCGACCTTCACCGTCAGACTCAGATTGCACGTTTGTGGTTCAGATGCCAAAGTCTCTATGGTGATCCCACTTACAGTGCTGTGACGGACACTTCACGGGACGCCACTTCCCACAGCCTTTTTGCTTTCGCGCTCGTGGCGTCCTTGAAGAGTTGTCCCTTCCTCGCCCTTCCATAGCTGTCCCACGATTATTGCATGTCCCGCCGTGGAAGCGGCTGGCAGTATCGTATTGCCGTTACATGCCGGCTAACAAGAGTGCTTTGTCAGAGCATTCTGCGAGGACTTTGTTCACCGATCATGCCTTCGTACATGAGGGTTGCACGCCCATTTTTACTGACGGCTCCAAATCCGATGCAGGCGTCGGATTTGGAGCTGTCTTCCCTGATTTTACCCGGTGCGGCAGTCTACCCCCCTTTACATCAATTTTTACCGCAGAGCTGTGGGCCATTTTAGTAGCGATAAAATCTCTTTTTACCTTGAATGTTGTAGGTTTTGTTATTTTTTCAGACTCCAGAGAAGTTTTGTCAGCCCCTGAGGATTTTAATAACGCACATCCAATTGTCTCAGAAATTTTCAACTGACTCGTACTAGCAGCCCGTCGTGTGCACAGAATTTCTTTTTGTTGGGTACCAGCCCATGTCTCTGTTAAAGGGAACGAGAAGGCAGATGAGCTAGCTAAGACTGGCGCCTCACGTCAAGTCACTACCTGCCCCGTCCCTCACAGAGACCTGTTTCCCACAATTCGAGCTGCTATTCTTGTAGTTTGGCAAGAGAGATGGAATGCCAATAGAGCCACCTCCAAGATGGGTGCAATTACCGCAAGGGCTGTGAGCCCCTGGTCTTATGCGCACGTCCGAGGCCGCTGCCGTGAGACAGCATTGGCCCGTCTACGGACGGGCCATACCCGCCTCACCCACGGTTTCCTCATGTCCCGGGGATTTGAGCCCTATTGTGATGATTGCTTAGTTCCCCTGACTGTGCGGCACTTGCTGGTCGAGTGCCCCAGTCTGAGGGAATTGCGAGAGCAGTACCTCGCCCAGTGTCGGAGCAGAGATGGGAGTTTCTCTCTCTCTCTGGTGCTGGGGGAGGAGGCACTCTCCCCGGGACATGAAGTGTTAAAATTCCTACAGGAAAGTGGCTTTCTCCACCTCCTGTAGATTTATTTTTCTTTTTATGTAGTATTTATGTAGCTTTTAAATTTTTAGTGTTTTTAGTACGGTGCCCAATGACCTCGATGTTGCGGCACCATGATCTATTGTCACCAATCAATCAATCAATCCGGGGACGACACCTCCACTAGGAGACTACCATCCCTTTGGGAGGAGACCTTAGGCTCGCGTCCACAAACTTTAATGAGTGCTTGATGTACGTCAAATATGTCAAGATCCATAACCGACACACCATCAAGAGACTTGATAACAAGGAACTGTTCGTAATATGCCGGCTCAAAAGTACCTGGTAGAGTCTGAATGAGAGGGCCTGAAAAGCCCTTCTGTGCGTTAACGCGTATTTGTTTTCTAGGCTTATGATTCATTATTTCTCGGTTCGAATCTGTAGATTTCGAAGCGGAGGGGACAGTGGTCCCAGTTGCACCACCCGTGGCCCGGAAAGGCTCAAGGGTGGCGATAAGGGAAGACCGAGAATAAGAAGGCGGGGACGAGCGGACGTCGGGGAGAGAGCTTGGTCGCGAGAGTGGTGGTGAAGATGCCATACAATATTAAGAAAACATTCACTTCCCCCCCCCCCCCACCCACCAAGGAGCCCAACAAGGGAGGGATGTATGTTGAGGCACGACGGCTCCCAACAGCCCTAGGGGTAGTGGGTGAAGTACACGCAGCCACTGCCTGGAGTGAGGTGGCAGCCGCGGGACCGTTGCGGTGCCCACCAAACAGCAGCCGCTTGACCCTAGCCAACGCATGACCAGCCGATTGATCCAGCGGGGCCACACTGGACCACCTGTCTTACCCCAACTCCCCCACCAAAGAAGTGATTTGTCCACCGCAGGGAACTACCTCCTGCCCCGCAGTGGACTCAACTCCCAGATGAGGGAACGCGGGGAGTATACAGGACGCCACGCACGGCAAACACGCTGGGAGGCATAGTCCTGCCCTAGATGTAGACGGGTAAGGACAAGCAACATCACCGGTAGGCCCCCTCTACCAGTGATGAAGGGGGAGTGCTTGGTCCACGAGGCCGACGGACACCAACCCTACAGAGACGGACAGGGCCCCGCAGGAGGGGGCGCCGATTGGCTAAGGGACAATGGAATGTTGGGTCAAACCCATGGCTTGCTCTGAGAGGAGCGCGCACCTGTGAAAAGGCTTGGCTGGAATGTGATGCTATGACAAAGGAGGCCCTCTTGAGACCGCGGCTCTCCTGGGATCGAGGCGACAGGGTGGCGGGAAATGACTCTCTCTCAGCTTCCTAATATAAAGGAACTACCTAAAACTAATATGTTATAAAATATATATATATGATACAAATGCTTCCCCCTTGGAAACATGCGTCCTCGTATGTCAAGGTAAAAAAAATAGGGGGAATGATGAAAATGAAGGTTGCCAGAAGTTATACAATACTATAGAGAACATGAATATATAAATACATACGATAGAACATGAATACATAAATACATACGATAGAACATGAATACATAAATATATACGATAGAACATGAATACATAAATATATACGATAGAACATAAATACATAAATACATACGATAGAACATGAATATATATATATATATATATATATATATATATATATATATATATATATATATATATATATATATACAGAAAGTGGCACAGGAAATGCAGGAAAGGCCACTAGGCTGGGCGAGACCGTAGTTGATACCTTGGAATAGGTGGAATTGGGGGTGTAGGTGGCTGACTCACAACGCTGTCAGGCGTATGACGTGGGAGTGGAGAGACAGACTCGACTTCGAATCCACGATTGACTCTTTTGAGGTGGTCTCTCTGAACTAGATTTTCTTTGCCTGACTTAAGGTTGCGGAGTTTGACCTTATGGCCAGCCATGATTTCGATCACGCGGTGAGGTCCGTCGAATAGCGGATCGAACTTAGAGTGGTGGTCTTGGACTCTGGTGAACACGATGTCACCGACTTCGATTTCGTGCGGCTTAGCGCACTGATGCTGTTTATTTAGCATAGATTCCTGAGAGTCTGCAAGGCTGTCACGGACGGAAATGTGGATGCGTTGAAAAGCTGAGACGCGATACCTTACATAGTCGTCGACGCAGTAAAGCGGACGAGGCTCAGAGGAGAGGAATTCATATGGGAGTTTCTTGTCAGAGCCATATAATATGAAATGCAGGGACTCGTTGATAGATGAGTGAATCGCAGCGTTGAGTGAACACGCGACTAAGGGAATGTGTTCATCCCATGAGGAGCTTGAACCGGCAATGAAACGTAATATATCGAGAATTCGACGGTTTGCCCTTTCAACTATTCCGTTCGCCTGAGGGGAACATGGAATGATGTTACGCTTTTTTTTTATCTGGAATGACTCGCAAACAGCTTTAAGCATGGCATTGTTGAATTCGGTGCCATTATCCCACCGCTGCCACTAGTATATTAGAGTATATTAGAGTCTGGTATTTCTCCTCGCCCGAATACACCAGAATGTTGAATGGTCTTGTCAGAGAAACACAGCTTGAGTTTTTCTTGATATTATTGATGAAGATGCACAATATATAATTATACTGATTGAGCAGGAGACTGGAACGCTTGGCTGCCGAGAGAGAGTATATTGTGCGTTGATGCGATGGTAGCTAGTGAGTGAGTGAGTGAGTGAGTGCGAGCGAGAGTCTGGGACAGAGGAGGGTTGAGCCCAGGTCAGCCGGGTGGCGATGCGAGCTTGTGATTGACTAAGGTACAATGGAATGTTGAATCATACCCCATAGCTTGCTCTGAGAGGAGCGCGCACCTGTGAAAAGGCTTGGCTGGAATGTGATGCTATGACAAAGGAGGCCCTCTTGGGACCGCGGCTCTCCTGGGATCGAGGCGACAGGGTGGCGGGAAATGACTCTCTCTCTTAGCTTCCTAATATAAAGGAACTACCTAAAACTAATATGTTATAAAATATATATATATATATATATATATATATATATATATATATATATATATATCTTAATTATATTCATAATAAGTGTATCATAGAGTTTAGATAGAGTATCCATTATACTAATACCTCTATAATTATCGCAGAGCATGCGATCACCAGATTTAAATAATACAGTTAATTTACTATAGCACCAGGCTAGTGGGAAACAAAAACTGTCAAAAACTACATTAAATAGTGTAAGAAAAAACATCAACCAGTTCATAGGTAAGTTCATTAATAAGGTAGGACTTATTCATTCCAACAAAACTTTTCTTTTTGTTCATATCTCTCAGAGCTGTTTCCATCTCTCTAAACGTGAATGGATCATCCAGAATGGGAATAGTTGGTGCCTGCTCAAAGTTTACCTCCCCATCTTCCTCCGTGACTGGATTTAATAATTCCTCAAAGTGAGTCTATCGACTATCGGTAGGCTGGATAGTGCCTTGATCAGGGCTAATTTCCCCTTTCCAGTTAATTGCTTTCCAAATTTTTCCACTGTCATTTTCCTCCATTATTCTTTTCCAGCTTAGGTCTATACTTCCCTCACGTGCGACATTCGTCTTTTACATTCTTTTGCTATCCTATTAACTTCTTTGCAGCTTTCCTTAACCACGTCCTGTACACTTTCTTCATTCACCACGCCCAGGATCGGCGGCTCACACTGCGCCATCCTCGCCACGAACGCTCCCATATCCACTTTGTCATGGTGCGGGCCTCTGGAGACATTCGTGGTGCGGGGGCTGTGTGTGAACGTCCAACCCAAGTTACTGGCGCGCTGAAGTAGTTGTGATGGCTTTACTAATTTGAAAACGTTAGTGTTAATTGTCAGAGTGAGTGGCGCATGATCTGAACACGTCATATCTTGGCGTATACATAAGTCTTTCAGGACATTCAAACAATTATACTTAACTAAACACAGGTCGATTTCCGATATCCAGCGACCACCGCGCCTAAATGATAAATTTCCTCCGAGCTGCTTTCCGTCATATTTTAAATGGTTAGCAACTACCATTTCTTTCTCATCACACATGTTGGCTATTACTCGGCCCATATAACTAGTTGTAAAATCTTTCACGCCATTATATTCACATCTCTTTCGATTTATATTTCTACTTGGTAAGCAACCCACGCGTGCGTTTAAATCACCCACCACTATGACACGGTCACAGTCCGTCACCTGCCCCTCCAACGCCCCCAGCAGCGCCGGATCGTGGTAAGGCGAGTCGACCGGGGGAATATACACGTTCCCAAGCCTCATCCCAGGGCAGCAGGACAGCTCTACCCATATTTGTCCTTCTATTGCGATGTTCACATATGCGATATATGGCACCAACGCACATTTCACCAACATCATAATTCCTCCTCTCCGACTATTGTGTTTACTTTTATTCATATATAAATCAAAACCCGGCACGCTACTAATTAATGTTTTCTTTATTTCAGTGATCCATATTATGAATAGGACGTCTCCTCCGTGCGTCAGGCTGTCCGAGTCGTTTTGTAACCCATACCATACACACACACACGTGGTTGTGGATGGCTCTGGGTATTGTTAGCATTTTTTCGGGGATAAACAGTGCGTATTTCTGTGATATGTGACACAGTAAACAGTGAAGTTGAGGTGTGTGCAATGGTATACGATTTGTGGTGATACAAGCAAAGGTTTCTGTGTAAAGTGCTAATTTGTTGTGAAGAGCATTGTGATTGTAAGAGAGAGGCTGCACGACCGTTGTAAAGGGTCACGCTGGGTCACCCTTCGTTATTAGGTGTTAAGCCAGCCAGGCGAGGCCAACCGGCCAACTCCGCCCGGCCGCCGTTCCATGGGTCCCTCCCTCCTCCCCCCCCCCTCGCACACAACAACAGTGGAGGTACAATTAACATTCAAACCTCCAGCACACTCTCACCATAGTTTGGGAGACATTTATTAGTCTCAGTTGGACTCGTGTAACATTATTTAAAGTTGATTATAGTGAACGGAGCCATCCACACCGCATGAGTGCTTACTGATGGTAATAATAGTAATAATAATTTGATTTAATTCTGCTATTGGACATATGCAGTTGTTATTCATTGTTACTTTTTTTATGTAAACCATTACTACTGTTATTATTATCATTACCACCATTACTGCTACTACATGGCAAATTATTGTACCATATTTTTTTTTCATTGATGTGACTTGTTCTAGTTATTGTTAGCATTGTTGTTGTTACCATAATTGTCTGTCAACATTACTGCAGCTTTCATTATTAGGTATACATGGTTTTTACTATTACATTGGTCTCTCTCTCTCTCTCTCTCTCTCTCTCTCTCTCTCTCTCTCTCTCTCTCTCTCTCTCTCTCTCTCTCTCTCTCTCTCTCTCTCTCTCTCTCTCTCTCTCTCCCCATCACCCTCTCACCCACCAACTCACTCACCCACCCCAACCAGGCATGCACTCTGTGCATGTGCTTCTTCTCGTCATCTGTGCATGTCTCGCGCCACATTGCCTCGTATGCTGTGCTGAGTGCCCCACCCAGCCCCGTGCGCTGTGCTTTGCCCTACACTCCGCCCCGCACTGCGCGCCATGCTGAGCGCCACATCCCGCTCCGAGTGTAGTACTGGTGCCCCACCAAACAATGTGCGCTGCACTTTGTCCTACACCCGGGTTCCAGACAAAAGTTCGTATAGAAAAACTTTGTATGGCAATAATTCGTAAAATAAAGTTTGTTTGCCTAAAGTACGTCAGGATAAAGTACGTAGGGTTTAAGTTCATGTCAAAAGTTCGTAATGGAAAAAAATCGTAATGGAAAAAAAATCGTGATTAAATGTTCGTCGTGCAAATGTTCGTTAGAAAAATGTTCGTACGCGTAAAAGTTCGTATGCAAATGATAGTACGCAACTGTTCGTACGCAAATACTCTTCAGAACAGAAGTTCGTATAGAAAAGTTTGTATGGAAAAATTTTGTATGAAATTGTTCGTAAGCAAAAAGTTTGTACACAAATGGTCGTCAGGGATAAAATTCTTCTGGGTAAAGTAGTACGTATGGAAAAGTTTGTAAGCATGTTCGTATGGTAAAAAGTCGCTATGGATAGTTGCTATATGAAATTTTTCTAAACAAACTTTTGTCCGAAACCCATGAGAAATGGGGTGTGTCGCGGAG
The DNA here is from genome assembly GCA_029783475.1 of Metacarcinus magister. NCBI lineage: Eukaryota > Metazoa > Arthropoda > Malacostraca > Decapoda > Cancridae > Metacarcinus > Metacarcinus magister. Next base: position 3,554,190 of record JAPQNM010000038.1, on the reverse strand, counting down.
AGCCGACCCTGCTGAGAGAGAGAGTGTGTGTGTGTGTGTGTGTGTGTGTGTGTGTTAAGGTGGTGGTTGTGATGGTGGTGTAATTGTTGTATTAGTATTATTATTATTATTATTATTATTATTAGTAGTAGTAGTAGTAGTAGTAGTAGTAGTAGTAGTAGTAGTAGTAGTATATGGAGAGTAGTAGTAGTAGTATATTATTATTATTATTATTATTACTATTATTATTATTATTATTATTATTAGTAGTAGTAGTAGTAGTAGTAGTAGTAGCAGAAGTAGTAGTAGTAGTAGCAACATATGGAGGAGGGTAGTAGTAGTAAAAATAGTAGTAGTAGTAGTATATGGAGGAGGGTAGTAATAGTAGTAGTAGTTGTTGTTGTATATAGAGGATAGTAGTAGTAGTAGTAGTGGTGGTTGTCAGTGGTGGTTGTCAGCAGGGTTGGCTCTCAGCGACACACCCCCATTTATCATTGGTTTTGGACAAAAGTTCGTATAGAAAAACTTCGTATAGCAACTATCCATAGCGACCTATTACCATACAAACATGCTTACGAACTTTTCCGTACGTACTACTTTACTCAGAAGAATTTTATCCCTGATGAACTTTTTGCTTACGAACAATCTCATACGAACTTTTCCCGACGAACTTTTGTCGTTACGAATATTTTACATACGTACTTTATACCATACGAACATTTGCATATGAACTTTAGCGTACAAACTTTTGCGTACGTACTTTTTCCAAACGAACTTTATCCCTTACGAACATTTGCTTACGAACAATTGCGTACGAACTTTATGCATACGAACTATTTCCATTCGTACTTTGGTCCTAGAATCTCTACACCCCGCTTCGTGCGCTGTTTTGATGTCCCACCCAGCCCTGCGAGCAACGCTGTGCCCCACACCCTACCCAGTGTGCTGATCCGGTGCCCCACCCAGAGCTTTATTGGTAACACACTGACCATGAACTCAAGTCACATTCAGTCTTCCTATAAAAACTACCTCCCACCTTGTTACGGGTTCTTTTCTTTCCGTTTCTGTGGACTCGCGACGGTAGAATTCTGGTAGATGAAAACAGGCCTTCCGACAACAACCTCTTTCACTCACCTTCGGGAGACTCTGTGATCACCTAAGTCTTAAATCTAATGTACCCAGAGTGTTTGGCAATTAAAACAAGTACTGACAGGCCTCTTTTGTTTATTTAAATAAACTCATCCTGAAATGGAATGATCATTAAGACTCACACACCATTCACTCGCTACCTGGCTATTAAAACTTAATTGTAAGCCTTAAGATTCCTTACTGCACTCACGACCTTCCTACTCTTAAGGAAGTAGTGTGGGTGCGGGCGTGCACGTAGGTGCAGGCGTGTGTGGGGTGGCGTCCGTGGGTGTGGCGGGCGTGGGTTGTGGGTGGGCACACGTGGTATCCAGATACACCGTCTCCTTCTCTCTTTCCACACGCTGTTTCTCTGCAAAGAAACTCCACCCAGACTCCACCACAGATTCCACTCTTTCCTGGGACAGGACAACTCCACCCAGATACCGGTCAGTCTCTCCTGGGACAAGACAACTCCACCAGAATCCACTCTTCCACCCAGACTCCACCCTTCACCTCAGCTCCAAACACAACGGTCGGTCTCTCCTGGGACAGGACAACTCCACCAGACTCCACCTTAGACTCCACTCCACCCAGACTCCACTTTTCCACCCAGATTCCACTCTCCCTCCACCACAACTCCTCTCTCTCCACCACAACTCCTCTCTCTCCACCACAACTCCTCTCTCTCCACCGCCGGTTTCTCTGCAAAGAAACTCCACGTATATCCCTCACTTAACCTTGCAATCACAGTCAACCGACGATGCGAGTTTGCAAGGGAATGCGAGAAATATACGTAGAAAAGAATCCACCCCCCAACCTTGACCTTTCTCCACCGCGGCCCCACAAAGACTGACTGTGTCGCGGCTCGGGCCAGCACGGGTCAGCAACTCACCTGGCCCGGGTCACCGACCTGCCACACGCCGCCATATGGCGTCTTCTGCAAGACTTAGATTGTATAATACAACCCCAATCTAACATGCCCGTAAATATTATACAATCATGCAGCTATCCCTACAATTAAGTAGTCCTGCTTGCATGCAAAAGTGTCTTCCAGCCTGATAATATCCCCCATGGATATAATGTAAGCTGGATTCTTGACCCGCTCCTTGTCTGAATGCAGGATTTTTATTGGACCCGGCATGTACTTTCTGTGACGTCAAAAGGAATATTCCACGCCGGTATGCGTCTCCACCTGTGTCACGTAGGCCACAAATTCTAGACCCATGACACACCTCCTGTCCCATTTTCTTTCTTTTTAAAGCCAACAACACTAATTGAGCTTCAGTCAATAATTAGTGACATTAAAGGTTCCTCATCCGGATATGATGAAATTAACCTAGGAATAATTAAAGAATGCAGTGATATAATATCACCCTTCCTTGTGTTCATCATCAATAAGTCTTTCATGTTTTCCAAAGTATCTACAAATATCACGCATAGTTCCAATATACAAAAAAGGAGATAAATCATTAATAGATAACTACAGACCAATCTCCATTTTGTCAAATTTTAGCAAAATTTTTGAAAAAGTAATGGCTTCCAGACTAATGGGCTATTTTACAAAGAATTCACTCTTAAATCCTTCACAATATGGATTCAGACCCAATTATTCCACAGAATTAGCTCTCCACCATCTATGCCAGAACATGTACAATGCTATGGACGCTAAAATGTATCAGCTCACTGTCTTCTGTGACCTCACAAAGGCTTTTGACACAATATCCCACCATATCCTCTTACAAAAACTACTTGTATATGGAATACGAGGTAAGGCTCACAAATGGTTTGAAACTTATTTGTGCCACAGGAAACAGTTCACCTGTTATAATAATGTATGCTCCTCCTATAGTAACATATCATGTGGTGTACCACAGGGATCTGTTCTTGGCCCACTACTCTTTTTGATATATATTAATGACATATATTATAGCAGTAATAAAGTTAAATTTCTCTCTTATGCCGATGACACTACAGTTTTTATGCAAGGCCATAATATTGATAATATAGCAAATGATCTTAATTCTGAGTTAAATAAAATATCTTTGTGGATAAAATGTAATAAGTTAACACTAAACACAAATAAAACAAAATTCATGGTGACAAGCCCTCTCATGTCCCATCCATTATGCACACCAATAACAATAGATAATGTTACAATAAATGAGGTCACTGAATTCAAATTCTTGGGGGTAACCATTGACGATCAGTTAAAATGGAAACAACATATTGACATTGTAAACTCTAAGATATCTGTGTTGACAGGTATACTCTACAGAGTCAGGGAACATTTAGGTGAAAAGTGCTTAAGACAAATTTATGTTTCATTAATAAATCCTCACTTACAGTACTGTAGTGTCATTTGGGGAGGAGCTTACAATATATATATATATATATATATATATATATATATATATATATATATATATATATATATATATATATATATTGACAGTCTTTTCATCTCTCAAAATAAGCTTCTTCGCATAATGTTCTTTAAAAGCCGTTACGCACATACAAAGGAACTATTTATTAAATATAAATTATTAACAATTTCTGACATCATTATTCTACAAACCAGCCTATTTATACACAAGTCCATACACTCCCTCACCACAGACCAAGGCTTGACACTATTTCCCCAGAACGCTACACGCAGACCATTCCACCTTCGGTTACCACTGTGCAGGACATCCCACGCCACACAAAGCATTCTCTCTAGAGGCTCTGGGCATTGGTATACCCTGCCTGAGTCTCTTATCACTGACTCCAATATTAATTCATTTAAAAGAAAATTGATGAAAACAATCTGGAATAACTATTATGAACATCAATAGCTTAACACATTGCTATATATTTATATATTTTTTTATTAATATTCTTGTTCTTATGATTATTATTGTTATTAATATTATTATTATTATTATAATATTATTATTATATTATTATTATTATCTATATGCAGAGTATTTCCATTATTATCCTTTAATGGCTCTTTTCCTAAGTGTTATTATTTTCATTATTATTATTGTTGTTATTTTCATGACTATCAATATCATTATTATTATATTTACATGTGCATGGAATATATGCTTGTAGCGGAGGTAGTCTGCTACATAAGGATTGGAACAACACCCGGACTTGGTTTTGTTAGTTTATTGCTGCACGAGTTGGTAGACACACAAGTAGCTTGTACAGTGGACAGAGAGCCTGGAGATGGTGAGTGATGTGTGAGGGGAGCCACGAGGCTTCACTCCCCGACGTGAGCTGTGGTGGTAGACTGCAGGTAGACTCACGGTTGGCTGATGGTTTACTGACCAGTGTGTGTGTGTATGTGTGGCAGCTTATATTGGGCGTCGCGGACCTAGTGGTCAGGTGAGGTGAGGTCAAGTTAATCTCGACCTCAGCCGCGGTCTCGAGGGAAGTAATTATAGGCTCAAGCTGTGGGTGTGTGTGCAGGTGGGTGTGTAGTGTATGTGATTGTCGCTGCTATATGCTTGTAATGTAATACTTCATATGTAATCATTGATAGATGTAATTTTATATATTGAATTTTTCCATTACTATTTTCTTCGGGCTGTTTTCTTTCTATTATTATTATTATGATCATTATTACTATTATTATTATTATTATTATCGTTATTATTATTATTATTATTATTATTATTATTATTATTATTATGATCATTATTATTACTATCCTCTTGTTATCTTTACCATTAATATTATTACTTTTATTTTTATTACTATTACTACTATTAATTGTGTCATTATTTTCATCTTAAATGTTATTGTACTTAAAACTGCTGGCCTTCACTGACTCGCCACCATATATTTTAGACAATCTCCTTGAGTCCAGTAAGAGCGTATGCTCATTGGACGAGTGGCTACCATTGTAATTGTATGCATAACCTGTATTATATCATGTATGGCCAATAAATATATCAATATCAATATCAATATCTCTCTCTCTCTATCTCTCTCTCTCTCTCTCTCTCTCTCTCTCTCTCTCTCTCTCTCTCTCTCTCTCCCTCTCCCCACCCCCCACCCCCCTCCCCGATGGATCCGAGCCCAGATCCCAGTGGGTGTGTGTTGTGTGCTTCCGTGTGTCCCCTAACTTGGGGGCACGGCGGCCACACACACGCACTCTCGAAACCAATTACTTTAAGAGAGAATGATAGGAAAGCAGATATCACTAGCTGGAAATTTTGATCAAGAGCTTCATAACCTGAAAATAGATGGCGGTAGTGTAGGTGTTTCGTCTGCACATAGGACCTGAACTTGGGTTAGGAGATACTCAATGAACTCTGTCTGTGTAGCCTTTAGATTGGCTTTCCCTCTCATATCCTTGAAGAACCAAGGTAAAAGGGGCAAGACACAACAAGTGTTCACTCCTTCCTTCTTCTGACAGTATCACAAATAAAAACACATATAAAACTTCATGGTGACCAAACTCTGGTAGGTGTAGCCGAATAGACTCACCAATAAATTTCACGGGTTCCCTAATGATCTACATAGATCCTATTGCCCGCCTCCATTTCCATCTGGTGTATGTGTTGGTCAAATCTTTTCTTAAATGTGTTGACACTTACAACATGTTCTGGTAAGGTGTTCCATTCATTTACAATCCTGTGTCTGAAAGAGTTTTTCGTCTGTGTCTTATTGCAGCGTGGTTTGTACAGGTGTTTGGAGTCTCCTCTTGTATTTGTTGTGTTAGTTTGGAAAAAGTTATTTCAATTTATGTTTTCTAAGCCTTGAAGAATTTTGAACACCTCAATCAAGTCTCCTCTCCTTCGCCTGTCTTCCAATTTTGGTGAGTCCAACTGCTTGAGGCGTTCTTCATAAGAAAAATGTTTTACTGATGGTACTAGTTTTGTTGCCCTCCTTTGTACTTTTTCGATTGGGTTTATGTTCCCTCTTGTTTGAGGTGACCATGCTTGCACAGCATACTCCAGGTGTGGACGTACATAAGTCCTCTAGACCATACTGAAACCCTCCTTGGTCCAGTGATGGAATGTCCTCTTTATTTGACCTAGGATACTGTTGGCCTTTGATACAATTTTATCAATGTGTTCATCAAATTTTAAGTTCTTGCTTAGCAGTACCCCAAGATCTTTCTCTTTATCTACCACCGTCAGTTGATTATCATTCATGCTGTATTGCCTTTACATTTGGTTGTATTGAATCTGAGTAGCCATGTCTCAGACCACTCCATCATATGGTTGATGTCCTTCTGCATACTCTGATGTTGTGTTGCAGTGGATACGGGACCATAGATTTTCGTGTCATCAGCAAAAATTTGGCAAGAAGATGTAATTTTGCATGGCAGGTCATCTATGTATATGAGGAACAATAATGGTCCCAGAACAGAGCCCTGAGGCACACCACTGCTTACTTCTACATTCTCAGACTCTACACCATTTATTTTCACTTTTTGGGTGCGTTTTAACAGAAAATCCTCAATCCACTTGAGAATGTTACCTCCAATACCTTTTTCTCCTAGTTTTGCATATAAGTCTATTATGGGGCACTGTGTCGAAAGCTTTTGCAAAATCGAAATATATGATGTCAACTGGAATATTTGAATCTTGAAGGATTGTAAATTCATTGAATGTCTCTAATAAATTTGTCAAGCATGATCTCCCTTTCCAGAAGCCATGTTGGTTTGTACATAGTGTTTTTTGGTCTTCCAAGTTTTTTACAATTTCATCTCTTATAATACCTTCAAGGAGTTTTCCAATAATGCATGTTAAACTCACTGGTCTGTAGTTGTTTGGCTGTGTTCTGTTGTCGCCTTTGTAGATTGGAGAGACAATGGCACTCTTCCAAGTTTGTGGCACTGTTGCTGTTTGTAGTGACCAATTAAACAGTAGAGTCAATGGTTCGGCTATTTCTTCTGCCAGTTCCTTTAGGACTTTTGGATATATATTGTCAGGGCCTGGGGCGTTAAATTCATTTAAAGATTGAAGTTTGCGTATGACGGTGTCCTGATGCACTTCGATGTTTGTTAATTGCTCAACACAATTTTGTGTTATTGATAAATGGGTCCTGGACATCTTCATAAATTTGCTGGTAGAAGTCATTTGCAATGAGTTCAATACTGTCATTTTCCTCTATGAATACAGATTTGAAAAACTCATTCAAAACATTTGCTGTTTCCTGTGTATTTGTTGTCAGGGTTCCTTCTCTGGTCATTAATTTATTTACATGTTCCTTTACTCTTTTATTACTGTTAACATATCTATAGAGTGGTTTTGGGTTAGTTTTTACTGCTTCAAATAGTTTTAGTTCATATGTTTTTCTGGCTCGCCTTATTTCTTTGGTGCATTTGTTCCTTTCTTTAATGTAGTCCCTGTATCTTGGCTGACATTTATTTTCCAAGTATCGTTTCCAGGCAAAGTGTTTGTTACGTATTGCTCTTTTGGTGCTTGCGTTAAACCATGGCTGTTTGTTATTTCTTCTTTGCATATCTCTGTTCTTGGGTATAAATTTTTGTATTCCTTCTTTTAGTGTTTGTTCAATAATTTCACTCATCTCATTGATGTCCTTTCCTTGTAACTCTGTTCTCCAGTTTATCAGTCTAAGAAAATTTTTGAAGTTTTGGTAATCTCCTTTGAAAAAATTTAATCTCACTTCTTCCAGCCCTTGTGTAGGCCGAGATTGGTACATGTACCTAAATTTGATAACACCATGATCACTTTTTCCCAGTGGCCTCAAAACTTCCACCTGGTCAATATAATTTTCATCATTTGTTATGATGAGATCCAAGGTACTTGGTGTACGGTCCCCTCTCACCCGAGTGATTTCTTTGACATGTTGTGTTAAAAAGTTATCCCCCAGACTGTCCAGGAACAGTTGTTCCACTGAATTTTCTGAAGCTGGTGTACTGTGTGTCATTCAGCTAATATTTGGAAAATTAAAGTCACCCGTCATTACGACTCCATTTTGAGAAATCATTTAGTTCATCACAGTTGAAAACGTCCAATGATTTATGAAAGTACATAAGAATTCCTACTCTGAAGTCGTCTGTGTTATCTTTCCTTTCCATGTGGTAATGTTGTAGAATATCACTACACAGTTCACAATTCAGCATGTTATTGGGTTGAAACCAGGTTTCCACCAAGAAAATCATATCAGGTTTTTCATATTCCACCATGTGTTTGAACTCAGATAACTTGTTCCTGATGCTTTCACAGTTAGTTTGAATACAAGTCAGAGTGCATTCTTCTCTAGGCTGCTCAATGTTACCATTCATCCTTACACTATGCATAATTTTAACAGAATTTTCTTTAATTTTAGTGATCTCACTTGCCTTTGGTAAATTAATAAGGTCATTTCCCTTTGCCAAGCTAATGAGAGCATCTTCCTTTGGCAAGTTAATAAGATAATTTTCCTTTGCTAAATTAATGAGATCAGTTATCCTTAGATTTGTACTACATCTTCTATTTACACTATGTAGAAATTGTTTTGAGCGATGATTTAAACTTCCTCCTCCACCGGGGCAACTGGAGGCTGCCGCCTTACAATTTTCCCGTTTTTTATGGTCCAGTCTCTACTGCCCGTCTCGTTCCTTTTCCAAGGTACGGTCTGGTGTTATGTACAAATAACTTTCAATTGGGTATTCAGCTGTATCTAAAGACCTGAACCTCTTGGATCCCCTCAGCAGTTGTCCTTTTTGTTCTGCATATCCCAGCTTTACCTTGAGAAGCCGAGGCTTATTTCTTCTGGCATTTTTCTGGCCTAATCTAAAAGCTTGAGAAATCCCCAACTCCTCCACACCTAAGATGTTTGCGGCGATGTTCCGCACTCGTCTTGTATCACTTTTCTCCTTCTTTTTGTTTGTCAGTGTCTCAGCTGGTTCAGGTAGGTTATGCACCATTACATATTTATTTCTTTTTTCTATTTCAAATTCTTCAGTAAGCTGCTCGTTTACTGCTCTTTCACCATGCTGGCCATTGTTGTCCATATCTCACTTACTTCGTGTTGCAATCTGGCTAGCTTCCCAGCTACCGTATTCTCATCAGCTGGCTCATTTGTCCTAGCTATAGTGCCAGTAGCCATCCCTTTGTTTGAATTTTCTTGAGAATTTTCATATTTCCCTTTTTCTTTCTTTAAGCTTTGACCAACCTTGCCATAGCAGTTTTCACAGAACTACATCATTTTCGTATTTTCCATGGCATCATATACCTCACGGCTTAAGTTTGTACATTTCAAATGAAACAAGTAATCACAGCAGTCACACTGCACAGCAAGAGCCCTTTCCCCTACCTTCCTGTTACAGGATGGGCATTGGCAGTCATCTTTGTTTACATCCTCAGCAGCAGCATGGTAGCTACCTCTGCTCACATTTTCCGCCTGATTTGAACCTCTGAACCGCATACTACTCCTTTTGATGTTGTTTGCAGCTTGGAGGGGACAATGGTCTATGAGATGCAATGGTACTATACCGTGAACCTGGAAAATATTTTTGTTTTTTTGTTGTTTTCGCAGGAGCAGATACGGAGTAGTACACACACCTAAATACATACACATACTTATACCAATAATTGCAAAATATGTATAGCTATTGTAGCGAGTCTCTAACACAAGCGTAGGTGAAGAGAGACACACGTATCTTAAGGGTTCTTTACTAAGTAACCAAAGGAAGTATAGGAGGCCTTACAAGGTGGAGCCGGCAAGGCAGACTGAGTACATACACGCTTGGCGGGAAGGCGACTGAGGAGGGAGGTGAGTTACCGACTAGTGAATAGCCGTTACATATAAGCAAGGGAAATGAATGGGTGCCACTACATAGAACGTAATATCCTACATCTCCCTCCCCCTTTCACGCTCAAAACCTGCAGGGTTCTGAGCGGACTTTTGGGCCTCAATGCGAGGCGAACGGCGAAGCTGGGCAGGCTGTAACGACTCTGGGTCTGAAGTCGCGCTGTCCGTGTCCGGGGAGCTGTCGGGCTGAGGTGAAGTCGGCCGAAGGAAACGGCGGTTCCTCCATCAGACCCGGCCGCTGGGCAGCCGGATGAGGTAGTCACGGGTAGAGCCTACGCCCATGACAGTGCCCACCCTGTCCCACCGCTTCGTGGTTGAGTCCTGGATGCGGGCCGTGGAGCCCACCAAGAGCGGTTCGAGGGGTTTGGCGTGGGCGTCGTACCGTTCTGTGGTGTCGCGGAGGCGGGTCTCTCGGCCCTGGCTTGCCACTGCTGCTGGAAGGCCTTGGCGTGGGCAGGAACGCAGGAGCGTAGAGGGCGGCCGTAGAGCACCTGAGCTGGGGAACGACCAGTGGGGTTTGGGGTGTTCCTGAGCTCAAGGAGGCCTCTGTCGAACGCCTCACAGTCGAGGTTTCCTGAGGGGGCCACCTTCTGGATGAGGTGCTTAGTCGCTTTTACAGCGGACTCAGCGTGGCCGTTCGACTGTGGGTAGTGGGGCGTCGACATGTCGTGTCGGACTCCCCAGCGTTCTAGAAAGTCGGCGAACTCCCGGCTGGCGAACTGAGGACCTCCGTCCGTACGCAGACGAACGGGGACGCCCAACTCGCGGAAGAAGTACCGGAAGTGTCGGATGGTCGCAGCAGAGGTGGTATCGGGTCCACATGACACCACTACAGGCCATCCAGAGAGGCGGTCGACTATGACTAGGAAAGCCTTCCCAGCTACGTTAAAGAAGTCGGCCAACACTGACTCAAAAGGCCTGGTAGGGTTGTCATCACAGCGTAGAGGCTCTTGCTGCTGACTGGGTTGGAGTATCTGGCATGGCTCGCAGGCGAACACGACGTTGGTGATGTCTGAGTCGATGCCGGGTCAGTATATTATAGTCAGACCGAGCTAAGACTGCAGTCAGGGTGTGACCATCGTGGAGATTACCCGATTTACAGCGGTGCCATGTGTCGAGAATTTTTGTTGTGTCTGCTATGGTGAGGTCAAGGCCGCGAGCGTTTCTGAGAGTATTTCCACAACTAGGATTTCAATGTATTTTTTTTTCTTACTTATTTCAGCTTATTTTATCGTACTTTCCTTCACGATATCATCTAAATACAATTGTTAAACTGCTTATCCATCCCAAAACGAAAGGGAAGTTCATTAATAGGTACTGCTTTTTATTAGCAACACTGTAAAATATGTATGCCACGTTTCTTTATATGTTTATATATATCTTATCCATTATAAGTTTACTGTTTCTACATACATTATAATACTATGAATAAACATGTATGCATATTTCCTGATCATGTCTGCCATGGTTTTACTTATATTGAAACATTTCTACAATGCGGATTAAAAGACACGTGGCAGGCCTGTAAAAGGGTAATTCCCGTCTCTTTCCGCTCCCCACCTGCAGTCTAAGCTCGGTCTGACTATACCTGTCGTGCCCGACGCTTGGTGGCCTCTGCGCCGCGATGACTGTCATGAAGACGGGCCAGGAAACGGCGGCGGAGGGTGGCAGGAACAACAACACGGGCGCCGTACAGGACAAGGTCATCCTCGCTATAGAGGTTGTCCCGCAGCTTCCAGTATGGGCGCACGGCATAGGTAGAGCGTAGCGGTCTCTTGGGAAACCTGCCCTGACGCATTGAAGGAGCTCAGAGTAGGCAGGGTCCTCGCTGGCTTCTCGACGGAACTCGTCCATGGTTACGTCGCTGGCTTGCCCAGGAGTACCATGGTTGGCGTCGGCGGCCAAAGACTCGACTGGACATAGGGTGATGCACCTGACGGAAAAGCTGGTCTCGACACCCAACACATCATCTTCGCGCGTCGGCTTGCCTACTGGGGAGCGAGAGAGGGCATCTGGGATGCACAGCTTGCCCGGGCGCCAGTTTGCAGTGAAGATGAAGGCAGATGTCTTCTCCTTCAGACGCTGAAGACGAGGGTTGTCTACGGCTGTATCATTCTATCTATAGATAGTATTCATAATCCCTCTGTATCAGGTAACCGAGAGAGAGAGAGAGAGAGAAAGTTGATACATCCCCGCACCTGGCCTAGTCTTAATCCCAGGAGATGGCGACCCTTCCAATTATCAGATTAACAGGTTCATGTTTTCTCAAAAACTCCCTAGAGTCCTATCTCACCTTTCCCGCAGGTGTCCGCGAGCTAAATATAACCTCCCTAGTGTTAATTTCAGCCTCACCCAGATTCTGTCACCTCACAGAATGTGACTTTAATTTCTGTTACTGTCACACAAAAGTGATTTCAAGCAGTCACCCCCCCCCCTTCGACCCCTCGACCCTCAAACTCTCACCTCCAGAATCAGATCACCTTCAGACTCTGGCGAGATCAGTCGCATCAGTCCTCTCAGGCACGACTTCCAACTCAAACCTCTCTCGGCTTCATCATATCAATCAGTCTGTATCAACAAAATAAGATATAAGAAAAACTCAACTGTCTTTACCATTCCTGCCTGTATTGGAGAACAACAATCATCAAATCGACACTAATATACGGCGTCTAAGGTGTAGCTGTTGAGGATGGGGACCAGGGAGCGATGATCAGTCACAAGGTTGAAGTGTTGGAGCCCTGCGAGGTAAAACTTACACTTGACCATCGCCCACACTACTGCCAATAGCTCCAATTCGATGGTGGCGTAGCGGGTCTCGGTGTCCGTCAGGAATCGTGAGCCACATTGGATGAGCCTCAACTGTCCTCCGCCGTGATCCTGTAGTAGGGCGTAGCCCAGACCGTACAGACGTGAAGCGTCTGTCTGTAGGACGGTCGGGAGAGCAGGGTCGAAGGTGGCGAGGACCGGTGGGCTCGACAAGGCTTCCTTTACCTTCTCGAAGGCGTGGTCGTGTCAGGAGTCCACACAAAAGTCCTCTTGGGGCTCATCAATGGGCGAAGGGGGGCAGCAGCACCGGAGATGTGGGGTGAGAAGTCTGCCAGCTGGTTCACCAAGCCCATAAATGACCTCAGGTCAGTCAAGTTGGCTGGTTTGGCGAAGTCAGTGATGGCCAGAACCTTCTCAGGGTCTGCTGCGATGCCATCACTGGAGAGCTGGTAGCCGCAGAAGCGAACCTTCGGTGCAGCGAGGACGAACTTCTCAGCGTTGAGGGTGATTCCGTGTGCTCTGCATCAGGCGAGGACCTGGTTAACACGGCAGAGGTGTGCCATGTAATCCTCGTCGTACAGAAGGATGTCATCCACCACCTTGACACACTGCAGCACTCCCTGAAGCGCGAGGTCACCTCGTCGACAGAAGGTGTCTCCTGTGGCTGCGAAACCCATCGGGCCTCGAAGGTAGCGGAAACGTCCATAGGGAGTGATGAAGGTGGTTAACGGCTGGTCTTCCTCGGTCAGAGGAATCTGCCAATAGCCGCACAGAGCGTCTAAGGTGGTGAGGTAGCGGGCCTGTGGGGAGACTCGACGCGTGGCTGCAAACGGCGTGGGAGAAGGGTGGGCGGGCCTTGAAACTTGGCTGTTGAGCCTAGACAGGTCCGTGGTGATGCGCACACCACCATTAGCCTTCGCCACGACAACCATTGGGTGGCACCAAGGTGATGGGTCGTCGCCAGCTGGGGTGATGACGCCTTGTGCTACCATAGAGTCGAGCTGGGCCATCACGGGATCTTGATATGCCAGGGGAATCAGGCGTGGGGTGTAGATGGCGAAGGGTTGTGCGTCGTCCTTAAGGTGGATGCGCATGGGCGGACCTGCCATCGGCTTCAACGGTGCGTCCCGTATATCCTCCTTCGTGACCAACACGTCTGCATACTCCTTGCAGAAGTAGTCCTTGGCAGCTTCAGGGGATGTTGAGTCCAAGAGTGTAAGTGGAGGCGCTGCGACGTTGAGTGGAGAGGCTTCGACACTTGGATGTCCGCCGCTCTGCTCGCTTCCCTCTGGTCCGACGCTCGTTGACCTTCTCACCCTGTTCCCATTCCTGATCTGCTGTGGGAAGTTCTTGGGTACTAAACCCAAGTCTCGGCAGTGCTCCCAGGACAGTAGAGGTGACCCCAAGTAGCTTTGGACGTCAACCCAACCGGTGCAAGAGCGAGCACCGTGGGTTAACTTGGCTTGGAAAGAGCCCAGGGCAGCAGGCATTTTGGAGCCGTCAGCGTTGTAGTAAGTGACGGTCGGAGGCGGGTCGAGGTCGGACTTGGAGAAGCCTAGGATCTTGAGATGCTGAGGCCTATCACCGTGGAGTCCGCACCAGTGTCAGGAATCATATTAATGCTTCCCGACACTCCCGCGTGCGTGACGACAACACTGACAGTGGGAGACGGCGTTGGTCTCTCACGTGTTGTCGACTCGACGCGCCTTACGTTGACTTGCTGCTTGTTGGGGTTTCCAAGGGGTGACTGGGTCCTCACGACGTGGAACGTGGAGTGCTTTTCTGTCTCCTGCTTGGTGGTCTTGGTGTTCTTGGCGTGCTTAAACTGTTGCTTTGGTTGCAACGTTCTGCACGTTTGATCGAAGTGCCCATATCGGTTGCATAACCTGCACTGAACATTTCTGGCTGGGCAGCCTTGGGTGTGAGACCAGTGGCCAGTTTTACCACAACAGCTGCACGTTGCTTCTGCTGCAGGACAACCGTTGGAACCATGCTGCTGTTTGCCACTTTTTACAGGCAGATGAAGTCTCAGTAGCTGGGCGTGCGTCTGTTTTTGCTTTGTGGGCTGCCTTTTTCCCCGACTTGTACTGGGAAACAGCTCTTGCAGCTGGAGGGGCCCTTAAAGCAGACGCCGCTGATCTCGTAGCCTCGTGGGAACGGCAGGTCGTCACGACGTGTGTGAGTGTGCAGGAAGCATCTAGGGCGATGATCTTCTGCACCAGTTCCTCGTCGTTGACGCCTGTGAGGATGCCGTGCTTGAGCCAGGAGGCCTCGCAAGTGGCGTCGTTGCCTTTGCAGACGTCTATCTCCTCGGAGAGGCCCTTGAGTCTAACAAAGAAGTCAGCGAAGGACTCGCCAGCAGCTTGCTTGCATCGTGTAAACGCCCTTCGTCGGAGCGCCTTGTTGCTAGAGTCCCTGACGTGGTTTTGAAGGGTGTCGAGGATCTCATCAACGGAAAAGGTAGAGTCTGGGGGCACCTGTAAAGTGTGCTCCAGCACTCTTTGTGTCTCCAGCGACAAACACATTCGGAACTGAATGAGTTGCTTTGAGTGTGGTAGACTCGGTATGTCGACCATGGTCGCGTAGTCCTTCCACCTACGCCTCCACTCCCTGTAAGACTGGAATGTGACGTCGTGAGACAACGGAGGAGGATGGGCGGCAGCCTTTGGTGCGGCAGAAACAGCTGATGGGAGAGGTGAGGCCGTGGCTTGTGACGTCACTCCCGGGGGGGGTCCCAACGCTCGGGGAAAGCGGGGTGGACGGGGTGAGAGGGGCTGTAGCCAGCCGCGCTATGAGAGCTTCAAAACGTGCTGATTCCTCTAAACGCTGTTGTGCTTGTTCCAAACGGTGACGTTCTTGCTCTTGTTCACGTTGGAGACGTTGTGTTTCATTTCTCTCCACCATCCACTTGAGGATAGAACACAAATCCGTATTTGGGGGAATTGATGTGTTTCCTGTGTTGGGTGGAGGAGGACGGGGAGAAGCTGAGTTGCTGGCAAACGATAACCCGGTGTCTTCGTGTTGAGCTTGTGCTTCATGTGTATCCTCTGTCTGTCGAGATGCTGTGTGATGGCTTCCCTTCCTAGGCATGGTGCCTTTGGTGAAAGAGAGTGGGGTGGTAATACAGGCCTTTCAAAAGTGCAAACAGAATAAAAAAAAATAGGTAAAGTGGTAGGTGTGTGTGGCGAGAGTTGGCAACTCGTGGAAGCGGGTGGTGGGCACCAGACCAGTGCGATCCACGCTCTTGTCGCGAGAGGAGGTTCGTCGTGCGCTCTTCCTGGATGCTGCGTGCCGGGGTGCCTTACGTGCTGACTTACTTAGAATAAAGTCAAACACACAAAGCTACCGCCACTAACTCCACACTACCAAAAAACTGCACTGCACTTGAAGGAACACTGTATTACCTCTTGGAAAAAGGCGGAGTCTGTGGAGAAGCGTCCCTTCCGGCTTGTATCTTCTTTAGACACGTCCTGTAGGCTTGTAAATCCTTCTTTGGGGGGGATCCTAGAATCCTACTCACTGCGCCATGTAGCGAGTCTCTAACACAAGCGTAGGTGAAGAGAGACACGTATCTTAAGGGTTCTTTACTAAGTAACCAAAGGAAGTACAGGAGGCCTTACAAGGTGGGGCCGGCAAGGCAGACTGAGTACATACACGCTTGGCGGGAAGGCGACTGAGGAGGGAGGTGAGTTACCGACTAGTGAATAGCCGTTACATATAAGCAAGGGAAATGAATGGGTGCCACTACATAGAACGTAATATCCTACAGCTATGCATGATATATATAGCTATTTCAAGCATCATATAACTATATGTAAAGTAATAGTTAGTATCTATGTATTTTTATTTTCAACAATAGTTATGAGACGAAATGTACAGAAGTAATGACAATTGTATAGTGTTTACCGCTGAGTTCAAGACGGCAACAATAGATGCTCGCCCACATCATTCCTGTATTATATACAGTATAGCTAAAAACACACATCTACAGTATGTTTATCATAGATTCCCCAAGGAAAAGGAAAGGTAAGAGTAGTTTGGTTAGCCCAACGTGTGTTAATGGATAGACTTATTACTGTAGCACGTGTAAGGTGTGGTCTTGCAGTCTCCTCAATTCTTATGTGTACATAAGAACATAAAAGAACATAAGAAATGAGAAGACTGCAAGAGGCCAGTTGATGACCTACACGAGGCAGCTCCTTGTCTCCCACCCTTGGAATAATCCAATATTTATCCATCCCACCTGTCATCCCTATCCATACTCTCATCCAACCGTCTTTTAAAGCTACCTATTGACCCAGCACTTACTACGTGTCTATCCAGCCTATTCCAATCGTTCACCACTCTGTTACTGAACCAATATCTACCTAGGTCTGTCCTGAATCTAAGTTTGGTATTATTTTACAAAAGCTACAAACTGTGTGACAAGAAAAACTAGTTTAGTAATAGGAAGTAAACATTTTTCAAAGACATTTTTCTTCTATGCATTTTCCGTCGCAAATTACTGCTTCAGAAGTTATAGTAAAAAATAGTTTTACCATAGTCCACTCCAACAAGCTTAAAAACTCGGTAGTGGGGAGGGCTATGAAGATCAGGGAAATTGTTGGGTAAAAGCACGTATTTTACTGATCATGTATATGTAAATTGAACGCATATGTTATGTGCGTACTGCCGAAATACGTAGAAACTAAAATTACCTTAGATTAGTTCTCCTTCGTCTTCGTCTTCTTCTTCTTCTTCTTGTGACCTCTTACCAAATTTATAGCCTTTAGATGCAGTTAAATGCATTCATAACTACATATACCGGTATTAAATGCCTTATTGCTAGTATTGGATACAACACATTGATGCTCCTTTGTTTCCATGTAGTATTAGTGATATGCGCTATAAGGTCACTGACCTCACTAATTAAAAGGGTTCCAGCCTACGTTTCTAGCATTCACGACCTCACTGACCTCATCTCGGACCTACTTCCGCATGTAGTCAAACCAGCCATACACCTCGGGTGGCGAGTGTAAACAGTCGGGAATTACCCTTTTACAGGCCTGCCACGTGTCTTTTAATCCGCATTGTAGAAATGTTTCAATATAAGTAAAACCATGGCAGACATGATCAGGAAATATGCATACACGTTTATTCATAGTATTATAATGTATGTAGAAACAGTAAACTTATAATGGATAAGATATATATAAACATATAAAGAAACGTGGCATACATATTTTACAGTGTTGCTAATAAAAAGCAGTACCTATTAATGAACTTCCCTTTCGTTTTGGGATGGATAAGCAGTTTAACAATTGTATTTAGATGATATCGTGAAGGAAAGTGCGATAAAATAAGCTGAAATAAGTAAGAAAGAAAAATACATTGAAAATACATTGAAATCCTAGTTGTGGAAATACTCCCAGACACGCTCGCGGCCTTGACCTGACCATCAGTGTGTGTGTGTGTGTGAGTCCGCACCCGGATGTTGCCAGATGCCTCTTGTAAATTTTTTAAAATACGAAATTGATTTGAGTTTGCGCGCAAATCTCGACACGTGGCACCGCTGTCACACGGGTATTCCCCACGATGGTCACACCCTGACCAAGGCCTTAGGCCGGTTTGACTATACATATGTTTCTCGGCCTTGTTACACCATTGCTCTAAATAGCGGAGTGCGATAATTGCGAGCTAAACTATTTTGGTTGTATTGCTCGTTATTACGAAAACAACGACAGTGCCATTGTTCTTCTAAGACGCCACGGTGTTCTACTGTAACGAGCGTAACTTTATTGACCCTTCAGGACAAAACAAGCGTTTTTCTTCTGGTTTAATTACGCTTCGGGGGATCGAGAGTTGTAGAGTTGAGGATTTAGAAGTAGGAGCCCGTGCCTGGAAGGTAGTCGAAAAGTTAGCCAGGATTGACAGTGTCGTAACCAGATAGTGTGATAACGGGGAAGATGGATACTGTGTGAAGGTGGAAGATACATGTGAATTTGTGGAAATGTAAGAGTATCGAAACAGAAGTAGCGATAGCGCGGTACACGAAAACAAGTGACTGTTGCCTCTGTAAATACGATAGCAGATATCTTTCCAAACACACCGGTTCTCAGATGACCAGGCAAACTAAAGGACAGATTATGGAGATATCAGATTATCAAATCTGTAGTCAGCTAGGTAGTAAACATATGCCGGCTTCCTTTGTAAACCCCGACGCAGATTAGGAAACCAGTAGGGTAATCTCGGAAAGGTACACAAAGGTCCCTCCAAACATCTGGTTGCAGAATTCTAAGTGGAAAACTCACCTTTATATAAAGAAGCAGAACTCTAAGGGAAAACGCACATTTATATAAAGAAGCAGAAGTCTAAGGGAAAATAACATATATGTTGGGGCCTCCCAAAATGTTATCTTGCGAGAATTGGTAACTGCGAGTTTGAGTGTATATATTCAGATTGTAGCGGCCTATATAGAAGCACTTCACTCAGCCTTTCCACTTTGGAGGTGCAACCAACTCAGCTTCAGAATGGAGATTCTGGGTGAGTGGAAACTCTGTTTTAATGCAGTCTTTTTAGCAGCTGATAGGATGTTATTTTAAGGATATTTATTTATGTAGGATTGTGATTAGCAAATATTATGCATTGTTCCAGTATATGAATATTATGAATTGCTCCAGGATTTGAATATTATGTGTTGCTCCAAATTGTGGATATTGTTGTGAGCTCCTAAAGATATTATCTTATGTGCCTGTTCATTTATATATGTTAAATATTGATAAAGGAAATAATGTTGGAGCAGGATTGTCAACTTGATTGATTAAATATAGAAAAATCAAAGTGTTCTGTACCCCGTGACCAAAGTATATGCTGATTAACAGAACACGGAAACGTTGCAATGACGTGCAACGAAAACAGGAAGGCTCACTTCTTAGCTGCCATCTGCAAGACGCAGTACCCTCGATTGGAGGGTTTTTCTGATGGAGAGGAAACTTACCCTGTGCCTTTTGCTTGCTTGTGTTTAGTTATTAGGATGTGTTAGAGATTAGAATGTGTTAGTGTTAAGATGTGTTTGGGGTAGGATGTGTTAGTAGTATTGTGTTAAGGCAGAAGAGGCTGACTTTAGCCCGTGCATGGAAAGAGTAAGGAGTGCTTCCCTCCCTTACCGGATTTATGCCCGGTGTTTATATTACCATGTTTGTTTTGAAAGTTTAAATATATTTGTTGTCGAGTGATGCCTCAATTTTGTTAATCCCTAAAGTAAATTCAGTGCCTTTTAAGTGCTATTAACATCTTAGTACTACTATACGCTCGGTCTGTAGCTCGCTACCATAACAACTACCATCAACGCTACAGGGAGTAAGGAGGGAGTGACATTACACTACCACCAGCTGTACAGTGCCCTACATGCCACCAAGCATGTACTTTGAGCAGTGATCATCTCTGGCGATGCACTTCCACCCACGTGCTCGCCAAAACAAAGAAACGGTTAGTTTAGTTTAGTTTAGTTTAGGTGAGGTGAGGTGAGGTGAGGTGAAGTTAGGTTAGGTTAGTTTAACATCCTAGCGGACACCCCGGATAGGTTAGGTTACGTTAAGTAAGGTTAGGTTAGGTTAGGTTAGTTATAAAATGTATACATAATGTGAAATACATCAGTCAATGTCTTTTGGTGTGTATTACACGAACTCGTCACTCTCGGGAAGCTTCAGGAATTTATTTTCTAATTTAGACATTTCTTGGGAATTTCCCTAGACATAGGGAATTTTTCCTAAGGCT
>JAPQNM010000038.1:3526299-3528799 GCA_029783475.1 Metacarcinus magister | reverse complement strand
CCACTTAGAATTCTGCAACCAGATGTTTGGAGGGACCTTTGTGTACCTTTCCGAGATTACCCTACTGGTTTCCTAATCTGCGTCGGGGTTTACAAAGGAAGCCGGCATATGTTTACTACCTAGCTGACTACAGATTTGATAATCTGATATCTCCATAATCTGTCCTTTAGTTTGCCTGGTCATCTGAGAACCGTGTGTGTTTGGAAAGATATCTGCTATCGTATTTACAGAGGCAACAGTCACTTGTTTTCGTGTACCGCGCTATCGCTACTTCTGTTTCGATACTCTTACATTTCCACAAATTCACATGTATCTTCCACCTTCACACAGTATCCATCTTCCCCGTTATCACACTATCTGGTTACGACACTGTCAATCCTGGCTAACTTTTCGACTACCTTCCAGGCACGGGCTCCTACTTCTAAATCCTCAACTCTACAACTCTCGATCCCCCCGAGCGTAATTAAACCAGAAGAAAAACGCTTGTTTTGTCCTGAAGGGTCAATAAAGTTACGCTCGTTACAGTAGAACACCGTGGCGTCTTAGAAGAACAATGGCACTGTCGTTGTTTTCGTAATAACGAGCAATACAACCAAAATAGTTTAGCTCGCAATTATCGCACTCCGCTATTTAGAGCAATGGTGTAACAAGGCCGAGAAACATATGTATAGTCAAACCGGCCTAAGGCCTTGGTCAGGTGTGACCATCGTGGGGAATACCCGTGTGACAGCGGTGCCACGTGTCGAGATTTGCGCGCAAACTCAAATCAATTTCGTATTTTAAAAATTTACAAGAGGCATCTGGCAACATCCGGGTGCGGACTCACACACCACACACACTGATGGTCAGGTCAAGGCCGCGAGCGTGTCTGGGAGTATTTCCACAACTAGGATTTCAATGTATTTTCAATGTATTTTTCTTTCTTACTTATTTCAGCTTATTTTATCGCACTTTCCTTCACGATATCATCTAAATACAATTGTTAACTGCTTATCCATCCCAAAACGAAAGGGAAGTTCATTAATAGGTACTGCTTTTTATTAGCAACACTGTAAAATATGTATGCCACGTTTCTTTATATGTTTATATATATCTTATCCATTATAAGTTTACTGTTTCTACATACATTATAATACTATGAATAACGTGTATGCATATTTCCTGATCATGTCTGCCATGGTTTTACTTATATTGAAACATTTCTACAATGCGGATTAAAAGACACGTGGCAGGCCTGTAAAAGGGTAATTCCCGACTGTTTACACTCGCCACCCGAGGTGTATGGCTGGTTTGACTACATGCGGAAGTAGGTCCGAGATGAGGTCAGTGAGGTCGTGAATGCTAGAAACGTAGGCTGGAACCCTTTTAATTAGTGAGGTCAGTGACCTTATAGCGCATATCACTAATACTACATGGAAACAAAGGAGCATCAATGTGTTGTATCCAATACTAGCAATAGGCATTTAATACCGGTATATGTAGTTATGAATGCATTTAACTGCATCTAAAGGCTATAATTTGGTAAGAGGTCACAAGAAGAGAAGAAGAAGACGAAGACGAAGGAGAACTAATCTAAGGTAATTTTAGTTTCTACGTATTTCGGCAGTACGCACATAACATATGCGTTCAATTTACATATACATGATCAGTAAAATACGTGCTTTTACCCAACAATTTCCCTGATCTTCATAGCCCTCCCCACTACCGAGTTTTTAAGCTTGTTGGAGTGGACTATGGTAAAACTATTTTTTACTATAACTTCTGAAGCAGTAATTTGCGACGGAAAATGCATAGAAGAAAAATGTCTTTGAAAAATGTTTACTTCCTATTACTAACTAGTTTTTCTTGTCACACAGTTTGTAGCTTTTGTAAATAATACCAAACTTAGATTCAGGACAGACCTAGGTAGATATTGGTTCAGTAACAGAGTGGTGAACGATTGGAATAGGCTGGATAGACACGTAGTAAGTGCTGGGTCAATAGGTAGCTTTTAAAGACGGTTGGATGAGAGTATGGATAGGGATGACAGGTGGGATGGATAAATATTGGATTATTCCAAGGGTGGGAGACAAGGAGCTGCCTCGTGTAGGTCATCACTGGCCTCTTGCAGTCTTCTCATTTCTTATGTTCTTTTATGTTCTTATGTACACATAAGAATTGAGGAGACTGCAAGACCACACCTTACACGTGCTACAGTAATAAGTCTATCCATTAACACACGTTGGGCTAACCAAACTACTCTTACCTTTCCTTTTCCTTGGGGAATCTATGATAAACATACTGTAGATGTGTGTTTTTAGCTATACTGTATATAATACAGGAATGATGTGGGCGAGCATCTATTGTTGCCGTCTTGAACTCAGCGGTAAACACTATACAATTGTCATTACTTCTGTACATTTCGTCTCATAACTATTGTTGAAAATAAAAATACATAGATACTAACTATTACTTTACATATAGTTATATGATGCTTGAAATAGCTATATATATCATGCAT
>JAPQNM010000038.1:3524391-3526199 GCA_029783475.1 Metacarcinus magister | reverse complement strand
ATATATGTATATACAGTAGCGACCCCTAATGCGAATGCCCCTCTTCTCGAAATTTCCTAATTCCGCATCGAAAAATTCAAGAAAATTTCATCCCTAATTTCAAATTTATTTCTATAAACGAACCGTCAACATAGTGTTAGCAGGATGCAGCAAGAAAATGTGGCAGTGAAAATTTCTTCAGCGGAGGAAGAGGGAGGTAGTGGTAATATTTCCAGTGCTGAAATTACAGAACTGTTCTTCTATTGGTCTAGAACACAGACCATTGTTGAAAAGTGTCACCTTAATAAAGCAGTGGTTAACAGGAGCATTAACTTGTTCAGTGATAATGTGATTGACCACTTCAGGAAAATTATTAAAAGTCGCCAATACCAAACAACTTTCGCGAAGTGGTTCTCTAAAGAAACAAGCCTAATGAAACCCAATCCTCTACAAGTGGTGTTAAGAGAAAAATAGAGCAAACACCAGAAGCACAGTGATCTGATAAAACCCTCTCCCTCCTTCCTCCTCTCCACCTTCCACATGCACCATCACAACTCTTCACTAAGATAAATGCAGTTATTTTTATGTTAGTACATTTATTTGATTATTATCATTCAATATATAGATCATTTCATCCTCTTATTTTACCTTGAATCATGTGTATTTGCAGTTAGGAGTGTCTTGATGATGGGTTTTGGGTGTCGAGGAATGGATTAATTTACTTTCCATTATTTCTTATATGAAAAATAGTTTCCAATTCTGAATTTTCCCCAATTTGAACAGCCACCAGAACGGATTCAATCTGGAATTAAAGGTCCCACTGTAATTTTAATGCAAACTCAAAATGTTACGTCTCAATAATTTTTCATTTTAAGTTTATTTTACTTAAAAAAAAACAACATTATAAAACTTTAAAAAATCAGAAAATAATTATACTAATTTTAGAAACCATAAAAAACCTTAATAAACAAAGAAATCAAGGATTATTATTATTTATTATTAAAAATAAGCTAATAATTTTGTGCGCGTATTTTCGGTTATTTTCCATATTCCTATTTTCTTTGTTTATTGTTACCAATATGCTTTTTATATTAATATAAGTTATTTTGAAGATAACAAATTCATTATCTCCCTTTTATTTCATATAATTTTAACTCAAAAGGAAAATGTTACGTCAAAATAATCAAATTTTTAGTTTATTTTCCTTAATAAGAAACAAAACATTATAAAAACACTTTAGAAAAATCAGAAAACAGTTATAATATGTTCAGAAACCTTACAAAACATTAATAAACAAGGAAATCAAGAAAACAATATTAAATATGCTAATAATTTTGTACGCATATTTTCGGTTATTTTTCATAGGTCCTTATTTTTCTTTGTTTATTGGTACCAATATGTTTTCTTCTATATTCATTTGACTTATTTTGAAGATAATAAATGCATTATCTCCCTTTTATTTTACATAATTTTAATACATAAAGAAAATGTTACATTAAAATAATTTCTCATTTTTAGTTTAGTTCCCTTGATAAGAAACAAAACATTATAATTTTTTTTTTACAAAAATTGGACAACAATTATATTAATTAAAATTTTCAAAACCATAAAAAGCATTAATAAACAAAGAAATCAAGAAAAAATATTAAATAAGCTAGTAATGTTGTACGCGTAATTTCGGTTATTTTTCAAAGATTCTTATTTTTCTTTGTTTATTGGTACCAATATGTTATTTTTATATTTATTTGACCTATTTTGAAGAAAATAAATGCATGATCTCTCTTTTATATTATATAATTTTAATGCAAAAAGAAAATGCTACATAATTT
>JAPQNM010000038.1:3509391-3519391 GCA_029783475.1 Metacarcinus magister | reverse complement strand
CCATGTTGATAAATTCGATGCAGGAGCTGCGAATGACGTCTTGTGAATCTGGTGGGATTGTTTGCCTAACATAAAACAACGGAAAATAGATGTATAGTTTTGAGGCGAATTATATAAAGACAATATGAAGAGGGGAGAGGAGGGTTGGGAACTAGGAAATAGAGATAAGGATGGAAGTAGCAATGTAAGGGAGCAGCATCGTACGTTTGGCTGCTGCCACACCGGCCGTGGCACCGCTTGTTATCCTCTACTCATTTCTTCTCTCTTTCCTAACCTTTTTCCCTCGCTCACTCAATCAGTCAGAATATTTGTCACATGGTCCGCATGCTGAAACATCTCAAAGCAAACGGTAGAGTCCTCGGTACGGTGATTTTGTAGAGTAAATACTTCATCTTGACTTAATACTTCACTACTGTTACATCGAGGAGTGAGGGAACAATCAGCCCGAGTTTGCGATGGCCGTCAGACTTCTTCACCTTCATCTCTGTTAACGCACGTCATATAAACTAATGTGAATATATCTGCCATGGGAGTTTAGTTTATCATTTTCAGGAAACACAGTGGTCAAAATATTCCGAGACCAAACAATATAGATGCGGCAGACCACCACCACCCTACCCGCCATTACAACCTGACTGTACGTGTGGGGATGCAGCTGACAGTGTCTAGCCCTCACCCACTCAACCCTACCCGTCACTCCGCCCTTGCTTGCTTCAATACAGTACTAAACCTGCCTTACAAAAACAATACTTACATGTCCAGGTGAAGGCGCCACACACGCTGGAAATCCTTCACTGCCGCACCACAAATCCCAAGCCGCGGCGACACACACACACACATACACACACACACTGGTCTTGGTAAGTGTTCACACGCTCACACACTCGAACCGTTACAGTTGCCAGACATCGCTGGGGTACTGCATTTTTGTTTTAATTATCTGGTTATTGCAAACTCAGAATTTTTTTTTTTTTAACTTTCAGATGTGATTCTGAAGATATAAGTAAAACTAAACTAATGAAACTTTCCGTAAACGTTCATCCATTTACATGGATGCGAACTCTCATTTGGTTCATATGTTCATTAAGGTAATGGAAATGCATCGTGTACTTCGATTTTTGTAACTGTCAAACACATATATATCTGTTTTACTGCTTTACAGAACTTTTATTGAATAAATCTTCATCAGACAAAAACAGAGTCCGGACTTTGCATCCGGACAATGTATTTGTGATGTCTGGCAACAATTATTCAAGTCCACACTCCGAAACATGTTTTCAGTGTTCGAAGCCTGTACGATTCATATATACATATATGAATACATACACACACACACACACACACACACACACACACACACACACATATATATATATATATATATATATATATATATATATATATATATATATATATAAATATGTAGATATATCATAGTGTGTGTGTGTGTGTGTGTGTGTGTGTGTGTGTGTGTGTGTGTGTGTGTGTTGTGTGTGTGTGTGTGTGTTAGAGAACCTGCACTGAAACAGCTAAATAAAACAATGCTTTATCAGGGTAACAGAAAACCATGTGTTACCGATCATTTAATAATGACTGCTACATAGTGTTGAGAAGTGTCTGGGTTACAAGGATAACCAAAGGTTCACATTGTGACGCCGGACCAACAAAAACTGGAACACAAGATTCATGTTTGTACTTCGGAACTAAATAGTCGTGTCTGAGAAGCCGTCTTGAAAACCAATGTACACAAAAGAGAGCAATCATAGTAAAATGTTATATAATTATACAATTCAAAGTTTCCTTATGTACGGACATGAGATACATAAGGAACTCGCCTCTTCTGGTACACATGCTGAGGTCGGGGCACGGCGGGCGCGTCGACCCCCTTGGACCTGACACGTACTCCCTCACACACAGGCACACCCACCCACCCACCAACCCACCTACCTATCCACCCATTCAGGGAGAAAAAAAATCTCTGCATAAATGCTGTGCCGGTGGGAGCCTGGTGTGCGTGTGTTCCGGGAAACTAGTGAGGAAGAGAGCGTGATTAACGAGAGTGTAAGGATCACATGTACATTCCTTAAACTGAAGAAAATTTGACACTGAAATCAGACAAATGATGACTCAACATGACTAGCTAAAAATAGTGCTGGATATACATATGAACTTCATGTAGCCATTCTGGATAAAATTATAATTTCATTGATAAGAAATTACTTTGATAAGAAGCAGAAAATCTTATTCTTCTGGAGTTATATACATTTTGTAAAAAAATACTGTATCCGTATTTGCACTAATTACAGCTGAAGAATAAATTTCTTGATACACTAATGATTTGAAGCCGCAGTCTTGATGATCTGATTTTCATTTCAAGAAAATGGATCTAATATTTCTATTACTCATCACGATCTCTTGGATTGTTGATTTTTTAACCAATCATAGTGTTCTTATGACGTGTCATGGCAATACGATTCGTCATTAACGAACATTAAAATGATTTCGGTTTGTTTTAAACACCAATAATCTCTTTAAATATAATTTTTGAAGCCAATATATTTGTTAACAGCTCACTTAACTTAAATCGAATGTAATGAAAATTACTGATTAAATAGCACTTTTACGAGAACACACGAACTGACGTGGTTTTCGTCCATTAAACATATTACAAGATTACAAGTCAAATACTGTTCAGTGGAGATAGAGAACAGAGAACAGAGAACAGAGAACACTGCTTTTACCTCGTACGTTCAAATTCAGCTGTAGACAGGTGCCACAAGACAGGCGTCGTAAATGGCCACAAATGTACAAACGGAATAAAAGGCACCACTTAGAGTAACAGTGTCATGGCCTCTTGGAGCACTTGTTGGGAAGGTCTTGGATCCTCTACTGCCACACAGATAACGAGGAAGGGTTGGAAGCAGGTTGTAAACACACTGCCCAAAGATATAATAGGCAACAGAGAGTAACTGTTGAGTTAATTTAGTGTCACTACATTCTTGATGCACGTGCAAGCAGTGCCATCATGAACCACTAGGCGGCACTCGGCGTGTTGACCATCCTGGCCAAAATTATCATAATAATACTAATTATTGTTATTATTATTTTTAGTTTAAATAATGCTGAAATTTAGTCATGAATATGAAATCACGGAAATGAATTGTAAACGTTGTACCCTAGGCCATCAATAATGTTATGCTTCTCCTCCACAAGGGACCATTCCACGTGATGAGCGCGTGTTGTCAAGGGCCATTCCGTTATTCCCTGTCAAATATATAGTTCACCTCACATTCACACTTCACCTTATCGTACTGACACCAAACAAAACCGTAACACAAAATACAAGTAGCTCACCGTGGCAGGTCAGAAGCTAGGAGGAGGGAAGGTGACTCTCCCGGTGAGCCCCGAACAGCCGTGGCCAGGCTACTCTTCCCTCTTTACTCAGACTTTTACGACAATGGTGACATTAACCTGAATACTTCAACTAAACGTAATACCTGCCTCATGCACCGCCTTGTCTTCGGTAAACGTCCTTCGATAATGGATGAAACAAAACTCCGATTGGAGTCTAAAGTAAGACAAGTATGAAGTAACTTTGAACGAAGAACATAAATTACCTGACGGTGCATCCCAAAATGAACATAACAATGTGCTTGGTCCTGCATGCCTAAGGTCCATGCTTCATCTTGACACAAACTCATAAAAAGAGGCCCTGGACGCAGGTAGTTCATCGGCATTCTTGAAATAAAGTGCAAATAGGAGTAGATCCCCCAAGGCTCGCTCCTGTGGGGGCTGAGCTTATGTCTTGTTATTCATCACACAACTATGAAGTCTGAGTATGATGACTGATATAAGGAACACTGATAATTTAGTATACACACCACACGCTCGTTCAATAGAGAATTAACTGCAGCGTGTGTTCAATACTGACACACAAACAGATATCCTAACGTGACTACTCTGTTAAATCTAATGACGAAGGCATCTGTTGTTAATTTTCACTAGTTCATTGAAGTCCCAAGAACATGAGTATTTCAAATGATGTGATTTATAAGCAAACATAATCAGTAGAGATGCACTGTCCACTATCTTCTGAAAACATCGTTCCTAGTACAGCAGACAGGCAGGGTGTGGAGGCCCGCGGCAGGGGACGGCGAGCCTCGCGTACTGTTTTGTCGTCTGCACAATGTTAATTCATCTAACACCTTTCCAAAGTTTTCTTTTCTCTTCACTCATAATCGCTTCACTTCTGGATTTCCATTCACTGATTGTCAACGCTTTTCCTTATCAATCACCGCTTCAAAGCAGAGAGGTAGAATTTAACAGTGAAAATAATACTGGGGAAAATATACCTGTAAATGATCGCTATATAGTCAACTAACTCACACTTTAAAAATCATTCGACGCGAAAACACCCTGATCCTCGCTAGGTTTGGGAGGACTCGGGGCCGCGTGAGGGTGTGCGCAGCGCAGCGCAGCGCCTGAAAGTCAGACGGCAGAGGGTCAGGAGGGCGTGAGGCACCACCTTCACCGTCATGCAGGAGGACCCACTCTTGGTGTGTATCCTGTGAAGCTCGAGTAAAACCTATTGTATAACTTTCAACATGGCGTGTGAAGCACAGTCGCTGTCACATGGAGGTACAGTAAAGTGAGGACATACAGTCTCGCCTCGGGATTCCCACTCTCCTTGCTGTCCTGGCACTTGGCGAACACGGGGAGCGGAGGATCCCTTCCTGAGTGTGTGGGGCTGAGCGGGGATCAGCGCACCACCGCCACAACAGGCAGCATCAACAGCGTCAACGCGTGATAGGTGGTCCACGTCCACGCCCGAGTCCCCGCGCTCCACGCCCACTGGTCCCGCGTTTGTTGCTTCTCATCCTCCACGGTGGGCGGAACTTGGCCCAGTGGACGCCGGGAGGTCGGGGCTGGGCCGGGTCCTGGGGCGGCGGCACAGGCGTCATCACTGGGAGGTTTCTCACAGTGACTGTTGTCCTCAGCAATGCAGGCGGCGTGTGCGATGGCGTGTGCGATGTAGGTTTGCTCCACCGTGCCGGAGAAGAGGTGCGACCCAGGACCGATGGCGTACACCGGCACGTCCTCGCCGCCGTGCGTCTCATACCTTAGAACAGGAACACACACACGTTAGTTAGCACAGCAAACACTGCCATGATACCTCCACCCAATGCTTCGTGTACACTCAAAGTACTGTGAACACATCAAATACTGACGTGAAACAAACACAACTGTCGGTAACACAAGGTAATGGTGGCGTGTAGGCGCGCATACCCGCACACTAGGAGGCAAGTGTTTGGAAAGTTATGATAGAACCAACCTTCCTTTGATGCTTTGAATGTAGTTGTCGCATGAAAAGCTGTACAAACACACACACACACACACACACACACACACACACACACACACACACACACACACACACAGAGACACACACACACACACACACACACACAGACACACACATACACACACACACACACACACACACACACACACACACACACACACACACACACACACACACACACACACACACACACACACACACACACACATTCAGTGTAAAAAAATGTCATGTCTTGGGTATTGCAGTGAGTGAAAAAAGGTTCAGACGGTAGTATGGAATGGGACTATAGATAAATAATGAAATTAAGGAATTATCAATCACAAAAAAACATAACTAATTAGATAGAGACACAGTGCTGACCAACATGAAACATACACAAATATATAATTATAAGTGATAGTGACTTTTAATTATGCTCAATTAATTGTGAATAATTAAAAGAAAAAAGTGGACATGGGCAGGAAACATTATGAGACGAAGAAATAATAGATGTACTGTTAGAGTAACAGAATGTCAACCCAGGGATGGTAGAAAAAGGCAGGACAGACAGAGAACTAAATGGAGAGATGAGATAGAAAGCTTAGCTGGAGTAACTTGTAACAGACAGGCAGCTGATAGAGATGCGTGGAGAAAGTTGGGGGGAGGCCTTTGTACTGCAGTGGACTCATAGGCTGATGATGATGATGATAATAATGATAATAATGATAATGATGATGATGATGATAGTGACTACAATATAAAAATTGGTGGTATGGGAAAAAAAGGGAAAAAAGGTACATAAGCTACAACCAGTGTAATGAAAATATCATCAACAAGAGAGCTGCCTTGTCAAGAGAAACTGGAGATATTAAAAAAGAAAAGGAGATAAAATCATAGTGTTGAGAGAAGTAAAGGAAAATATGTGGAGAGAGTTGATCAAGAGTACAGTAGGTAGGTTCATAATACGATAAAAATACAGGAAGTTTAGATGAAGAAATGTAATCAGATTGATGTGAGAGAGAGAGAGAGAGAGAGAGAGAGAGAGAGAGAGAGAGAGAGAGAGAGAGAGAGAGAGAGAGAGAGAGAGAGAGAGAGAGAGAAGAAAAAAAAAATTGTCCATCACCCACGACCGTCCCCTCCACTCACTTCCTTGGTACTGCCGCCTGCTGGACGAAGTTGATGTCTTGTGTGTTGAAGCCGGTGAGATCGTGTCTGCCGGTGGGCGTGGTCTGTGCGTAGCCGGGGCCGTTACCGTAGAGCAGCGTGGTGTAAGGCTTGCCATCCAGATCACTAATTTCGGTGTCCAAACCTGTAGGAACACACACTCAGCATACCGGGATTTTATGGGGAACAAAAAAAAAAAAAATAATAATAAATAAATAAAATAAAAAATGAATAAATAAGAAAAACCTTAGAGAAGTTTCTATTGATGGCTGTCTGTTTTGTTTGACTTCGTTTACTGTTAACATATATAAGTTTATAAGAAAAGGGGTAACTAATATTTTCTTTACCTGAAAGTTATTATTACTATTTTTTTTTTTCCAACTATGATTTAATTCAATTCAACACAACTATATATAAATGGTATGGTATGGTATACTACATAATTTTCATACTAAATCTATGTGCAAACATATCTACAAAAAGCGGGGTGCAAAATCTGAGGAAATTTCTACATATTGTCTACGAAAGGTTGAGTTGAATGTGAAGACGTAATGGAAGGCCAGCTGTGGGTGTGTCTCAGTCTGGGGGAGGGGAGGGGAGGGGAGGGGAGGGGAGGGGTCACCAGGTTTACAGAGGCAGGGCGGGGCGGGCTAGGGTAAGGCTGGGGTGAGGCTGGGGTGCCTGCCTCTTGGAACACACACCCCTGCCAGGCACCGCAGGCATTGGTAAGCCAAGGATGAACACGCACACTTTTTTTTCTATCTTGCTTTCTTATATGAATGGTCTGCTATTTAAGCCGTGAATTTAATAGCAAGCAAAACAAACAACAAAAGTGCACGAACTCTTGGTGGTGTACGTGTGGGCGGTGCCTGGCTCACCCACCCTCCCCGCGCCGTGCTACGCTGTGCCTGACTTATGGTCTTTTTCTCGTACGCTTGCCAATAAAATTTCCATATTTATAGGCTTTTTGGCACTATCTGGAGGGATCAGGGAACAACTGTGTTCCAACCGTAGCCATACTGCCGGCAATAAAGGAGATAGTCAAGGAACAATTTTCAGGGATAGCAATTATTTCCACTGGGATATATATTTTTTAGGAACAGTTGTTATTTTCAAGACTTTACTTTTACGGCCACTTGGAATCATTTAACTGATATTCTTTGAAAATATGAACCATGAACACCTTGGTGACCGTCACGCCCTTGGTATAACCTTTATGTAACACTGACCATCACTTGTTTAACACTTTGTACTATAGATAATAATGTGTCAAAGTCAATGCTGGAAGGGAAGGGAATTATAATGATTACCTTCCTTCCCCTGAGTCACACCCAAGCTACAGTAAGTAAGTCTACACACTATGACTGAAGAGAAAGAAGGAAATGGAAAAAGCTCTACAGAACACTGACACACACACGTAATGGAAGTCAAGTAGTGCCTCCTACCTTACTGTTGCTTGTTTTGTTTTGCAGGCGGGTTAACTTCCTGCCTAAAGCGTCTTACCGGTGCTGACTGGCTTAGGGAAACAGAAAGAATCGTTGACTTTAATAGTTATTGTGAAATGAAAGCGTTAAGGATGAAGCACAAACATGGAAGGATGAGCACAATTAGTTAACGTGACGGTGTGGGTGCATCCAAGACCGAGGAATGGATGACCACGTGGATGACGCACACGGACGGACAGTGATGGCGGATGAACATGTGTTTCTGAAGAACGAAGAACAAGTGTGTGTTATCTATAGCGCGTTCCATCTCAGAAAAGAAAATGGCGTTAAGCAACACTCTCCCAAATTGTCCCAATCCGTGCACTCTTTTTGTAAATATTTAACTGATATACAATAAAGTTAAAGACAACATGATTTATTGAAAACAAATATAATACATTGTATTCACTTTTTAACTGAATATAAATATATATATATATATATATATATATATATATATATATATATATATATACATACATATATATATATATATATATATATATATATATATATATATATATATATATATATATATATATACATACATACATACATGTCACAAGTATTACCTGTCAGCTGATGAAATAAACAAACGGTAATAAACAACGTTTTTCCGTCCGTGTGTACAGTAAAGTATTGCATTACACAGACGTCTCACAATATATTACTATTATTATCATTATCATTACTATTATTATTATTTTTAAAAATTATTACTATTATTATCATTATCATTACAATTACCTTTATTATTATTATTATCATTATTATTATTATTATCATTATTATTATTATTATTATTATTATTATTATTATCATTATTATTATTATCATTATTAAAATTTTTATTACTATTATTATTGATATACTTCTCTATAATGTGATAATGTGAGTGGTGTGTGTCATTATTACACACTGATGGTTACACATTTTACACTTTACTACGTGGAAGGAAGTTGTCTCTCGCCGAGGTGGATCACGTTTGTTTATTTTATTAACCGACATATAATACTTGTTACATGTACTTATATATTTAGAAGAAATGTTAATATAATATATTATATTGATTTTCAATGAATTATGTTGTTTTTAGTAATATTGTATATCAGTAACCTAATAGCCAGGTAAATGAGATGCATGGATTGGTACAATTTGGGAAGGAGTTGCCGAACTTCATTTTGTTTTGTGAGATGGAACGTCATCTCGTGAAGGTGTGGCGGCAGGACACACAAGTACGAAAGGAATGCGTTCAGATAATCGTTATATGGAATATAAAAGTTTGGAACACTGAAAATATGCAGATTTCAAAATATATGACAGAGGTGACTCATTATTGTGTACTAATAATAATATTAATGATAATTAAGAAAAAAAAATCATAATAACAATAATAATTCTTTATATTATTATAATTTTCATTATTATTATCATAACTATTAGTGCTAATATCACGGTTGAAGATTAGATAATTCTTCGGAAAAAATATAAAAGCCTACTTTTTGCACCTCTCGATATATTGAAAAAAGTATTTCCATTTGAGTGTGGCACTGGTTGTGAGTGAGGCTGGCACCACAGGGACGCGTGTGACCAGGCTTCATCCAAGCGTGACGCGCCGGACTGCCGGGCTGCCGGGCCGTTACGTGAGTGTAGTGTTGATAGCAGCTAAAAAGAGTTTGGTTTGTTTATCGTGTTCACCTTACACACAAGTCTTAGCTCATGTTTACTGTCTATTTCAATCCTCCAATCAGAATGAGTTGAAAGGTATTCAAATACATTAATAACATAATTGATTTGTCTTCGGATGAGGGAGTTTGCACTTTTCAAAACACAATATCCTCTTAGCCACATCACCATAACTCTGCTAAAGGTTGGCTGCGGAAATTAAACTTATATAGATTCTCACATTTTTTAAAACCAAAAGCAAACAACACGAAGGAAATATAATCATTGCATTTTTACTAATTTAAGTTCCTTTAACAGTGTGTTACTTTCAAACATTTGAGGCACT
>JAPQNM010000038.1:3494391-3501891 GCA_029783475.1 Metacarcinus magister | reverse complement strand
TTCAGAGATTCCATAATGTATGAATGATGAATAAAAATACAACCTCTACGTGTGTAAGTTTGTGTATACATATCGGGAATAATTCATACTTTCTTGTGATTGATAAAATGTAGCAATGTATGAATCAGAGGAGCACTTTCAAATCGACCTTTCCCTCTCTCGTTCTTCTTCCTCCTCCTCCTCCTCCTCCTCCTCCTCCTCCTCCTCCTCCATCTCCTCCTCCTCCTCCTCCTCCTCCTCCTCCTCCTCCTCCTCCTCCTCCTCCTCCTCCTCCTCCTCCTCCTCCATCTCCTCCTCCTCCTCTACCCTCTTCATCTCCACTGCTAATTAATCTACTCTCTTTTCACGCTTCACAGAAATACCTCATCTTTCTCTTTCCTCCACTGGGGCTCCTTCCTCCTCCACCTTAAATTTCTTCCTCCGGCATTCTTTTACTATTTTTAATTGTAAGTCATCACTTTCTCACCATCTCCATCACCACTACCACCACCACCACCACCACCACCACCACCACCACCACTACCACTACTTTCTTTTCCTTTCCCGTTCGTCTCCTCCACTCCTATGCCTTCCTCACTCACTTCTCCTCCAACATTTCTTTCCTCTCACTTTCATCTTTATTCCATTTGCTTCGTCACAAAGTTTTTTCTTTTCAATGTTTCTTTTCTGAGTGATATATTTTCTTTAAACTATTTCAACTTTACACCCTATTCTAGTCTCCTTGTTTTACTTTACTTAACTGTCATCATCACTTTTATTATGCGTTTAACTTTTTTTTTTTTTCTCTTCTTTTTCATTCTCTTCACGTACGTCTTGAAATAGCCTCTTCTTCTTGCTTATAGTTCTTCCACTTCTACCTCAAACTCTGCATTACTTTGTTTTTCTTTCACATCCCATCATTTCACACCTTTTTTTTCCCTCTCCTTTTTCTATCTCAGTAAGGCTCTAGCTGCTGCCACCGTGCCTACAATTTTCATCCTTTTCACCCTTTTCTCTTTCGTTTTCCTTTTTTTTATATATATATTTTTTTCCTTTCTCCTCCACTTCCTTCTTATCTTCACCCTTGTGCATACGTCCCTGTCTCTTTTTTCCTAGTAGCTATAAATCTTCCTCTTCCTCCTACGTCCCCGTGACCTGAATGCATCTCATCTCTCCCCATTCATGGCTATATTTGCTTCTCTCGAGACCCCCTCCTTCACCATTACCCCTTCCTCTTCATCATCATCATCATCATCATCATCTGAATGCATCATCACTTACTTTTCTTGCCACGACAAAACACGTCTCACCTTCAACCATGAGGAAGAAGCCGTGTGGGTTCTTCCTTAGGATCTGAATGGCCTTGACAGTCATCTCCACCAGGGAAGGATCACCCAGCGGACCCTTGTTGCGATCCACCTCGAAGTCCAAGTGAGAGTAACCGAAGAGACCTGAGGGAGGAGGATAAGAGGCGACGATTACGAGGCTGTCCTCATACGAAGGAAAACAGAAACAGTATGGATGGCTTAGGTACAAGACAGGGCCGAGGACGAAGAGTTGGGAGGGAAGGGGAAAGGAGGGAGAGGGAGAGGAATGCAGCGAGGAAAATGTTACAGGACGAGATGGATTCCTAAAGTGAGTGTGCTCGTGTTGGAGATGCAATGGGTGGTTAGGAGAGGTGAGGCTGTAGGCGTGGCAGGGGAAGGGCGAGTAACAGCAAGGGCGTGGCGGGTCTGGTGCATCGCTACGTGGGGGGGAATGTAGATGTAATGAATGACCTTGAAGTAAAAGCTACAATGCACCATCTGTGGCCTGGTGATGGAGGACGCAGTGGTTGTTGCAGTACAAGCCAGGGTTAGGTGGAGTTTGTGAATATTGCATGTGGTTACGGGAAAGTATTGCAACTGATGAGTATGGAATTTATATCATTGAACGACTGAGTAAGTGTGGAGGCGTGAAGTGCATCAACAGTGTTTGAGGAAAGGAAATAACCTGCAATTCAATATTATAACAAGCTGTACAGTTATCATTTCCTGCAACACTAATACACATTCTATTACATTAAATATCTGCGCAGTTTATATATTCTTTAAGCATGATTATGTGTGAGTCTGTTAATTAAGTGATGTTTTACGCTGAATGAAACGACGATTTATTTCAAGTGATAATTAAAGTTTAGTGTGTCCCTCACAAAGGCGTGGCTGACTTTGCATTACTTTCACATCGGGTGGTATAAATTTCCAGTGTGCCAGCCATTCAATCAGTTTTTGTTATATTAGGATCGTGACAAAGGGTTTTAATGTTGAATGGGACGGATACATGGACACCACTTCCTTGTAGCAGCACATGCTGCAGCCACACCATGGTGTGCCGATGGGTGTGGCTTAACACACAAACACAAACCATATCACAGGTGTTAGTCTTTGATATCTATGAAGGAAATAGTTAAAAGACACCTATGTGTGCCGCCCACGTCCCCTCCTCCCTCACAGGTGCAGCGGGCGTGGCCTCACCCAGCAGGTAGTCGGCGTGCCTCGGGTCCACCTTATCGAACTGTGCTTTGTTCCACACATACTCGGCGTTGAGGTCGCGCGCCTTCTTGTCTCGCACCCAGTCATCGAGGAGGTTCCTGCCGTCAATCCTGCGTCCTCGCTGGTTCCTTTCCTCTCGGTCGAAATCAGTGAGGGGCAGCCAGTGGCGCCGCCCGCCGCCCATCAGCACCTGAGGAAGAGTAACGGTTTGAACCCACAACCTGACACCCTCCAAAAACAACACAGGGTCAAGTTTACATGACAACATTGCTGTTTTATAACCAAACATGGAACTTGATGGAGTATATGAAAAAACACTGACGATAAAAAAGTTTCTGACATAAATGTATAAAGTGAGTGGATAATACATCTTTTGACATACAAAAAATAAAAAAAAGTTTATCTTTAAGCGAGAATAATAAACATAACACCCGTGGTAACAACGCCCTATTGGCATTGATGGAAACACTGACACAACGCCTCGGCCTTCACGGAGAGAAAGATTGTGTGTGTGTGTGTGTGTGTGTGTGTGTGTGTGTGTGTGTGTGTGTGCGTGCGTGTGTGCATGTGTGTGTGCGTGTGTGTGTGCGTGTGTGTGTGCGTGTGCGTATGTGTGTGTGTGTGTGTGTGTGTGTGTGTGTGTGTGTGTGTGTGTGTGTGTGTGTGTGTGTGTGTGTGTGTGTGTGTGTGTGCTTTATTTCTTTCTTGTATTTTGTCTGAATATGTGTGTGTACGTGGTTAATTAATATGGCTGAAGACAGACAGGTGTGGTGGAGGTGGTGGCAGCAGGATGGTTGTGGTGAGTCCCTAACCAATCACGTTAAGCAGCAGTGCAGCACCAGTTAACGAGGCGACACTAAACCATTTGACGCCTTTGTTGTCACCTTCGTAAAGAGTCACCTCGCATGTACATCCACGACACCCAAACTAAATACTTTTATACACTCGGGATATACTTGATTTTTGTTAACATTCTACGTACAGGACTCAGTTTTCCTTTTGCAAACTTGGAATATTTAGGAACCAAGTAGATTTGTATTGAACATGGATGACTCGTGCAATGAATTCCTGGCAGCCTGTTGTGGCTTTTCCGTCATGAACCAGGAGTGTATGCTGCTGCTGCTGCTGCTTCTGCTGGGTTGTGTGCGTGCGTCACATTCCCCTTCACACCACATACCATTAACACAAAAGGCAATGCTTGACGTAACTTGTGACCAGCATAAAGTCAAGGGCCACACCTCCATTAACAACAGAACACCACACAGACACAACTCACTGCGACCTGACGGGAATGTGAATAAGGTGTCGAGGTTTACGTTGAGCTCGTGTGTTCAGGCATGAGGTTCAACTCCAACCTTCACCTCCCTGGAACCCCACGCGCTCTACAGGGAACCCATGTGGCTAGGAAGGTTATCTTTATCATGATGAAAGTTCTGGGTCAAACAAGATGAGAACAATGTTACCGGACGCATTAGTTATCCTGAAAGAGCATCGCTGGGAACGCACCCGACCCACCACCAGATAAAAGACAGACAATATGGCCTCACAAAGAACACTATTGAATTATCTATGGATCCGTGGTGACGCTAGGGGAAAAAATGGTGAATGGAAAGAATATTGGAGATGGAGGAGAAAAGAAACGGCGGGAAGGAAATGGTAGTATAATAAAAAAAAAATATATCTTTACTGTTGGTGGAGACGGAAGTCCAGACCTAAAAGTATTGGAAAATTCTGCATTGGTGGATGTTCTGAAAATATGATGTTTCGGGTGATAGCTTCTCCTTCCCCCCCTCCCCCCTCTCCCCTCCTCCTCTGCCTCACCCTCCCCCCCCCCTACCAACTCCAGGGTATGAAGGACTAGTGGAGGAAGCAGAAGAAGAGGAAGAGGAAGAGGAGGAGGAGGAGGAGGAGGAGGAGGAGGAGGAGGAGGAGGAGAGGGGAAGAACGGAGGAAAAACCGTGAGATACAAAACCAAGCGACTGAAGGAAATTGGCTAAGAAAGAAAATACTAGACCAGGTAAAGAAAAAAACATGTGATGCGAGACAAATGAAAAAAAAGAAAAAGAAGTATAATAAAAAAAATAAAAGTAAATAAAAACCACTCTGCGTTCTCTTGGAATAGACATCACGGAGACAAGTTTTTTTTCATATTTTTTTTTTATCTTTTTTTCTTCGCAGTGATGACAAGTCGCTGAAAGAACACAACGCTCACTCAGTCATCACGTAAAAATTTCCAGAATGTTTCCAGACACTCACTGAGCACGTGTCACTTTCCCTGAAAAATCTAATCTCTATTCCATCTCATGAGACTTGTTTTCCTACTTTCTTTTCATTATTTACCGCGTGTGAGAGTCAAAGAAACGATGGACATTTCTTAACACTATACTCCTATTACCACCTACTTTTTTTTCTTTTTTTTTATATCATCACCTACTCACTTCCATCTTTGCCTTCCTTCACATCCTCCCTTCCCTTCCCTTCCCTTCCCTTCCCTTCCCTTCCCTTCCCTTCTTCCCCTCCTTCCTTCCTCCTGCTGGTACTCACGTTGATGTTTTTCCCAGGTTCGTCCTCCACTAACTGGCGTGCGATGTCCTTGCAGGAGGCGTGGGAGTACGAGGGGATCTTGGCGTCATCTTCCCAATACCTGGAAGGGCTGCGTGCGTAGAGGGCGGAGGGCGTGC
The DNA here is from genome assembly GCA_029783475.1 of Metacarcinus magister. Classification (NCBI taxonomy): domain Eukaryota; kingdom Metazoa; phylum Arthropoda; class Malacostraca; order Decapoda; family Cancridae; genus Metacarcinus; species Metacarcinus magister. The sequence continues at coordinate 3,496,700 of JAPQNM010000038.1, read as the reverse complement.
CGTGCGTGATGCGTGTATTCGTGACGATCCCAGTGCTCTTGCCTGTGGAGGGAGAGAGAAAGAGACGGTGATTAGAGGGAAAATAAAAAGAGAGAGAGAGAGAGAGAGAGAGAGAGAGAGAGAGAGAGAGAGAGAGAGAGAGAGAGAGAGAGAGAGAGAGAGAGAGAGAGAGAGAGAGAGAGAGAGAGAGAGAGAGAGAGAGAGAGAGAGAGAGAGAGAGAGAGAGAGAGAGATCCAATATATGATGCTAATTAATACCCTGAATAAAGGTCAATAGGAGATGAAAGGCAAGGTTTTCCTAGGAGGGTCGAGACGTGCTGAGAGTCCAGATGAAAGGCGAAAGAAGCGGAAAAGAAAACGCGAAATGAAGTGATAAATTTCCGTGAAGAAGCGAAGCGACGGCGAAAGGAATGGTTACAGAACAAAAGAATGGCAATGGCCGCAGATCCGTTACGCGGAGGGAGGGAAGCAGAGGGCAGGGAGAGGGAGGCACACGTATGTATAACGACACTCAATCTGCAGCACACACGTAATAACGATGTCTTAGTACAGTCACAAACCAAGCTATAACCTCACAACGTTCACTATAATAACAACTGGATACTAACACTAATCAGGTGCTTTACATCACTTTAAGTTCACGGAGATACACGACCAAGGACATGCACTTCCTGCCTCCCTTCACGGATCTATAACCTCCTCTCAGGGTCACGCAGGCACGCTTAAGATATTTTTTTTTCTCTCTCTCTCTCTCTCTCTCTCTCTCTCTCTCTCTCTCTCTCTCTCTCTCTCTCTCTCTCTCTCTCTCTCTCTCTCTCTCTCTCTCTCTCTCCCAGACAGTATTGGCAGCGGGAGAGATGATGAAGAAAGCTTAATAAAAAGATAACCTTAGGGTCGACAAGGAGATCTTCGCTCTTAGTGGTGGGACAGAGGGACGCAAACACTCACGCCGTCTCTAAAAGGAACTCCTCCCTCCCCCTCTCCCCCTCTCCCCGCCCTTTATGAGAGGCTCTTCAATGGTCTCGAGCACATAATGAAGACAAGGAAATATAGGCTCAGTGCTTTCAACGTGGAGGTCCTCAGCGTTATGGAAAACACAACCACCATTATGTTGTGTGTGTGTGTGTGTGTGTGTGTGTGTGTGTGTGTGTGTGTGTGTGTGTGTGTGTGTGTGTGTGTGTGTGTGTGGGTGTGTGTGTGAGAGAGAGAGAAAGAGAGAGTGTGTGGTGGTTCGTTGTAGAGGGTTGGGTGAATGGTGCTCTCTAAGGAAGGTTCTCAGCAGCCTAACGTAGTGTCGGTGTCGTGAAGGGAGCCGTCGTCTGTACACTAAGGGTTCCCAGACTTGTGTTGGTTGTGTGCCATTCCCGCGCGACCCACACTCTCACCCACGTCGGATCCTTTCTGCCTGGCTGGCCCGTCTCTGAGTAAGTCGTACTCTTCTTCCCTTCCCAACTGTGATTAGTGAAGGCAAGGAGAAGCCCAGGTTACATGTCATTTCATATCCACTTACAGACGGTGAGTGAATGGAACTGTCATGGTTACAGTGGATGAGTGCTTCCCAGAAAGACTGTTGTGGCAAAGACGCTTGAGGATGAACTGTCTTGTGGATGAAATGTCTTGGTGATGGTTTGTGGGTGAAGTGACTTGGGTATGAAGTGACCTGCACCTTAAGCCCACACCTCCGTACCTGCCAGTGGTCGTAACCGAGGACATAGTATAACAAATCCTTATTATGTTTTGTATAATTAAACTACAAATTAGATGATACATGAATAAAAAGTGCATTGTAATGTAAGAATTTTAATGTTGCTAATATGAATTACGTATATTAATTAAAAAAAACCTTAATTACATTACACTTTATGCACCTGAGAAGTGTTGCTTTCATTGCTTTCTGCTTTCCATTCTCACCTCCAATCCATGTCCTATTCATTTTCTATTTAACCTGTCTGTCTACTTGCCTGCCTGCTCTCTCTCTCTCTCTCTCTCTCTCTCTCTCTCTCTCTCTCTCTCTCTCTCTCTCTCTCTCTCTCTCTCTCTCTCTCTCTCTCTCTTTCTCTCTCTCTCTCCCCCCCCTGGCGTTAGATAACTGTTATCAGCGGTCCAATGGGCGACTTGGGACCTAACACACCAGCTGGCACACACATGGGTCAGGGTGAAGAGAGGCGCCAACACACACCAGCACACACCAACACACACCAACACACGCCAACACACGCCAACACACACCAACACACACCAACACACGCCAACACACGCCAACACACACCAACACACGCCAACACACGCCAACACACGCCAACACACAC
>JAPQNM010000038.1:3469391-3489391 GCA_029783475.1 Metacarcinus magister | reverse complement strand
TTTGAAAGAGTTGAATAAAATTCAATGGAAAAATAAGAGACATTTAGTAAGAAATAAAGATATTTGAAAGAACATGAAAACATTGAGGAGGAGAATGGAGCGATTAAGAGAGGCAGAGAGGCATTAAGGCGGCAAAATAACTATTAGCAATGACAGAATGACTTTTTGGGCGGAAAAAGATGAATTAACGGTAGTGATAAAGCTACAACAAAGATACACAAGATTAGGAAAGACAGGAAGGCTTTTGGGGAGAAAAAGGAGGGACTGGAAGAGGCAGAAGGGCTTTTGGGGAGGAAAAAAAAAGCTTTGGAGTGACAGGAAGGCTTCTGGGGAGGAAAGAAAGGATTAGGAGAAGCAAGGAGAGAAGGGACTGTTACTACGGAGTAAGGTTGAGCCTAGCGCTGCGGGAGGCGCCACAAGAGCTACGTTCCTCCCGAGATAAAAACACGCCGGCGTCAGCGCGCCACTCAGCTAATCATAACCTTGGCAGCGACGCAGGTACGCGCTCGGGGCCAAATATGTCTCCACGCCTTGGATGGGAGATCTGCTACGTTCTGACGAGATTCATACAGATAGCATTATTACTTTGACTGGCTATGCACACCTGTTGAGGGACATAACGTGGTGATAAGCTTGATGGTTGTAAGCGTGTGTTTCTCGCTATATTAGTGTTGTATCTCGTCCGTCATCGATACGTGCCCTTAATAAAACACTTCTGAACACGACTGGTGCGTTGAGCAACACTACTACTCGATGGATGATGGGTGACACGCGGCACTCACCTCATCCATCGTCTTTGTTCACTCCGTCTGAGGCACGCGTGGCTGTGTTGGCGTGCCGCACGTGTGCCTTGCGGGGGAGAGCAAAAATATGCTATTCCGTGGAAAGGAAACACCTGGCGAGGGCGGCAAAGGAAAGCAGCAATACCCGCAAGGTTATAAAACAGACGAGGAACATCACAAGAAAACTACCTTAGGTTTTGTTCTGTTCACTCAATACTTTCGGAAAGAATGCTAGTCTGGAAAAACAGGTGACCAATAAATAAAAGAAAACACAAGGGCAGGAACATAACATTTTCACAAATTAATATACTTATAGGTGTGCTGAAGTGAGGCGACGGTGGGAAGGGAGGCAGAAGGTATTCCTCGGAGGGGAGACGCCCTACAAAAACATTTCCTGGCACTGGCACTCATACTTTGGCACCTGACTTGATGAGCCATATGACGGGCGTCTCTAGGGGAGTAAGGGAGTCGAGGGGCGCGGCGAGGGAGACGGCGAAGAGAGGGTATGAGGGGAAGGAAAGTGTATAGATCCGAGGAAGAGAGGGAGAGGAAAACAGGGAAAGGTGGTGAGAAGAGAAGGAAGGTGATGATGGAGCTGAAGAGAAAAGGAATAATACGACATATATGAGAATGAGAGAGAGGGAGAGGGAGAGGGAGGCAGAAGACGAAATGAAGGGCTAAGAATGACGGGTGAGGGAAAAAGATGAGGCGGTGGAACTGGATGACAGGTGACGGCCTCGTTACGGCGTCCCACACACACCTTACACCACATCAGTGTTACTTGTTCGTGTCTGTCACCACACACTACAACGTTACACCACACTTGGATATCACCTTCAACTCACGTAACTCACTGTCGATGATATATATATATATATATATATATATATATATATATATATATATATATATATATATATATATATATATATATATGATTATGGATAGAAGAACAAATAACACTTGCATGTGGCGGTCCATTTATGATGTGAGTGCAACAGATATTTCAAACAGAAAGGTACTTTTTTGGCTCCGCAGGTAAAGGAAGAGTGGTAGTAGTAGTAGTAGTAGTAGTAGAGTAGAAGTAGTAGTAGTAGTCGTATTAATATCATTATTATTATTAATATTAATAATAATGATAATAATAATAATAATAGTAATAACAATAATAATGATATTAATAATAATAATAATAATAATAATAATAACAATAATAATAATAATAATAATAATAATAATAATAATGATAATAATAATAATAATAATAATAATAATAACAAAAACAAAACCTCTATTCCTCCCCATAAGTATAATATCAAAACAACAACAAAATCTTTACAAACAAACAGACACAAACAAGTTTAACACAAATATGATCACGAATAATTTTGCATCGTTTTACTTTCCATTAAGATGCCAACTTTCATGTACACCAATAAAAGAAAAGTACTCGGCGCGTTGGAGTGGTGGTGTTGGCAGGGTGTTGGCAGGGTGTTGGCAGGGTGTTTACAGGGTGTTGGGCGTGACCCTGCCGCTGGTATGATGAACATTACCTTTACTCGCCTATTGAACTTCACTTAATAGAACTTCACTGTGACTTAGCGCGAGTCTTATGATATTGAACATTTATACAGTAGAGAAGGAAGGAGGAAGCTGTGTGGAGGCAGGTGTACGTATATTATATAAAAGCCTTAAGGTATAGGAGGTAAAATTATCATTAAGGAATATTAAAAACACTATACATATACTTTTTGTCTTGCGTAAGTTATCGCACTATAAATATTTTTTCTTTTTCGCGGAAGAGGTGGTCTGTGTGTGTGTGTGTGTGTGTGTGTGTGTGTGTGTGTGTGTGTGTGTGTGTGTGTGTGTGTGTGTGTGTGTGTGTGTGTGTGTGTGTGTCTTCCGTTTGCGCTACATCTTCTCCTTTCTCTCCTTCCTCTTAGAACCATATCCTTCTAAGCCTTTCCTCCTGCCCTTAATCCTTCTAAGCCATACACCCTCACACTCCCCTAGCACACCTTTCCACACCTGCCACACACCTGCTCATCTCTCCTATTGCACCTACACCTGTCGTTCCACCACACACCTTCACGCTTGTCTGACCCACACCTGTCTTCCCAGCACACACCTGCACACACCTGTCCTGCTGCCCTGAAATAGACGCCAGATGTCTTTTACTTTCTCTTCTTTTTTCCGTGTCGGTCTCATCACAAGCCTCACATCCTCTCGCCTTTCTTTTTTTTTCCATCTGTCGCCGCACATTTACCGCTGTCTTACATCTCTCGCCTTCCCACACCGACTACATCCTCCTCCTCCTCCTCCTCCTCCTCCTCCTCCTCTTCTTCCTGCCTTCTCTTCATCTTTCACCTCTCTTTCCTGTTCCGTTTCTTCTTCTTCTTCGTCTTACTTTTTCTCTTGTTCCACTTTTTATTTTTGTTTATTGTTCTTCATCATCATTTTCTTATATTGTCTTCTGCTTCTCTATTCTGATGCTGCTGCTGTTGGTTTTTTATTCTTGTTCTTCTTTTCTTTTTCCTTCTACGTCTTCTTCACCCTTGTCATCGTCTTCAACTTCCTCCTCCTCCTCTTCCTCTTCCTCTTCCTCCTCCTCCTCCTCCTCCTCCTCTTCTTCCTCCATTTCCTCCTGCCCTCAGCCACTCTCCTCCTCTCGTCTCGCATGGCATCGTCTAGAGCACATTTCTACCTGTTTTGAGCACCACCTGCCGTCCTCTCCACCTGCCTCCTACACTTTCCACACCAAAACACATCTTATACCTTGGCACAGTCGCACTCTCTTCCCCCTCCACACGCCCCCACCCCCCCCAAACCCCCCGCCTGCCCTCCTTCTGCTTCCTTCCTTTCCGTCTCCTTTTTTTTTTTTTATTTACTTTTTTTGTATATCTTTTCTTCCTTCCTCTCTTCCCGTTACCTTATATTTAGCTTTTTTTTTTTTATTTCTCTCTTCTCGTCTTTCCACAGTTTGGTTTGTTTGCACCCTCGCGTCAAGGTGGGCAGGAAGTCGTTGTGCAGCTCAAAAAGAACAGCAGATTAATATTTGTTCTTCATGAGGTTTTTTAATGTCTATAAGAAGTTGTCTTTAAAAAAAAAAAAAATTGTATGAGACATGTACTGGTTAATCCAATCGTGTATAATCTTGCAGCTTTGGAAAGAAAAAAAAAATCACAATCGCGCAGTCGGAGAAAAAATATTAACTTACAAGAGTGAATCTGTTGCACCGAATGAAGATTAAAAACAAGAAACGGTATACGCCACTTTTGTATGTTTTTTTCTACTTCAATTTAACGAAACAGCTGACTGGGGTTGGCTTGTGGCGGCGGCGTTAAATTGGGTTACCTGTGCGTAAGGCTCACCTTTGCTTCAGTCCGTGCTGCCTACCCCCTCCCCCCGCCAAAAAAAAAAACCACCGACACAGAACTGCCGCGCTGCTCCACAAGAGTCAAGTTGTTAAAGGGAGACGAGAGATGAAAGGTTACCTGGTGTTTATTCTGAGTCAAAGTGAAATGGGGCCACCGATTGTCACCTTGTACGCACATAAAACAAACAAACAAACAAAAAATCTGAGCAATTACTTTTTTTTCTTGACGTGAAGTATTTGGAACGTCAGACCAAAAAAAGTTGTTACATTATTATTATTATAAGAAATAGTAATTATTCATTCGAGTCGTGTTCATCAATGTTGACGTCAAGAAGTAGTTACAGGCATCTTTATATCGTTTGGGAGATCCTTAAGACGCAGTAAAGGTGATGGTGTGTGTGTGTGTGTGTGTGTGTGTGTGTGTGTGTGTGTGTGTGTGTGTGTGTGTGTGTGTGTGTGTGTGTGTGTGTGTGTGTGTGTGTTGCACCATCAGTTTTCATTACTATCATTCCTCTTTCGCGAATAAGAACTTGTGATGAAAGATATTTGGATTGTGTTTGGTATATTATTGTAGCATTCCATCATACACAGCACACAGCACACTATCCACACGACACAGCACACTATCCACACAACACAGCACACAGCACACGCACACTATCCCACACACAGCACACAGCACACTATCCACACGACACAGCACACTATCCACACAACACAGCACACAGCACACAGCACACTATCCACACGACACAGCACACTATCCACACAACACAGCACACAGCACACTATCCACACGACACAGCACACTATCCACACAACACAGCACACTATCCACACACACAGCACACAGCACACTATCCACACAACACAGCACACAGCACACTATCCACACAACACAGCACACAGCACACAGCACACTATCCACACAACACAGCACACAGCACACTATCCACACAACACAGCACACAGCACACTATCCACACAACACAGCACACAGCACACAGCACACTATCCACACAACACAGCACACAGCACACAGCACACTATCTACACAACACAGCACACAGCACACTATCCACACACACAGCACACTATCCACACAACACAGCACACAGCACACTATCCACACAACACAGCACACAGCACACTATCCACACAACACAGCACACAGCACACTATCCACACAACACAGCACACAGCACACAGCACACTATCCACACAGCGCCATCCCCCCAGACGGCGCGTCTCGAACAAAACACAAACACAAAACACAAATGAAACGAAAGGGCTAGTGTTTGGTTGTTGTTTTTTCTCTTCAGCCAAACGAGAGTGGCAGTGTTTGTTTCCTTGAAGATATGTTTTCTAAACAACGAGCATCAAAACAAAAGCCTCGCGCTGCGTTTGTAAAGTGTGCGCAGAGTCAAGTAATAATAAAGACAATGAGATACTTTATGGAAACAGCCCACTTTTTAAACTTTAATGCTCGGTGAGGCAGTTTGAATAAAATAATCATAGGAATGTGTTTGCCAGATTGTTCGCCGGTGTGGGGCGGACACATTCGGGTGTGTGTATGGGACGAATGTGTAAAGATGGAAGCGAGGTGGCAGGGCGCCAGGCCCTTGGCAGGGGGGCAGGGCCTTGGCAGGGGGGCAGGGCCTTGGCAGGGGGGCAGGGAGAAAGGGATGCAGAGTCTCCCTTCCTGGGGACCATGTGGCTCCACCTGTCACATTCATGATGTTCGCCTGTGATCTCCCCTCCCCTCGCCCCCCTACCCCAATCCCTTTCCCCTCTCGGCAAGGGTCCCTCAGCCCCACACCCACTCAGCCCACGCCCCTTCAAACCTACGCCCCATCAGCCCCATTCCATATAAGTCCCACTCCTTATCAGTCCCACGCCCCCTCAGCCCCACGCCCCCTCAGCCCCACACCCCCTCAGCCCCATTCCCAATCAGTCCCACACCCTATCATTCCCCCCCCATTCAGCCCCACTCCCTATCAGCTCCACGCCCCCTCAGCCCCACACCCCTTAGTCCCATGACCCCGCCACTCTCAGGACCCTCAGACAAAGGACTCCCCAGCATCAATACTCCTCAGCCAATCGCTTTCCTTAATTTCAATTCCTCAACACCTGACTCATCCCCCCATATACCCGTAACACTGGGCCCCTCTCCGTCCTTGGTCCCTGGCCCTTCCCCCCTCAGTCCCTGCCTCCTGGATACCCCTTACCCCTTACCCCCTCAGCCCTCATAGGAAATGCGAAGGAGAGAGAGAGAGAGAGAGAGAGGAGAGAGAGAGAGAGAGAGAGAGAGGAGAGAGAGAGAGAGAGAGAGAGAGAGAGAGAGAGAGAGAGAGAGAGAGAGAGAGAGAGAGAGAGAGAGAGAGAGAGAGAGAGAGAGAGAGAGAGAGAGAGAGAGAGAGAGAGAGTATAATTTAATGATAAAATGGTCAGCAAAATTCTTAAATATAGCATTGAATCACACACACACATATATACAAACACACACATAAAGACACACACAGACACAAACACACACACACACACACACACACACACACACACACACACACACACACACACGCACACACACACACAGACACACACACAACCACAGACACACACAAACACAGCTTCGGATCGTGCCACAAATTTTATTATATAGCCTCTCATTTCTTGTCACCTCTCAACTTAACTTAAAACAGATAAAAGAGAACATTGGATCAAAGGAAAGAGCAACGGGTTTCTTTTCCTTTCGTCGGAGTTTATGCTAATTATGTTGACGCTGTAATTTATCGATCACCAATGCTTTAATCTGGCCAAGGACGCACTATCAACCCGGCTTGCATTCCTTCCTCGGTCCTCCCTTTGCAGTCTATAGCGTGGAAGTGAATCAAGAGCCTCCCTCCCTCATGCCCGCCGCCCGCCGTCCGCCCCATGCCACCCACACACACTCAAAGCCTCGCCACAGTAGTATGAGTACAGCCAAGGTACACTTCCCTCCCTCAATATGACTTCCTTCCTTCCTTCCTTCCTTCCTTCCTTCCTTCCTTCCTTCCTTCCTTCCTTCCTTCCTTCCTTCCTTCCTTCCTTCCTTCCTTCCTGTTCGTAAAAGTAGTCGATGTGTGTTTTTCATCACCTTCAGCCAAGCATGCTAATGTTTATTTTCTGATTACTATTTTGATCTCTTTATTATTTCCTCATTCATGGTATTATTTGGCTTATACTGTTTATTGGTTATAACTTATTATTCATTAGTTGTTTTTTCAGTTTTTGTTTTGTTTTTAATAGACTAAAGGAAATAATGTTGAGGATAATGTTTGGTGTGCCTAAGAGATTACAGATCGCGCTGCTTTACAACACTAACACAAACACCGTGCACTCATGATGTCTGAGTGACGATGGGATGGGAAGCACGAGACATTCAATTCTGTTTAGATGAACTGATACATATTTAGTTATCCTCCTGGCGCTCTTGCATCGATTTAAACAAATAATCACGAAAGGAGAGTTAAATTCTGTCTTTTATTCTTTATTTATGAATCAAATATATAATGTTGCGTTTCTTGGTATTCAATTTCCTTATCTCTTCGATTTTCTCTGTATGAGTAGCAAACGTCTCTGTATCCTCGCCAACACAGAAAAAGGTCGAGAAAAGACGCATTTCTAGATCTTCCTCATTTCCTTTTGGCTTGCGGATAATCCCTCTGAGTCTGTCCTAAGGGTCCATTCTTACGTCCGACCTTAGTCTGATATACGAGGAAGAACCTCTTGAGATTTTTCCCTCCTCGTTCAAACTGTTGTGGTATTCCAGGCCCTACGTGCATCATTTCCAGGTTTTAACATTTTCACATCGATCAAAAGACTTAATCCACTTGCACGTTTTTTTTTTTTTCTTATCCACTGAATTTTTGTGTTCCTTTTTTTTCTTCTCAACAGTTGGATTTCCTCTACCATCATCACCACCACCACCACCACCACCACCACCATCACCACCACCACCACCACTACCACCATCACCATCACCACCAAAATCTCCATCAGTTGTAAGTGTCAATTCAAAGAAGGATTTTCTCTTTCATTTCCATTATTTTTTTCCATTTTTTCTTCGTTTCTTTCTTCTTTTCTTTGTTTGACACACCGGCTTCCTATCTGTAAGTCTACGTGTTAACAGCTACACCTCAGAATACACCTAGGCCACCACCACCACCACCACCAATACCACCACCACCGCTATCAACACTACCAAAACAACAACAACAACAAACGGGACCATCAACATCAACAACAACATCAACAAAACAATAACTGGTAATGCGGAAAAAGTCTCGCAGGACCCAGGTTGGAATCCCAGAGGCAAGGTGAAGGGGGAGGGAAGGGGCCGGAGAGTGGAACAGGGAGGAAGGGGAGGTGGTATTTTCCCTTCCTTTTTGTCCCTTGTACTTGTATCCCTGTCCTCGCCTCCCTGTGTCCCGCCACGCCTCACTCCCCGTTAAGTAATGAAAAACAGCTGGCCTTGTGCTCGTCTGGCCAGCAGTTCTCGGCGTGACAAGTGTTGGAAGCACCGCTGCACCCCAGCTGATCGGCCCCACCTTACAAGGGACGACGCCCACTGTACTGAACGCAAGGCTGGTGGCAGGGCGTACAGGGCAAAGGAAGGGTCGAAATAGTAGCTTTAATATTTACTACAATTACGTTAGTTTGCATTCTATTATCATACATTCAGTGTAAGTCTTCATGATGGCTGTATTATATTGTTATTATTTTTTTCTGTCTCAAATTTAGTGTCACTTTTTTTTATCCTTCTATTTTTATTTCGTTTGTTTGAAACTGGAACTTCAGGAAATATCTCCTTCGCCAAGCCATCACTTTACTGCTGAAATATAAACACGGTAATTACATTCTATAATAACTTTAAACTTGATATCACATTATAAGTTTTTATAACTTCCTCCAAGTTTGTTCAACATCCTGGTTTTCAGTTGGAATTTTTTTACGTGATAATGTGTGTGTATAAATACTCCTCTGTCCCCCTGCCACCCCGCCACACACACACACACACACACACACACACACACACACACACACACACACACACACACACATGCAGACTGGGGTAGATAGGCCTTGTACGTATTAGACATTCATGTTTTTATATAGAAAAATACCTCCGTCATACAGATATTCTTTCATTCACACAAGAAATCTGGCTCAAAATTCTTATACAGCTCGAGGAAGGTAGGAAGAGTAGCCTGAGGGTGGAGGTGTACAGGTGAGCGTGGTGTTCCTTTGTCTTGCATCGCAGCATCGTCGTGTGCCATCACCAACACCGTCCCTCCTTCTCCTCAGCCTTAAGCCGCAACACGGATGGAGAAACTTTTCAGGACGGCTGGTCTTTTCCCGCGCAAAGATGCAACATTTCCCCGTGATTGGCCATCCAGCAGCCCAGGACAACGCGCGCCAAGGGAAAAGAAGCAAACGTTTATCGGAACAAGGATGGTCGCTGATGGATTTCCTCGCCCGCAAATTTCCTTCGATGGATCAAATTTATCACTTGGATGTTCAGGAGATTGAGGGAGATGATGCAATATGTAATGAACGTGTCTAGAGACGCTAAACCTTTCACTTGAACTCATCTCTATGCACTAGTTTACACCTGTCATGAATGAGACTAATACATGTCCTGCCAAGTTGTCAGTGCCATGAAAGAGTTAACATTGTCATCAGTCAAAGAAGGAAAAATGTTGGGTAAGGGAGATGCATGACGTAACATTGAGCCAGCCAGCTATAAGGTGCAGCTGGAAGGATAACGGCTGGACGTAGCTGGGGCAGACTCAGCTCAAACTCGTCTCAGGTTGTTGTGATTCCTGAAGTGAAGGAAAGAGTGGAGACAAATAGAAACCAGAAGAAAAAGTGTGTTGTTGGCATTCTTCCTACACATTCAGCGTCTAGTAAATAAAGATAATGGTGTAGCTGGACACTTTATACGTATGTTCATTTGTCTTGGCTTCAACACGCTTGCCGTAAATGTTCAGTGGAATGTGAATGAAACTCATCTGATCACTCAAGCAATTATTCCCTCTAATGATTACACACACACACACACACACACACACACACACACACACACACACACACACACACACACACACACACACACACACACACACACACATAATAATAATAATAATTTTCAATGAACCGTTTATTATTATTATTATTTTATTACACACACACACACACACACACACACACACACACACACACACACACACACACACACACACACACACACACATAATAATAATAATAATTTTCAATGAACCGTTTATTATTATTATTATTTTATTACACACACACACACACACACACACACACACACACACACACACACACACACACACACACACACACACAACCCTCCCCCGCACCCACCCCAACACACACACGCACGCACACGCACACAAACACACACACACACACACACACACACACACACACACACACACACACACACACACACACACACACACACACACACCCGCATACCCGCGCCCACTCATATCCTGAATCATAGTTTTATCACGATTGAACAACTCATGTATAAGTAATTACTCAATGAATAATTCCAAAGGGCATCACATTTTTATTCGCTAATTTGTACCAGATGAGATAGAAATCACGACAACCTTTGCACTTGTTTCAATCAGCACTCGACAATAAGTGGAGTGTTCATTCAAGTTTGTGTTGGAATATTTTCTGTAAATTATGTGTTCATTTCTTGTACAGCAATTAGTTTTTTACCCGTTTTGTTTAATTTTCAAAGCGACGCAAGAGTTACTGTTGTGATGGGGCCGGTTTTTTTTTTTTTTTTTTTTTTTACCAATTGCATTATTTTTGTAGTTGTTGTTAAGTGTGGGTGTGTAGGATGGCGTGAGGCTCAACAACACACCTTGGACACATAACACTCCTGCTACCTCAGTACAACCTGAAGGTGTCACAGTCCTACGAGGGCCTCCAGGAGGACTGTGTTGTTCCTATGTAGGGAGCCTCCAGCCTAAGCATCTGGACTCTCTCTCTCTCTCTCTCTCTCTCTCTCTCTCTCTCTCTCTCTCTCTCTCTCTCTTCTCTTCCTGATTGATCCTTTCCCAAGTAAGTGGTGAGTTGATACACGTTAGTAACCTGCTTTACTTTTCATTTTTTCTTTATTCAATACAATGATGATGTTGATGACAACTATAATGATTACGCTTTGCAAAACAACATTTGTACTGAATCTTCAAGCTTTCATTTCTTACAAACACCTCAACGATACCCAATTAAATGATTACTCAGGGAATAAGAGTCTTTTCTTCATTGGTTGAGGAAAGTTTCTCATCATCGTAACATCTGGAACATACGAGATGCGTTGTCATCGTAAACTTTAGGAATGACGTTCGTGGCGGCAATAACGTATCCGTCCTGCGTCTGTCCGCCTTCACCGCCTCCTACACCGCCTCCTCCTGGCGTCACGCTGCCTTTATGAGTTTCAATCAACAGTCCACAACTCTTAATTAAAATAATATGATCAAGTCAAGTCGGTGATTTACGTTGCTATGCACACTAACACAGTGTCTCGACTCTTTTTGCAGACTCGCTGGTTCCTTGGAGCATCATCCTGTCTAATTGTTTTGTTGTAAGTATTGGAATGTAATCAATGGCAGACCTTCCAGAACCAGAACACTAATATCACGCACTTGTCTTGTTGGTTTACATCGTCTTATGTTGTGTGTTGAAAATTCAGAGTTGAGCCTCGTGACTGGCAAGAAGCGATTAAGTTTTGAGTGAGTTCCGGGTGTTTAGAAGGAGCCTTGAGGGGGAGGGGGAAGGGGGGAAGGGGGGAAGGGGGGGGTGGTTCACGTCGCAGCGGCCAGGAGTCAAAAGGCATTCATGGGACGTGGAGTCTTTGACGTACTTGTAATTACCAGCGCCGAGGAGGTTATGTTTTTGGGTTAGGTTCGTTTGTTTGTGTGTTTGTTCGTTAGCAGGATTACAGCAAGGGTTGTGTGGGTATTTCAAGGAAAACTTTAGCCAAGGTGAGCCTCGTTACCAGCAACAAGGGATTACATGTTGTGAGTCCGAGGTTTAGAAGGACCTTTAAGGGGAAGGATTACTCAGATTCAGACTTGGCGAGGGTCTGAGCTCCTAGACACTCTTATTATTATCATTATTATTATTATTATTAGTCATTATTACTACTATTATTACACTGATATCCCCCCAGAGGCATGAACCCTTACCAACGGCCAGGGTCGTGTGTGTGTGTGTGTGTGTGTGTGTGTGTGTGTGTGTGTGGAAGGGGGGGCTCACCTCGCTTCTTCCTGTCTAATTAACTACAAGTAAGACGTACGCTGCATGTCGTCTCTGTCTGTTCAATTTCCAACACGTCGTTTTTACTGTAAATGAACGAGGTAACTTATGCGAGGTATCTGGGAAATATTTCATCGGAGCATTATAAATTTCTTCTTTTCAATAAAATCATGACACAACTAACGCAAACTACTACTACAACAACAACAACAACAACAACAACAACGAGGATAGAGAGCGACACAAAGTTGAATGGTCAAGGTGAGGAGGTTGCGTGGGTTGCAACATCCGCCTTTAAGTCCTTCCACGTTAGGTTAGTTTCTCGCTAATCTGCCAACTGTTACAAATCTGCTTGACGCTGATCATCCTCCCTAACGTTGGTCACTATTATGATGAGGCGTAACACGAGGGAAGGAACAGCAGGCAGGCAGGACGTAAGCCTTGTAACGGTGCCACACACTCAATAACCATACCATACCATACCATACCATGTCCTCCCACCACTGAAGGTTAAGTGATAACAAAGCAATACTCAATATATACACAATGCAAAAATAATAAAATAAAAAAAAGTAAATTAAGTTTTGTTAAGTTTGAGATTGATAAATAAAAAAAAAAATAGGATAAGAATAGGAGCGCGACCACCTACACACAGAGCAGCCTTCTCTGTTGACCTTTCCCATGTTCTCAGGTTTGGGTAAGGACCGTGGCAGGTGATCCCAACAGGTGGTGGTGGTGGCAGGGGGCAGGGGCAGGGGCAGGGTAGTGAGGGGCAGGAACCGTAGCTCCCAGCATGTGTTAATTAAAGATAAAGGCATCAAATGAGGCTTGAAATCAGTGAAGGGCTGAAGG
This sequence comes from Metacarcinus magister, assembly GCA_029783475.1. Classification (NCBI taxonomy): domain Eukaryota; kingdom Metazoa; phylum Arthropoda; class Malacostraca; order Decapoda; family Cancridae; genus Metacarcinus; species Metacarcinus magister. The sequence goes on along the minus strand of JAPQNM010000038.1, from coordinate 3,476,035 downwards.
CACCGATCTATACATGGCTCCGCTGCTCCTCTGGGATAAAAAGAAAACTTAGTTCAGGTTAAATTTACTCGAGTCCAGTAAAACACTTGCACGATCCTGAAGTTGTTGTTGGCAAGGTAAGGGTGAGTGAGGCGTGCAGCGAGGATACACACGCGGACCTTTGACGTGCCGCTCATTTTCATTTCCTTCTCCTTTGATGCTGAGGCGGGTAAAGATTCCTGACACTCTGGACAACGAGGTGACTATGTAATCCAAGTTGCCACACTTTAGGTTCCTCACGTTTCACCTTTTCCTTCACTGACCCGTTAAGAAATAGGAACAGCTTGGATGGGGAGGGAGGGGGAGGGGGGTGCGTTGCTGTGTGTGGCCTGAGAAATAATCCAAATATGCTAACTATTACACGCTAAACGTTGAGAATGTGAAAGTATTTGAGTGCATGTAATGAATGAATGGTACATAAATGGTGCAGGAATGTGTCTTGGTATGATGAAAATAGTAACGCCTGATGTTTGCTTGTTACCTGCTCACACCAGAAGGTTAATTAAATAAACATAACCTTGAAATAGTTACTGAATGTACGCACTTTTCTGCTCTTGGTGACTGAGTGGGTTGGGTTGGGTTGGGTTGGGTTGGGTTGGGTTGGGTTGGGTTGGGTTGGGTTGGGTTGGGTTGGGTTGGGTTGGGCTGGGTTGGGTTGGGTTGGGTTGGGTTGGGTTGGGTTGGGTTGGGGTGGGTTGGGTTGGGTTGGGTTGGGTTGGGTTGGGTTGGGTTGGGTTGGGTTGGGTTGGGTTGGGTTGGGTTGGGTTGGGTTGGGTTGGGTTGGGTTGGGTTGTGTTGGGTTGGGTTGGGTTGGGTTGGGTTGGGTTGGGTTAGTTTGGTGGCTTAACCGAGGCCTACACAGTTCAAGCTTAAGACGAGGATGAAACACAACATTACCTGACAGAGGAAAGGAAGGAGGAACTGAAGGGAAAAAGACCACAATGAAACAAAAAAATAAGAGTCTCAATATTTAAGCGAGTCAATACACTGATGTCAATGTATACAACAAACACTAACGCAACGAAACTAAAAAAATATCGGTAATACGTGCGTGTTTGCCCTAAAATTGAGTGCAAAAAATGTGACCTAATACGCAATAAAGGAGAGAAAGAAATATGACACAAAAACTGGCTTGTGGCAAACTTTTCATAGGCGCAAAATATTATATCCGGGAGAGTAATGACAAGGTGACGGAAAGAGTGGACGGTGACGGGTGACGGGTGACGGTGACGGGTGACGGGTGACGGTGACGGGTGACGGTGATAGTGACGGGTGACGGTGACGGGTGACGGGTGATGGTGACGGGTGAGGGCTGGGTCGAGGAAGGAAGGGAAGTATATAATTTAATGTGTAACAAGATACCTCATAAACCCGCTGACCCAATATACGTAAGACTGTTGGGATACGACTCTCTCTCTCTCTCTCTCTCTCTCTCTCTCTCTCTCTCTCTCTCTCTCCTCTCTCTCTCTCTCTCTCTCTCTCTCTCTCTCTCTCTCTCTCTCTCGTCTAAAAATGACAAAAACAACACAAGTGGACTGAGTGCCACCACAACCTTCCTTCCAGACGCCTTGGGACGAGCCTGCGGACTGTGGCATCAGATAATAAACCAAGACCAGAAATCCCTTGTCACCGTAGCAGGAAAAGGTGGTACTACTGTGAGGTTCCAGGAAGGATATCAACGGGAAGGCAACGGTGCATGTGTTAAGGGTAACTTTGTGTCACCTTGCGTATGAGTAGCGGCAGGCAGGCAGGTGGTCGTTCGTTCCCCTTTCCCCTTTCCTCCCCCTCGACGCTGGCCTAGTAACTGTCAGTGTTGCCACATCCGTCACCCTGAGCCAGACGCCCGTGCCATGTTGGCGCCGCCCACACCTTGGAATACCTTAGCAAGGGCGACACGTGGGTATATTTAGGCACATGATGGAATGATGGGCGCGTGCCGAGTGTGTAGCTCCGGTCTCTCTATCTCTCTCTCTCTCTCTCTCTCTCTCTCTCTCTCTCTCTCTCTCTCTCTCTCTCTCTCTCTCTCTCTCTCTCTCTCTCTCTCTCTCTCTCTCTCTCTCTCTCTCTCTCTCTCTCTCTCTCTCTCTCTCTCTCCTCTCTCTCTCTCTCTCTTTTCGAAGCAAGGCAAACATAGTTCTTGTTCCTAACACACACTTAACCTAGCTTACAACTTTCCTAAGAGAGGATTTTTGGTGACTGAATATGTAATGTAACACGTATGTACTTAAGAAGGTCATCAGGAAAAAAGGGAAAAGAACAATAATAAAAGAAGAACGGTTCTATGATTCACTTTCTTCAAACTATATTCATCACATAACGCAGTGAAAAAAAAAACCACCTTTTCATGCATCGAACTGACCAAATGTTTTGGGTTTTGGCAAATGGGATAATGTGTCACAAGCTGCAGTCTTCAGAGTAACGTGACAAAATGTTATTCTCAGCTCATACTGAACGACAGTATTTCTATATTAAGACCAGATCAACTTGCGAGCTTGTGAGGCCATTCATCCGCGAAGGAATGAAGTCACGTGACTGTGTGGGTGTGGCTGGGTGGAAGGGGTGGGAGGCATGTGTGTTTAGCCACAAGGAGTTCATTATCACCACTGCGTCCTCTGGGTGTTGGCGTCTGCACGATAACGTAAGTATGTGCACAAACAAAACTGAACGCAAAAGGAAGGCCACCTATCCTCTGAGCTGGCGTAGTGTGGGTGCCGCTGTGCCAGAACCTAAAAAGGTGCCGTTCACGACCTGGCGTGGGGCAAGCATCTGCCAGGGCAAGCATGTGGCTGGGCAGGGCGGGGCAGGGCAGGACAAGACTGGTCAGGGTAGGGCAGGGCAGGGCGGGACAGGGTAGAGCAGGGCAGGGTAGGGCAGGACGGGACAGGTTAGATTAGGGTAGGCTAGGCCATGGCAGGGCAGGACTAAGGCAGGGCAGGGCTAGGCCAGGGCAGGACAGGACTAGGGAAGGGCAGGGCAAGGCTTGCTTCCTACTCTGCAATGGCTGCCCTAAAGGCGGTGTACAAGGCCAAGCTGTGCTGATGAGGACACGGAGGCGACAGGAGGTGCAGCTTTATGCCCAAGGGTGTGCAGCAGAGGATGTGCCTTGGTGTTGTGTGTTGACGGGATCCTAACACTCCCCCCCCTCCCTCCCTCCCTCCCTTGATGACCCATACACGCTAACTCACTCTGTCTTGACTTGTATTTCACATTATTTCTAAGATACACTGATTTGATCACTTCATAATTACGGTAATCTTTCCATCGAAGAGAATTTGCTTAACGTGATGAGTGAAAAAAAAAATTTATAAAGTAAATTTACATCGTCATCCTTAGTTGATGACGCCGGGCGTGATAAAAGCTGCAGCCTTCCTGGAGGCTTAGAGGGGAGGAGAGTGGAGGGGGGGGAGAGTGGTGGCCAGCCCTGTGGTGGAGGTGGTGTCACAGGAGGGACAGTGGTGATGACGGACTTGAAGGCTCGGTGGTGGGGTGGTGGGCTGGTGCAGGCCTCCCCCCCACGGCTCAGATGCAGGGTCAGATATTTTTGTTTGGGATGAAGAGAGGCTGATGAAAGATAAAGACGACCACACTAATGTATACTGTCACAAAACTGTCATAATATTCATATGTATTCCTACGTACGTGTATTTATGTGTATATATATATATATATATATATATATATATATATATATATATATATATATATATATATACATATATATACATACATACATACATATATACATACATACATATAAGTGTGTGTGCGTGCTTGTGTGTGTTACCACCACCTCCCCAGGACTCGTCCCCAGCGACACGTGGCAGGCAGGGGAGCGCCACGTAACATTGGGTCAGCTTCCCTACAGATCCAACAACCGACAAACTCCTTCTAAAGGTCTCCACACTCGACGAGTTCTGAACTCGTCCAGGAGAGCGAGGCTGCATCTGACGGCACACTCCTTCTCGCTGCCTTCAAGGTTTCTTTGATAAAGCAAGTTTGTTCGGCTTGGAAGGTTCCCCACTTCAAGGCTGGTGGTCGGTCTCTGAACCTAAACACGTCAATGAAAATGAAACTCGTGGAACGCTGCTCAAACACAATTGAAGCCTCGGTACAGCCATTACCCATCTCAGCCAACCCCCCCCCCGCCCCCCCGTATTGCCCTTCAATGAGGAATGTTTATCTTCCGTCTTGTCATCATCATACTAAAGTCTTAAAGTTATGACAGTGAGTGAGGACTCGTTAGTAATGAAAGCCGCACCCCACTGTAAGCCTGACCGTTGGAGTGTTTATATTTATACAAGAATCTCATCATAGGCTGAGTCTTGGCGGCACAAGGATGAACTAGTTTGCCGTTGTGCTCAGTGATCCGCGGCGAGCAGCGGCGCGGTGCGTGGGACGGTGCTGGAGCCGGTCACACCACACCATCTTCACCTGTTTCATCCTCAGCAAGTTTAATAAAAAAGATTTGCAGTTTCAGACTAAAGGAAATATGTAACTGTGTAGATGCCTTTCCTAAACTGTTTCCTATATATAATGTTGCGTCGATGGTCGTGTGTGCCGCGTGGGAGTGTGTTTCCCGAGTATTTCTCAATGTTATGACAGACTTTCCATCCCGTAAATATGAATCAGTCGAAGCTCCACTCTGCTGATACATAAACACTGATGACACTTGTAATGATCACTGTCCTCACAACACCGCCCGCCGCCCCTCCACGCCCATACCAGGCCCACACACCTTCCCGTCACCCACACACCTTCCCCCGTTCCTGCTGAAGGCCTCGTTAGTCAGCAGGACCAGCAGGAAGCTTAACACAACACATCACAACACATAGGCGACGCAAGTTTGTGGAGAAGTACGTAGCTCGTCAACGTTTAATAGATGAACAAATATTAGCGTTGCCTTCAATTTGTCCCGCTGCGGGTGATCAGCCTTGACAAGCTGGCATCAAAGAGCTACTACGTATACCATGTTTTGTGAGGGTTTGTTTGGCTATACTGCAGAGTCTTCTCAAGCAGTAACTCCTTCATACTGTTATCTAATTTGTTTTGATTATTTCTGTCCGGTGTTTATCTTTTTTTTTATATTCTGTCCAACTCGAGGATTACAAATGAGTCCCCCAAGATGATTACAAATGAGTCCCCCCAAGATGATTACAAACGAGTCCCCCCAAGATGATTACAAACGAGTCCCCCAAGATGATTACAAACGAGTCCCCCCAAGATGATTACAAACGAGTCCCCCCAAGATGATTACAAACGAGTCCCCCCAAGATGATTACAAACGAGTCCCCCCAAGATGATTACAAATGAGTCCCCCCAAGATGATTACAAACGAGTCCCCCCAAGATGGTTCGCTCAACGTGCTGCCACACAACACCACAACTCGTGCGCGAAACACATCGTTCGTTGGCTTAATGTGAATAAACTTTTGAATAAATAAAGAGTTGGTTTATTATTGCATGTCGCTCGTGAGTGCTCATAACAATGTCAGTTTATTCAGTGCAGTAATACATATAATACCGGCAATCATTTACAGAGTTACCCTTTACCCATTAACCTTGACCGGAACACACGAACAATGAACGCATTATTAAAACACAAACATACACGAAACGCATGTATGATATTGCAGTCACATACAACTCCCCACAGCCTCCACGCACGATGTCCTTGGCGCTGTGATGACACAAGGCTCATCCCCAGGTGGTGTGCGCCGCCTCAGCCGGAGAGGACGGAGGACGCGGTAAAGAATGAGTCATGAGGAATACTGAGAGGCAGGGTTATCAGTGCATAGCTTGGCTCACCCTCAGGAATCCAAGCACTTCCCCCCACCCCCCCCACACACCTCCCCTGGCTCAGATACAGGTGCACACATACCTAGCGACCACCGCACCCTCTGCACTCCCTGCCGTGCATGGTGCTGCAGCCTCACTACACTCACTCGCACACTCATGCATCACCACTATAACTTTCCATCTCTCTTCCCTCTCCCTCTTACCCATTTTTATCTTCTTCTCTTTCTCTTTCATTCTGTCCCTCTCCATTTCAGTTACAAGTGCATCGTCACCACTTCGCTGGCCTGCCTCACATACGTATATATATGTATGTATGTATGTATGTATGTGTATGTACACGGTGCTCGGCCTCAGCCTGTCGTGGCCGCAGCCTGACTCCCGTCCACCACAAAACCACTGCAATGTTGTGATGACAGACGAGGACTGATTCATGACCTGGGAGGCGAAAACTAAGGAACCATGACATACGGGACAAAGGCAGGAGGGGGTGAGGGTGAATTCAGTAATACTTAGTACATGTCAGTTTGTTTTAGATATTTATTGACAGAATTGCAACAGTGATGGATGGAAAACGAAAGCAAGTAGACATAATGCGTTGTGACAATGATTGTAAAAGATCGCAATGTTCAAGTGAAACAAATGAACAGCGCACCATGATATGCGTGAGGGAGGCGAGCGTCATGCAGGGCACCAACAACAACTCACTCACAATAATAATGATCAGAGAGAGACGCGCATTAACTAATCATAATCTTACACGTGAGGCGGCAATAAGGCGCAACACACACGGTAAACACAAGGTATCCGATT
>JAPQNM010000038.1:3446891-3461891 GCA_029783475.1 Metacarcinus magister | reverse complement strand
AGGAGAATGAATGAGGAAAAGCGAATGAGGACTAATTAGGAGCACGACAAAAGGCGACCAGACGTGAAACTCAAGACGAAGGACGTAACGTAAATTCCACCATCAAATGACACCGTGAAAGAGAGAACACGCAGGCACTGAAGAACATCTTGCGAGAACGTGAATGAAACGAGAACCGATATAACAGGCAGATACAATGAAGAAGAAGAAGAGGAAGAAGAAGAAGAAGAAAGGACCCTTGAGGAAATAAGAGGATTATGGTGTATGCAGATAAAGGATGAGGAAGGAGAATGAGAGAGATGCACAACAATATATAAGAAAGAGAGGAATAAGAGACAGTCCAGGAAGGCTGAGAGGTAAGATAAGACAGAGCACACACACACACGCACACACACCCACCCACACACACACACACACACACACATGGAACAGAAAAAAAGTGCACAACCGAACCAAAATAAGGAAGTAGCAATAAAGAGGAAAAAAAACGAAGAACGAACATGAAATAAATGAGCCTGAGGTAATACTTGGCAAGGTAGTGAAAAATACGACCAGGAGAATGAGTTCCCTGAGAAAGCACAAAGTGAAAAAAAAAGGACAAAATGTGGAATGAAAAAGGCAACAGAGACGACGAGAAGGTAAGGAGGAGGAGGAGGAGGAGGAGGAGGAGGAGGAGGAGGAGGAGGAGGAGGAGGAGGAGGAGGAGGAGGAGGAGGAGGAGGAGGAGGAGGAGGAGGAGGAGGCGAAAAAGGAGAAAGAGAAGAAGAAAGAGGAGGAGGAGGAGAACTACACTGGCAAGACGCAATGAAAGAATGTTAGAAAAAAAAAATTTCTCCCTCTCCCAACACACACACACACACACACACACACACACACACACACACACACACACACACACACACACACACACACACACACACACACACACACAAACCATGAAATTCCCACTTTTGAGGCTAATGATGACGATGATAACCTGACGAGGAGGACCGAGACTTGCACGGAAAGATGATGACGATGATGACGATGATGATGACACACTGACAGAGACACTGATGCTGGAGGGACATGAGGGAAGACGTATAAAGACTCACTAGTATACAATAGAAAACATGAGACAGAGAGAATGGAAGATGATAACAAAAAGGAAGGCAAAGGGTGTATGTAACGAGTGATCTTGTGTGTGTCTCTCTCTCTCTCTCTCTCTCTCTCTCTCTCTCTCTCTCTCTCTCTCTCTCTCTCTCTCTCTCTCTCTCTCTCTCTCTCTCTCTCTCTCTCTCTCTCTCTCTCTCTCTCTCTTCAACCTCAACTAAAATTCATCGTACCTTCCCCAATGCTCTCTTAAGGGAACCTGGTGATAGTGTTTATATAAATGACTCTGAATAACCGAAGAACAATGGGAAACAAATATATATTGCGCTGATAAAGATGAATTAAGAAGCGCTGCGCCATGTTGGGAGTTGAAATGTGTGTGGAGTGAGGGTGGGATGAAGAAGGTGGTGGAGGTGGTGGAGGTGGTGGGGTTGGGGTTAGGTTGGGGAGGCGTGAGGCATTTGTATCTCTGGGGAGCGGGAAGTGAAGTTTGTTATGACTTTATAGATGACGTTTTCCTTTACCAGAAACTACACGTGAAAAGTCAAACTAAAAACCTATTTTCAATCATACCATCGCCAGGCTATTACAGCACCTCTGACGGAGAATTTTTATTGTTATTCTTTCTCTCTCTCTCTCTCTCTCTCTCTCTCTCTCTCTCTCTCTCTCTCTCTCTCTCTCTCTCTCTCTCACACACACACACACCTTGCTATAGGGAATAATTCGTCCATGAGGGGAGACACGGGATAGCTGCCGCGTGTTTATCTTATTTCCAGGACAGACAGACGTGCAGGAAGCGTTCAAGGTATCAGAGGGAGAAGGAAGCATAGATGGCGCGGAAGTCACCCCTTGAACACCATGCAGACCCTCCCAGGACAGTAGCTACAGTTACGACGCCGGGAAACACCACCAACTAACACACATAATGATGATCTTGTTGAGTGAAGTGAATGAGTGAGTGAGTGAGTGAGTGAGTGAGTGAGTGAGTGAGTGAGTGAGTGAGTGAGTGGGTGAGTGAATGAGTGAGTGAGTGAGTGAGTGAGTGAGTGAGTGAGTGGGTGAGTGAGTGAGTGAGTGAGTGAGTGGGTGAGTGAGTGAGTGAGTGAGTGAGTGAGGAAAATACTATGATATATGGTTACTATGAATACTATGAAAACAAGCGATTCATGAGTAAGTGGTGATGGCGATGTATAAATGCATAAATAAGGGACACACACACACACACACACACACACACACACACACACACACACACACACACACACACACACACACACACACACACACACACACACACACACATATACACACACACATAAACCAAACCTTGTCTAGATCGAGTTCATAATATTTCAACACCAATCACGTATAACATTTACCCTTTGGAACATTACACCTTCATCTTCAATCTCAGCTCGTAAAAAAAGACTCACACTGTAATACTATAACTTCACCCTTCCTCTTCACATGCTGACTAATACACATATGGCGTTCCTCCTTGCACTGTGTATAAGGTTCGGTGCTTTCAGCTAACACGTGTACAGTAGTAAGTGTAGCCGCATGTGGAGGTCATTTAAGACGGAACAGTGGTGGAGTAAACGCCTGTCTGTCTATCTGTCTGTCTGCTTTGCTTGCTTTCCTCGCTGTCACTTCAGACGGTATGGTACAGTTTCCTATTAATTTTGATGAATATACTTTATTGATATGTAGTTCAGTGTCTTTATTTAAACATGCATGATACTGTTTAAACAAAACTGATGTTGCTATTGATACTATTACACTACTATTACTATTACTACTACTGCTACTATTACTATTACTATTACTACTACTAAGTAAGAATTTCGCTGAGATGGCTGGCAAAAATGCTAATACTGAATACAACATAATTATTTAACCATTGACTGAGATTTTTGTTCTGTTATGGTATTACATGTATGGCAATTGAATGCAAATGAGAACTACTTAACTATCTAATGACCAATTAACTTAATGAACAATACTAGTTAATAACAGTAAGTTCTTTGTTGAATTGCTTATTTCAGAATTCTAGTTTCGTTCGGGTATGTTCAGTTATTATCATTGTTATTATTATTATTATTTTCATTATTATTATTATTATTATTATTATTATTATTATTATTATTATTATTATTATTATTGTTATTATGTTATTATTACTATCATTATTGTTATGGTTATTATTATTATTATTACTATTATTATCATTATCATTATATATATGGTAAAGAGAAGAGCTGCTGTGGGAGAAGAGAGATAAAAAAAAAATAGTGTCGTAGGGATGAAAAGGAGAAAAATATGAACCCTTGCAGGCAGAGGAAGTGAACAGATGGTACACAACATTGATTTCAGATACAAATAGAGAAGTGTTAGAAAGCAATGATGCAGGGAGTGAGGATCAGGTGGGGGGGAAGAATAAAAACAAATACAAACTGAAAAATAAAGGATGGAGCAGTAACAACAACTTATAAATATTGTGCTGAGAATATGAGGTTCTGACAGATATTGACAAACAAAAAAAAAGTGATATAAGTTACCTAGAACGAACCACATAACATCATATTAACTAAAGAACATAAAGGTGTGGAAAAGTGATGGATTAGTTACTTAGTGTCAAAGGAATGGGCGAGGCAGGATGTGTGGTGTCATTGTGTACTGTACGTGGGTGAAAAGAGACCATGAAAACTACACCACTATAATATAATAGTAAGTCTGCTTATTAACTATACCAAGAAAACTGTATGTAAGAGTATAATGACAGACTTATCCAGAAGGCTGATGACCCCTAAACTAGAGAGGAATAATGTACATGATAGAACTTAACTTAACTTAAGACACAAAATTCCAGTTGTTAGGGAAGGAGAGAGTAGTGTGGCATTAATGAATTTGTATAAAGTGTTTGACAAGACTGACAGTTCATCTAAGTAATGGGTGTTGCAGAGTGACATGCAAGAACAGTGACAGCGGTGAAAGCTTGTACATGATAAGTCGGATATGTATGAGAATAGAAATAGAAGAGAAGGGATGTGTTTCCTAGTAAAGGCTGGTCTGTGAAATGGTTGTGTGTGATGTCTTCATATCTGTATAACCTTTTTGTGAATCCAGTAGCGAGGGAAATAATAAAAAAAAAGCTAGAGCCATGAGACAGAGAGCAAGTACTTATTCGTATATATAATATAGTGGATGCAACTGGAGGAGAGGCATTTACAATATATATCTGACATGACTCTTTTTGGAAATTCTAGTGAAAAGATGCAAAAGTTTGTCGAAAAAATGTGGAAAAGTGCACGATAAAAGGAAATTGAAACTAAAAGCCACAGAATGGTAATACGAGGTACATTTCCGTTATTTCAGTGTAAATATTGCAACAAGAGCCCCGAGGGAGGCAGAAGTGAGCCATCAGGCAGGAGAGAGAGGAAGGGCGTTAGGGCAGTAAGAGGGGATATGAAAGCAGACACACATGGGCAAGTTCGGAGGGATAGCAAGCAGGCAGGCAGGAGGCACGGCGGTTGTATCCGAGGTGGTGGAGAGATTAAAAAAGTATTGTAACTAAAGTGCTTGAGAACAATATCTGGCACAAACTGGCAATTTCAACCAAGACTCTACTTATTATTACTTATAATGATAACATAGAGTCAAGAATAATGATAAAGAATAGCAATGATTCTTCTTTTCGCCTCACCGTGTCTGCAAACCTTTTCATCGACACTTTACACAAAAAAAGACTGAAAACACCGCAAGTAACATGGAAGGGTCGGGGAAGAATCACACGGGTTTTCTGGTCGAGGTAGAAAATAACCTGGACAAAAAAAAAGGAGCAAGTAAAATAGAATCGTTGGAAATCCGCCGCTTAAAGGGATATGACCAAGCCAAGTGAAGTACTAGCACATGACACGATAATAACAAAACAAAACAAAAACCGAACCCGTTGAAGTGGATGACAAAGGGCGAGGAATGAGTGTTGGTGAATAATTATAATATTAACTGAAAGGACTAACAGCTACGTGAAGTAATAAAAAAAAAGGACAACTGATATATGAAAATACTGTCTGATACGAAGAGAGAGAAGAAGAAGAATACTGCTGCTGCTGATGATGATATTAAACATACACATACATATACAAAGCAAACTATAAACAGTCCATACGAGGTTGAAGAAGCAGGAAGGAAAAGGGAAAGACTGGCTTGAACATTTTATTGGAAGATTAACGGAAGAGAAAGAAAGAAAAAAAATACTAATAAAATCTATAAACTTGTAATATATACTAATCAACAAGTACTAAAACATTGGGACATCTAAGGTGGTGAGAATAATAACAAACAACAACAAACAATGGCAAACAATATATGAAACAGAAACATCAAGACGTAAGGAATATATCAAAGACACGAGGACGAGAATCAGAAATGTAAGATAGGAAGGAGAGAAAGAGGTCAAATCTCACTGCAAGGAGACAGTAATCGGGGCCAGAGGGAGGCTGGAGGGAGGCTCAGCGCGCCGCCCACACCCTGTCTCGCCTCGCTCCCACGGTGCAATAACAATACAATCCTCTGACAACACTAAGACGTCAGCAGGAAATAAACAATTGTAAAAATCCGCATACGGTATGAAATGAGTTAATTTAATAACTTCCTTTAAAAATGTAGAAAAGGTTCATTTAACAAAACTTTGCACTTATCTTACACTTATGATAAAACTTTGTAGAAAATGGTCGTATAAATACACTCACGTAATACATGTGTTCCTTTAATACATTCCTTTATTTGTTTTCCACAGTTATAACTTTAAAAAAACAAGAATATTACAGGAAGGCCGACGTGATATCATTACCTTCCATTACTGTAACGAGGCGTTTTATAATAACAGGTGCATGGAATTATATGTTAGCAGCTCGTATGACCAACTTAAGCAAACTTGAACCCCACCATTGCGTCTGCGGCTGAAGGTTACGGAAAAGAACATAATGATCAAACAGCCGGCGAATGCAGCTGCTGCAGCTGCTGTTGTTGCTGCTGCTGCTGCTGCTGCTGCTGCTGCTGCTGCTGCTGCTGCTGCTGCTGCTGCTGCTGCTGCTGCTGCTGCTGCTTCCGCTTCAGAGAAAAGGGGTCACGTGGGGGCACAGAAAAGTGACGCTCGCCGCAACATTTACCACATTCTGAATGTAGATGACGTTTTGAGGTTCACGGGTAAAAGGCCGATGACTTCCCGGAGCAGGGCCGAGGCTGGCCCAGACCACTGTGTGTGCTGCTGCTCCATGTTTGGTACAGAGACTCAAGGCACTGGAATAAGCAGGCAGTGTTTCCTGCGTCAGGGTTGTCATAATACAAGTGATAGCGTCGCGGACCCGGACAGGAGAGTGGTGTTGACCAGCCACAGCATCCATAGTGCTGTTGTAACTCATTTACACATCATTGCATTAGGTGGGCCAAAGAGTGAAGAGGGTACTCACCGTGTTTCTGTGCCCAGTCCACGATGGAAGTGACTCCGGCGGTGTAGGAGGACATACAGTCTTCAAACTTGCCCCGGTGGTCGAGGCCCAGCGTGTTCACGTTGGCCTTCACGCCACACATCAGTGCCGTGGCGCACGCAGACGAGTCTCCGATCTGGGCGTCAATGTTGTACGTCTGCAACAGAAACAACACGAGGATTAGAGAAGCACTGGAGGCTAATGGAAAGGGAGAAGACGAAGTAATTGTTTGGAAACAAAAATCAATGTGGAGTTGTCATCAAAACGTTAAACTTTTCAACTAAACAAATAAGATTCTACTGATCCTAATTTTATCCTTAAATTTGAGACGAACATTCCATTCACCTTCCTTTGTTTAATATCATCAAGGAGCCACAAGCCGCTGCGCATAAATCTGCCTTCATCTCCGCCACCTCCTATGACCGTGTGTGGTTATTACACAAACTCTTCACCAAGCTGCTATCAGCGGTGTCCTTGTGGAAGCTTTGTAACTCATGTCAAACACATTTTTACCAGCACACATTGATCCTAATTCCAGCAGCGTAGTGGCGCCTCACCATTCATGTGACGGAGTGGAACATTCCCATTCTATCCTGAACCAGGCATGAGTATGTCTGGTTCCGTCCGTCACACATCAGCCTCGTGCTTGAGGCTCCCCGCCGCAGCACCAATCACTGAGGCTCACCCCGCCTCATCCTTACAGTAGTGTTCAGTCACTAGTCTGTCTGATTCAAGTGTTACTAGTAATATACGTCAAAAGCATCCGCATAGAAAATCGTATTTTCTTTCATTTCTTAAAAAAAAGTTGTTTTTATCCCTAACATAATTAATTAACGTACTGACACGAGGAGTGACAATGTATTTAGGGTTGGCTGTTAGATGGTCATTGGGGAAGTTGAAAGCAAACAGTGATAATGATTATAAAATTCCTGTTTATGCTGTAACAAAATATCATGATTCATATTGTTACACTTTCCTATTTAGCAAGATGAACATTTTTGCCATATGTGAAACTCATTGCTTCAAGTACAATAACAACCCTGTGATAATCTGTTCTTTTTCATGTGTAGAGAGAGCGTCACACCTTTTCATATACTCAGTCTCACAAATTATTGCATCGTATACTTTTCATTATTAAGATAACGATACAACCTCGAGTTTCCTTTGACGAGGTAGTCAGTATAACTCCACTGTTAACCCAAACACCCATAAGCTTGACATACAACCCTCGTTCCTGCCTTCCTGGACTTTTCCTTCACCCTTGCAAGAGTATCATGTTTCATCCCAGACTGCAGGTTAACATTTTCATATCGCCCCACCACCACCCACTCCTTCATATCTGCATCCACCTTGATTTCCTAAGTTTTCTCACTCTCCCCTTCCTGAAAATTCCACAGTCTTCGTTAACTATGGATTGACATGCAGACCCAGTAAGGGAGATCACCTACGAATACTCATGTCCTAGTATGAAGCAAGTAGTGTGTGTGTGTGTGTGTGTGTGTGTGTGTGTGTGTGTGTGTGTGTGTGTGTGTGTGTGTGTGTGTGTGTGTGTGTGTGTGTGTGTGTGTGTGTGTGTGTGTGTGTTTAACCCTTTATCTGCACTTATCATTTTACTCCTCGTCTTTTTCATTCTCCTCATTTTGCTTCTTCACCGTCCTCCTCCTCCTCCTCCTCCTCCTCCTCCTCCTCCTCCTCCTCCTCCTACTACTACTACTACTACTACTACTACTACTACTACTACTACTACTACTACTAACAACACCACCAACAACAACAAAAACAAATTCATTCCTACCCACACACTTTTATATGCCCTTCTACAAAATCTGCCTCAGTCCGTTTGGAGTTCAAAGTATATTTAGCAGAGTTAAAAATGTTTATGGTTTCATTAATACTTTCTCGCTCTTCAATCATTTCCTCCAGCACACTATTCCTCTGCGCCTTTGTTTTATTTACATCTCTCTGGAAATGTTCTGATAGCCCTTTTTGAGGCAGACTTTGCAATGCTTTCTGTTTTCCTCTCAATGAATAGTTCTCCTCGCTCTCTCGGGAAAGATGTGACTGGTGCTCGTGTTCCCCTCTCCAGCCCACCCCGGCCCACCCCACACCAGCCCACCTCAGCCCACCCCAGCCCACCCAAGCCCACCCAATCCTATCCCGGCCCAGTCTCTGTCTCACTTCAGTATTCAGTACTTTCTCAGTTATTTCGTCACATTCTCTGCTTTTTCCTATCCTAAGTTTATACCATTCTCTTTTTTATTCGCTTCATTCAAGCAACACCAACTGATATTTTGACGACTAGATAAACTTAAATATATATAAATACTAAGTAAGAAATGTTAAGTTATAGCCGAGTTTTGTTTCCGTGTTTTATCCTGAGCATTGCCTTTGTTCTGCCTCGCGCGTGTCTTCCCACTGACGACACCCAGTGGAGCCTCGGGTACATCAAAGTGTGAATTGGTACCCAAGCTTTTGCGGGGAAATAGAAACAAGAGTGTGGGAATTTTCAAGAGGGAAGGGAAAAGAAAAATGTCCTTCCACTTGTAGGATGGGTGGACTGCAGCTTTTGAGTCTCCCTCCCCGTGAAGTGTGACTCAGAGGGTGTTGAGTGTAGGTCCCACTCTTGTGTTGTGTGCAGCTGGGACTCAAAGGTGTGGATTGTTATCTCCCTAAAGTGGATTAATTCTAGTTAACATGGAATAGAAATAACAATATCTGCACAAATGAGTGACGGAAGACAAACCGTCAATAATGTACAGCTTTCCAACACAAAGAGCTGGCACACACGGGCGCACGCACACACACACACACACACACACACACACACACACACACACACACACACACACACACACACACACACACACTATCAGCTGTGTTCATGATTCGTGTTCTGCTTGGTGGTCAAAACACACACACCATCTTACTGTGGCTTGGGAATACGGAGCATGACACCAACACACCAACACACCAACGCATGACACACAGAGGCTGGTTCTGTCCAGCCTCGTTGTTCTTATATACTCGTAGGTGTCGGAAGGTGAGAGTAATCACCAGGTGGAGTATCTTGCCTCTTACATCACACCTCAACTTAAGCTACGGCTGCAACTTACATTTTAAATACGTAATCAAAGTTTTCCACCTGAATCAAAGGCAACATATCGAGGTTCAGTGATGTTTGAAATATGAATTTGTAATTAAGGCTATTCAAACCTTTATCAATACACACACACACACACACACACACACACACACACACACACACACACACACACACACACACACACACACACACACATTATAACACCATGACCCTTGGTTTCTGCACATGACCCGTGGCCGTAAACTAGTACTTTGGGTGTGTGTTCTGGAGTGCCATGAGGTGTCCTAGAGAGTGTAGTGTGCTGGGGTGGTGTACAGTGTGTATAGGTGTGGCAGGTATTGTTAGGCAGGCTTCATTAATGTGTTACGGGGGCCGTGCGTGGAGGTAGGTATAAGGTGCTCCAGCCGCAGTGAGAGACGGAGTGCGGACAGAAGACGTTGGTTCTATCACCCGGATATAGGATTACTGATGTTTATTCATATTTCTTGATCATGAAGACACTTGTGTAATTTTGATGACAGACTCAGAAAAACTGGCTCAAAAATTATGCGTTATTAAAAATAGATTCGTATTAATCTGTTGTGCTGTTGTGTCCTTGTAAGTGTTTGTTCGTTGTGTTATTAACTACTTGCAAATATTTTAGGAAGTTTGGACTAATCTCAGTTTAACTTTTTTTTTTAATATTTCATGGATTCATTTATCCAGCAAACCATTTTGTAACGTGTTTTCCTTCTGTATGAGATGAGTGTGTTGGTAGTGAGTGTAAGACAAACAGTAATGATAGACAGGAGTGAAGTGTTATGTTGATGTACAGTATGTCAAGTAGAGGACGTGCAGAAATGTATCATACTTGTCTCCCTTTCACACTTCCTTCCCTTCACCTTTCCAGCCCACACATAACTTTCCTCACTCTACTACTAAGCCACTGACGCCACACATGTATAAAAGAAGATTCCTTATATATCTCCCATTATAATAAAAGTTAACGTTAGGATGAGACAAAGTTTTACCTTAAATAATAACACTACTACAACTTCGTCTCACCACAATATTAAGTTACACCACAACAGGTAATAAGGTTGGTGTAGAGGGCAGAGCATCGCCACTACCAACATTCTACTTGGTCTCCGTGGTTACTCTTCCCTCCGTCCCTTCTCACATTGCCTTCCTCCTCGTCCACAATGGTGAGGTGGTGGTGGTGGTGGTGGTGGAACACACAAAATGTCACTACACACAGCCGTCTCACAACTCAACAGGTCGCCAGCCTACAGGAGCCGGTATAGGAGGTAATCCCACGTATAGATAACCGTCCAGCCAGCCAGCCAAGAGAGGAATATGATATGACGGTCTGTAGTATTGAGGTTGTTACGGTGGAAAGTTTTGTGTCCCCGAAGGCTATCTGATTTCTTACCCGCCGCGCCAAGCATCTTGTTATGACGTGCACGGAGAAGCAGACACGAGGCTCACAAGAACATATAATAGGATTCTGGGTATGGCTTTTTCCTCGTATGAGTTGGTGGAATATTCTGAGTGGGTTTGCATTTTTATTCCAATGCTTATTAGCAAGCCTGGAAGGAGCATGGCCGCCACACACCTGTACACCAATCAAGTGACACCGTCAATGCCAGGTATCATTACCCACTTTAATTTTAGACCAATTACAGTTTCCTTCCGAGAGTTTTAAGGAAAGTAATATATTGATGCGCCAACGTGGGAAGCAGCAGGTGTTCAATGACTTGCCTCATCTGCGCCGCCAGGCAGGCAATCAAAATTTTGCAGAAATGTGTTGGTGTTACATGCCTGATGTTACCTTCTCTTGGTAATATGCAAATGTCAAGAATTTGGAAAAACTGTTTTAATACTTCTACAATAATAACTATTTATCGTTTACATCATATTGAACCCTCACGTTTGTTTCTTCCAAGGTGAGCTGACAATGGCACAGAAAAAACAAACTATTTCACCTAAAACATGGAAGTCTAATTCATTAGTTAACAATTCGTTCGTGAGCTTTAATAACTGTCGAGAAAACCAGACGCCAAGTTCGGATGAGTCTGAAGGAAAACTCATCACTGACGCTTATTCATACTTCAACGTGAACCCAGAATGAGGGTACGGAGGGGGGGCGAGGGGGGTGGATCAGAAGAGTGAGGCTGGGACTGGGTAGGTTAGGGCGGTAGTGCGCACCTCCCGATGTCCTGTCTCACCTTGAGGCTGCCTGATCCCAATGGCCTGACGTCACCTCCCTCCTGCCTCTACCTACACACTGACGTACCTCGCTTCCCACCTCACCCTGATTACACCTTGACACCTTCTACTAGACTCGAACGCATCTTATCTTCATCTTCCCAAATACACCTCCTACCTACCACCTCTCCTTTACCTCTTACAGTTTCCTCTCCCGCCTAGGAAGAGACAGCATCCACTCTTCTGTTTCTTCTTACTCTTCTTATTCAGTTTCGTCTCTTGTCTTCATTCAATAATCACTCCGGTTTGTTGTCCTCAGTGCCTCTGGTGAGCTTACACAATACTAACTGTACTACACATCCTATTGAACACAAGCCTAAGATTCCCTACCTTTCCTTCACCTATATTTCTTCCGCTTGTGTCGTAAATAAAAAAAAAGGGAGAAAAAACGTCATTATGATCCTCTGACGATAAAATGATTTTCTTTTTCTTGTCATATCAGAGTTGTGTGTTTTTTCTAGACAACTAACCCAAGGTGCTTCCTGTGTTGTGCCTCAGGTAAGCAGAATCTGACTCTTTTATCAGATTCATTATCACAGCATTGAGTCTATTTTGTTTGTCTGCGACCAACATACTACAAACATAATTGTCTCGCACGTTGAACCTGTTGTTAAAACGCCTTTATGTAACTTTCCTTGTCCTTGTTTTGATGTCAAAGATACGAGAGGTGGTTTGATGACAGAACCTCAGCTTTCAATATGTTAATTAGTCTCTTTATATTATTAGTTTAGAATCATGTCAAAATATGTATACATTTTTCACCAAGAATTTACAAACTGATTTTTGTCGTGACTTTTGGTATCTACACAAAATTGCTTTGGTAACTTTTGTTTGTATATTTCAAGTCCTTTTCTTCTAATCCGGGTGACACTTGTTCCGTTGCGTTCACATAATGGTAATATCAATAACCAACTACATTAATCTTCTTAACTTGGAGTCACAAACACAACACATGCTACATACTCTCATTATCTTCTCTGTCCAGTCTTATAACGTGAGAGTTACTAAGTGTCTTGAGTCCTTCATTCTCATTTAAATGGTTTCACTTCCATTGTTTTGTTTTGGTAATTGCGTGCACTTCAGTATTGAACATTAAGTGGTTTTGTTTGTATTAATGTTATCTAGTTGGCTTTATTTGTGCTAACTTGATTTAGTTGGCTATATGTGTTATTTCTTACTAAAATAATATTCACTTACTAAACAGCTAAGCACTTAATCCTATTATGCACTAACACTGGTAACACTAATTCATGAAGCCACAAATATGCTTCATTCTCTCTGCTTCCATTCATATTCTCGTTCATTCCTTCATCTTGTATAATAACCTTTTACGGTCCCACTCAGAGTCTAGTTTGAGGGAAGTTATCAGGAAGGTGGGAAGAGGTCTTGTTTCGAAGGATTCCTACCTGCCCACCACACCTGCCCACCACACCTCCCCACCACACCTGCCCACCACACCTGCCGTCCACACCTGCCGTCCACACCTGCCCTCCACACCTGTCAAGATCACATAAACTATATAAAAGGCAACAAGTTATATTTCAAAGCGTGTCTGAATGAGAGATAACGAGGGATTTAATTAATTGAAGACCACTTGCATGTCTAAAATGAACATGTAGGTAGTGAAGATGTCTTTCAAGTCACTTTCCACGTCTTCATCTGCTTTCAGAGTTAAAGAGCCTCCTTCTCTCTCTCTCTCTCTCTCTCTCTCTCTCTCTCTCTCTCTCTCTCTCTCTCTCTCTCTCTCTCTCTCTCTCTCTCTCAGCAGCGTTCTCTTTCTGTGGTCACGTTAGCTTTTAGGTGGAAGGTTTTCGAGGCAGGAAACAGAACGCAACAACAGAACTAAAAACAGAATTCCCGGCCATGTGTACGACGCACGTGTAAAAGGGAGGGGGGTGGAGGGGGGCGGGGGTTTGGGGAGGAGGGGGAGCGGGGGGGGGGGCGAGGACCTTCTCCATTGTGACGTATTGTCATTGGTTGGTGTTGTTGCTTCTTTTTATACATTTTTATTTGAATTCCTTTTCATTCCCAAATATTTATAGACACATCTTCTTTATTCATCTGGTATTTTTCTTTCTTCTATAGCTGCTCCTCCTCCTCCTCCTTCTCCTTCTTCTTCTCCTTTTCTTCTTCTCTTCTTCTTCTTCTTCTTCTTCTTCTTCTTCTTCTTTTTCTTCTTCTTCTCCTCCTCCTCCTCCTCCTCCTCCATCTTTCACCTTCCTGCTTCCAAGCCCAAGTTTTATTTGGCGCAAAATGTTAATGCAGCAGGAGTCAGCCCGGCATTCATGTTGGAAGAATACATAAGATTTGCATAATTACATTCTCTCCGGTTATTTCAGTCTTGTCGGAGTGGCCTCAGCGGGTGATGGTGAGCCGCGGGTGTGTGTGTGTGTGTGTGTGTGTGTGTGTGTGTGTGTGTGTGTGTGTGTGTGTGTGTGTGTGTGTGTGTGTGTGTGTGTGTGTGTGTAAAGGAGCGGAGAGGGGATGGGGAAGGGGGCGAGGGTGCAAGGCTGGGGCTCTGCGGGGAAGGGGGGGAGGGGGTAGGGTGGCCTTGTTGACACATACATATCTTTTTTTTCAATGACTATTTTTTGAAGGAATGTTGAGGCATCACAGTAGCGAGTTTCCTGCTGTTCAAAATACCTTGCACTCGGCACTGCACAGGGGACGGTGGTGGTGGTGGTGGTGGTGGTGGTGGTGGTGGTGGTGGTGGTGGTGGTGGTGGTGGTGGTGGTGGTGGTGGTGGTGTCACTTTGTGTCTGGCTGGGTTTTTTTTCGTTTCAGTGTGTGGTGTTATCTGTATCGTGGTGAGTGGGCAGCGGCGGCACAGCGGCAGATGTTAGGACGCTGGTGGCACCGAGGGGTCAGTGAATTTGCATACTGGACAGGTAAAGCACACGACAAAAGATCTAGTGATAACGCTAGAGTGTATATCCTGTACAATAATACTATTCTTGTAAAGTAACACAAACACACACAGAAAAAGATACACGTTGAGCAGTAATCTAACGTTGTGTGATGTTGTAATGTTGCTCCCAGGCTAAACAAAAAACATATATAATAAAAAAA
>JAPQNM010000038.1:3421891-3441891 GCA_029783475.1 Metacarcinus magister | reverse complement strand
TCATTTCTTTCCTCCAAACAACGAATAACCTGTGTTAATTAATGCTGCTGCTGCTACTGCTGCTGCTGCTGTAGGAAAATAAGTGAGTAAACATAAAAATAACTGATAAAAAAAGGGCTATCAAGTCCACGTGTTTATGACCGTTTTATCTTCACTCACAGGACAACATAACTATTACGACAATCTAGACTAAATGCAGGAAAATATTGCCAACAAAATACACGACAATCTACTTTACTTACTGTGTCGTTAGATTTGCAATGAAACGTAAAGAGGATAAAAATCTAACATTTAGATAAAAAAAAAAGAAACACGAAAAAATAACATGATTTGCTGACAAAATAAATTTGAGTTTAATTCGAATCCATTGTGAGGGAGAACCAGGCATCCCCCCTTGCCTATCCCCCCTCCCTGCCAGGCCATACCCACCCTTAGGTACACCCTGCCACCCTGCCAATGACAGACCTCATCCCACCTCCACCACCCCTGCCTCCCCCTCTCCTGACACCCCACCCCGCCCCCCGCGACCCTCCATCAGCAGCTAACACTACTCAGCAACACTAGCGAGGCACATCGAGGGTCAGGCCGCTGCATCCCGACAGAAATTACTGTGATAGCAAAGCATTTCCATTTTATGCAAATAAGCCTCAGCGATAAAGTGTGTGTGTCCCTGGATGGGTTGGGAAGGCGAGTCAACGCCGCGCCGCCTGCCACAATGCATCTCTTCAGCTTTCTGGAGATGACCATCAAGCCAAATGGACGGTGCATGTCTCATATTTGTGGTGAAGGCGTGACTGTTATGTCCGGCAGCACCAGTGAGTGAGGGCCAGACCCGCGGCGCCGCCTCGCACACTATTTACTAACAAAGGGGAAGCGATGGGGTGGCCAGCCTCGCCCGAACACCCTCCCTCCTGTGTACCGGTGCTTATATGTGAGGTAAATACTTGATGCGGAACACCTTTGTATATGTGAGAGAATAAATATAGTATTGCATCTCTCTCTCTCTCTCTCTCTCTCTCTCTCTCTCTCTCTCTCTCTCTCTCTCTCTCTCTCTCTCTCTCTCTCTCTCTCTCTCTCTCTCTCTCTCTCTCTCTGTCTCTCTCTCTCTTTTTTCTTTCTCTCTCTTCACTTTTAATAAAAATCAGCCTATTATTTGGTCTCGTATCTACAACGTCAAGTCAGCTGAATATTCCATTATCAGGATGAAGCTCAGTTTTCACTCATCAAAAATATGCGTTTTTTTTTTACTATATCTCTAACTTAACTCTCCTGACTTTGAGAGAAAAAGGAAAACTTTAATGTGCAGCTAATACTGAACTGTTTCCCTTTAACATGAAGTCTCGAATTTGACAGTTGAAGTTATCAATGCGTTGTGCTTTACTGAACAAACACTCAACACACCTTCAACTCTGCTATCCCTAGTGGCCTGAAACGCACTCACTCGTATTGCAGACATTCTTGAAGATACACTGTACATTCTAAACCTTTCTTTTGTATATCTAGAGGTTATTTTTGTGTGTGTCAATTCCTTCCTTCTGTTGGGTTTTCTCTGCTTCTAGTTTTCATCATTTTTTCGTCCTGTCACTCACGTGTAGTCCTTTGCAATCACCGAAGTGGAAATGTTCTTCATGGTTTACTTCTGCTAAGGATTCTGGATGTTATATTGTTATTCTGACTTTATTATAAAGCTTAGCTACTAGTGTACTCGTAGTGTCAGAGATCATTAGTTTGGTATGAGTGCAATCTAGAGTTACCTGATTACTGTCTGCTGTATGGGATGAAGACGTATATTATATTATTTCACACCATTGTAATGTTAAAAAAGTTTACCGTACCTCTGACTGGTTGGTCACAAAACTTGGAAGACAGAGTGTCGCCTAACGAAAGGTTCCGAAGTATTCTATCTTCTAAAACTGATGTCCTTCATATTTCTGTCTAGAGCTGAGTCACACTTTTCTTTAGCTTCTCAAATAATTCTTTTATTATCGTAAAATCCATCGTGACTTTTGGAATCTCGCCAGAAATACGTGTTTCCGACAATATTTTCTTCTCCATCTCTCCCAAAGTTATTCAATCCAGGCTGCACCAATGTCATCTCCTTTATTCATTCTTTTAAAATTCAGTCTTCGATATGAGGTTCGCCCATCCTCTCCCTGCTTTGCATTTGATTATTATGCTTGTTATTATAATTTGATCTGATGTCCTGTGTGTCCTCTCTGTCCTTGATCCTGGGTGAGGTGACGGTCCTGGTGGCGTCCCTTTGGTATTTGTAAGAGTTATGCTTTCATGCGCACATCTTAATCCTCAAACATCTCTATCACAGTCTTACAATTAATTATGTTTCTCCGTTGGAATTATGCTCAAGTTTATCCTATTACAAGGAAGGTGACTCATCATCCTTCAAACTGTAATCCTAAAGCTTTTATTTATTGTTTTGTAAAGCCTTAAAAACAGCGTCAAGTTTTTTTTATGATCTATCACCAAGCTTTTTTTCCCCTCCTTTGGTGCTGACGGTGCTTGAATGCATCTCATAGCCACGTGCTAATCAATGGATGACCTGCTCGGTAATGCATTATATATCTAATTAACAAAGATACATTATAAAGCATCTAACTTTTCTTTTTATTGTTATTATGGATGAAAACGCAATGCAAGGAAAACGTGGTGATGGTCTTTAATGCCCCAAACACTCATTTGTTTTCCTTATAAACTAAAAAAAAAGCCTCCACACAACTATTCCATCTTGCTGAATAGCGTTAAAATGATCCCTTTCTATACAGTTCAAATCACTGCCTCGTCCTCCACTGATAATAGTAATTGAAACTCAACTCTTAACTCAATTCAAATGAACTTCAATGAGATATCGTTATGTTTCGTTTCCATCAATTCGTCTTGCACTCTCAGGTGTTGTGTCTGTAAAGGATGTGTGCCTGTGTGTGTAGTGCGCCTCCCATGTGCTGGTGGCTACGTCAATACATCACACCAAAGCATGATGGATCTGAGGCTGTTCGTTATCACATCCTCTTCTTCAACGGACTGTGGCTGGTTTTCATGTTCCTGTATCTTGTTGTTTCTCTTGCTATGTTCTGTCTTTATATACTAATTTTCATTGCTCTTGTAAACATAATTCCTTCATATCTTCCTTCCGTGGTTCTAATGCAGAAAACTTTCTACTTAAACTCATTCCTGTTGTGTCTAGTTTATTAATGCAAGACTTCTGAGTTACTTCCCTTCATCCTTGCCTCGTTGAACCCTGGACGGACCTCAGTTCAACTAAGACTCCTTCCAGATGAGAACACAGTCACCTCGGGAAAGAAGTGGTTTAGTTTATGTGCAATTTGTATTTTCGCTTTCTAATGAGAGCGAGGCTTAACGAGGTTGTTTTCCTCCTAATGGTGTTTTGTAGGTACTGATGAGGCTCATTTTCTTGAAAGAAAATAATAATTCCATTTAAAATTAGCTATTTTTAATGTAGCATTTTTAATTTCCTAAAAAAAACTGAGTCGTATTACGGAAACAAATAATATTCCTAACTGTACTATAATCAATTAGACGTTTAATGATGCTTCAACATTTTCAGTTACATACTAAATTAGGCGTTTCCTAAACCCGATATATATATATATATATATATATATATATATATATATATATATATATATATATATATATATATATATATAATCATAAACGGAGCCAGCATTTTCCCAATTTACTGAATAAGTATAGTTTGTCCGCATTAATACTTTCATGATAATTATAGAAACGTAAACAACAACTTTCAATATATGCTGAATGCATGTTAACTTTCCTTTTATTAAAAAAATATAAAGGAAATCCTGAGTTATTGCAACAAATCTTATTGTATATATATAACTGTATCTTTATTCGTTCAGGAACAAGGAAGAAGAAACTCATCCATTGTTACGGAAAACAAATAAACACACTTTTATTTGAGGATATAAACACTAAAAGAAAAACAGCATCTGCAATAAACGTTACAATTCCGAACTCAAACTGTAAATGTATCATGATATTCACAAACATTCAATAAAGAAAGACAAAAATGATATCTTTTTCACAAAAAATTCCACGGAATACTACGAAGACGAGTAAAGATGTGGCAGAATTTATTATTTTTTTTATATCGGTGAAGAAACATTTCCCGCGAAAAGAAGAGCCATTTATCAGTGATGAAACCATTCCATCCAAGCTTGCACACGAGAGGCAACGCGTCTGACTGACCTTCAAGTCAACTTACAGCGATGGCGAGGCTCAGAAAAAATACTTATATTACGGAGGACTAATACTTATATTACGGAGGACTATACTTATATTACGAAGGACTTAAATTACATATGCTTTAAGTTGAAAGAGTTTTCATGGGATTATGTTTTATCATTACGCAACTGTAATTCAAAACTGTATTTAAGTGTGTGTGTGTGTGTGTGTGTGTGTGTGTGTGTGTGTGTGTGTGTGTGTGTGTGTGTGTGTGTGTGTGTGTGTGTGCGCGCGTACGTGTCTCTCTCTCGTCGTCTCTCTCTCTCTCTCTCTCTCTCTCTCTCTCTCTCTCTCTCTCTCTCTCTCTCTCTCTCTCTCTCTCACACACACACACACACACACACACACACACACACACACACACACACACTCACACACACACACACACACACACACACACACACACACAGGGCCTCAAAGAAGCTACATATTTTTCACAACACGTAACACAAATTCCCGGGACTACTGTTATCATCTCCTTTACATATATCTTTTGCCTCATGAACTGATCTGCTCGAGGAAGCGGCGTGCAAAGGGCCGCCCCAACCTTCCCTTCCCCTTTCCCTTCCCCTTCCCCTTCCTCCAACACATCCCTAACCTGGCCAACATTTCCACATTTTTCAAGTTAACTGGAGGAGGGGAAGCTGCACCCACTTCCCCTCAGACTCCCTTGCAACACACTTTTTCAAGGTCATCCCGAACCAAAAGAAACAGTTAAGTGAGTGAGTAGTACTAGTAACACTGAGCCGCCGTCCGTACAGTGTCATCAGTGGTTAATGAATGGAATCGGGGCAACGCTGATGCAAAACGTTCACTGGATCTAATTGGGAGAGCCATTAAGGGTGACATATTGGAATTACCCGAGTAAATGCGAAATTAATATCATCGTGATGGGAGGAAATGCATCAAATCTTTCACTTTTCCGTGACGCAAATCTTAGATCACGTCATATTAATTTCTTGCTATCCCTACCCCTTCCCCCTTCCCCCTCCCTTCCCCCTTCCCCTCTCCCTTCCCCCCTATACACCACACGTCACCCATAAACCCTCACCTCTCTTGACCTAAAGTTAAAGCTGCACTCTGTTACCTCCTCTCGCTCCAACAGCCTTATCTTCATAATTCTGTGACTTTTTATCTGGGTTTAAACGTAACTATTCGACACGTTCTCCTAAAGTTTGTTTACTACACTGACTTTTTTTTTTCTTCTTTCCCTCCCACTCGTCTCTTGCGTAACACCATCATCCATTTCCTTTGGGTTCAAGAAAAGTTTTGTTGCTCACTTTTTTTTTGGTCTTACTTCACCGAGGATTATTGCCGCTGCCTTAGTCTTGCTTTCCCTGATTCCATTATTCACACCTTCGTCCCTTGTGAACCCCACCTGCCTCCCCTCACCCCCTGACCCCTAGTGCTTCCCCTTACTACATTTCATTACCTCCTCTTTCTCCTTTCCCTTTTCCTTCATCTATCTCTATCTCTCCTTCCACACCTTTCGTCCCAATCTTGTTCCCAGACACTCATAGATATCTTTTTCCTGCATACGTGTTCATCGTTAATTCACTTTTTTCTACATAACCGGTGAGGACTACACGTTTCTTTCCCCTTCAATCTATATTCTCTTGGGTTAGAAATCATAATAGTTACTTTACCTTCTATTCTCAGTACTCTCCGCCTTTCCGTCACGTTATCCCTTGTCTTTATCTCATCCCTTTCGATGAGATCACGCCGGCAAACTAAACCAAGCTCCCGGTAAATTGCCACAACCCTCCAAGGAAGACGGCTCAGGTTAATCTTCCTGCTCTCCTCACTCGCGGAAAGAGATGGTTTAGCTGAAGGGTTGAGCATCGTTTGCCTGCCTGCACCGTGCGTCGACTCTGTATCTGTTTACCTGAGAATAACGCGATTGCGCCTCAGCACACTCTAATCTTGCTTTTAGTGCCGGAGTCAGGTGTTGGTTATTTACAGTTTTACTTCACCGTTTCCATCCACACGGTCCATGACGCCAGCCAAGCCGCTTGTACTGAACGTTGCCGCGTAAACACCAGTAAACAGAGCCACTCTTGTGAACCCTTCCACTCAACCACCCGCGGCCAGGCATCACCTCGCCATGATATTGGCTCTGTTGGTTATTTGTGGGAGTTTTTTCCCCCGTGTTTCCGTGCGCCAAACGGGGAAACTAGCAATATTCTGTCCTGGAGTACCGAGGAAAAAACGGTAAAGTGCCTGTGAATGCCAATCTAATGGAAAATATGGCTAAGGTAGAAATACGCAAACAGACAGATAGCTTTGTAACGGTGCTTAGCGTTACTTTCCCGCCGCGCTGCACACCGCGACGCCAGGCTACTGAAGGGCGCCCTCCTAACGCCTCCCCAGGTGCCCGCTCTTACCAGGAACCACGCGTAGAAGAGGTCAAAAAGCCGGTGTATTGTGCATCATCATCCTCCGGGCTCGAACAAGGGTCTGCTGGGGTGTGTGTATATAGTAAGTGGTGTTAGGTGTACGCAACATGAAGCTGACGTGGTTTTGAAATTATATTATTATTATTATTATTATTATTATTATTATTATTATTATTATTACTATTACTACGACTACTACTATTACTATCATAATTATTATCATCATAGTGCCGTTGTTGTTGTTGTTTTTTCAGCTGTTTTTGTTTTATATAAGTAAACTCCTCTGGATCTCTTCGGGGAATATAAAGGTCTTTCAGAAAAAATGAAAAAAAAAATTAATTGCCAAATTGAGAAAAATAAAACGGCCAGCCAGCAAGAGTTAGTTGGCTTTCCGACCCCAATACTCGAGGCTTCCCTGTGTTTACTGTGTCATTAGAGAGATTACTGCACAAAATCCCCATCAATGGAATAAACTACTTCAAGGAAATGGATAGAAAGCTT
This sequence comes from Metacarcinus magister, assembly GCA_029783475.1. Taxonomy (NCBI): domain Eukaryota; kingdom Metazoa; phylum Arthropoda; class Malacostraca; order Decapoda; family Cancridae; genus Metacarcinus; species Metacarcinus magister. Next base: position 3,434,713 of record JAPQNM010000038.1, on the reverse strand, counting down.
GAGGCGGTGAGCGAAGATGAATGTGGAGTCAAGTTTAGGTTCACGGTGATGGTGATGGTGATGGTGATGGTGATGGTGATGATTATGGTGTGGTGTGGTGTGGTGTGGTGATGGTGTGGTGTGGTGTGGTGTGGTGTGGTGATGGTGTGGTGATGGTGATGGTGATGGTGATGGTGATGGTGATGGTGATGGTGATGGTGATGGTGATGGTGTGGTGTGGTGTGGTGTGGTGTGGTGTGGTGTGGTGTGTTCTCTCCACGTACCTACCTCTCCCCCCCTCCCCCCACCGCCCCCCCTCAGTACTCACACATCACGTATCTCTCCAAAGACTCGTGCTACATCCTCCTCTTCACTGTTTTATTGCTCTCGTGCCGTGGTTGTTGGTTTCAAAGTGCTTCCCTCTTCTATTTTTTACGTTTCCATCTGTCACACTTCTGTTCGGTGATTCATTCGCCGTTGCCCCTTCAGTTCCCTCGGCTGGAGTGACTGATGGGACACACGGATGGGACGGAGTGAAGTGAACAAGGTGAAGGGACGGATGGTCATGTCATGTCATGTCACGTCAGTCTTAGTAGTTACGATGCGTCTGTTTCATTAGACTCTATTTCACTTCTATTATTTCCTTCCTGAGATAAAGTTTGATATAGTTAATTAATTAGTGTTTTCATTTATCTTACTCATCATATCTGCACGGTAAACTATAATTATTCTTCTCTAACCCTTTCCTTCCCCTTCCCCTTCCCTCTACCCCGCTGTGGAAGGGCGTGGGGTGAGGGTGAGGAAGTCAGTCTTCTGTGTGTACCTAACGACCCCAAGTCATGGTTATGGAAGGAAAAGAGAGGGAATGGAGATAATTTTTTAACTATGGAACACAGCAATAAAGAACCAGAAATAAAGGGAAAACAATATCTAGTTACCAGCTCACCGAGACACAAGGCCGCGGATATACAATGGTGGACTCAACACACATACACACGTACACACATACACACACACACACACACACACACACACACACACACACACACACACACACACACACACACACACCACCGCTAGTGTATTAATCATCCAAACGGGCCTACTTTGGTGAATGTTTAGGCTGCGGTCCGTCTGTTCGCAGTTCTTAATCATTGCCGTCCTTGGCAGCGCGGAGCCGCCTATTCAGTGCCGTGCAATGCGGTATTAAGTTGGCTCGTTCATAACACAAAGCGTCGCCTATTAACGAAGTGGCGTTGTATGTTAGCCACGCCGTCCCACCTCCGTTAATGAAGTCAGTTTATGCTGCCCGTTGCATGGCGGCACTCGTTCCCTCTTCCTGTCTGGGTAAAATTTTCCGTTTCCTGCAGAATACACTATTTTAAAGATGCATACAAAAATAATTGGAAAATGTCGATAGCGTTTAATTTAACAGCCATAACGGCCGGATGCTTTAATTGGAAGAAAGAGTTTAAACGAAGCTGCCCGGGCCAGGGCCTCTCGATGGGCCATCGTCATCCTGACTCAGACACGACCGCGAGGGTCAGCTGGGACTCCCTCCCTGCCTGCCTGGTGAGCCATGTGCCTTGAAGCGAGGCTGACGGTGGGACGAGGGAGTCTGCCTCCTACAAAAACAACTAAACAATAACAGGGTTGAAGCAAACTTTCCCTTCCCTGCCAGCAGTACCCTGTAACAACCTCCAGACACGTTCTGGGCTCCCCTTCCCAACAGTTGACTCTGTTTAGTCTCTTCTCCATCCTTTCCACCCATTAATGGGCTCTGCTGCGACCCTCCTGCCAGCTGTTTATATTTAGCGATCTGCCTCGCTCGTCTCGCTCATCGTCATATCAACAAGTTTTTCCTGCGTAGCTCTCGAGTTATTTACCTCCTGCGGCTTCCCACTCTTGGCCCTCCCGCCCCCGCACCTTTCCTCCCCGCTGTTTTCCTGTCGTTTTTGTAGACAGCGAAGCGTCTCGACGGGGAACACATGGCAGGTGTGTGTCTCAAGGGTCCACAAAGGTGTACACATCAGGCGGCGTGGGTATCAAATGACTTTGTGTCATTACGGGGAAAAATTGTGTGAAATAAACTACTTTCTGAACAGATTCATAACTGGATTTGTGTTCTTGTTGCTTGTGGTTTTAGACTTCCTTTCCGTTAAGAAAAAAAAAATATCAATGTAAATATTCAATGCATATGTTTATAAACAAGAAAATAAATTAGTTTCGTTTAACATACATCGATGACAAGTTCGTAATTTTGCTGAAGCTTCTCTAATTAGAACCATTAAGTTTGTTCATCGGTTTCGTTTTGTTGATGGAGTGTGTGTAGGCGTGCGAGCATCACCTCCGCGGACACTAACCCCAACCTGACCTTCAGCTGCTCCTCACAACCAAGACAGCCGCGTACGAAGGTGACACTAACACCCCTCGATGGCTTCCCTGCACACCTGCCTCAGGGCTTAGTCTCACGTCCATTCAAAAAGTCATACTGAAGGACATCAACCTTCTCTTACGTGCACCTTGACCTCACGGACTCACGGACTCATGACGTCAGCCGCGGGAGTTACTATCTGCCAATGAATGAACGCCACTCACTCACCGACCATCCATACTTACCTACAGACTTACAGTACGTACTGGGAGTCATGTGACGGAACACTGTGCTCGAACCCAGCCTATATCACGTTACTTAAGGCCAGAGAGGGACAGGCATCCTCAGGGGCACTTCCATAACTGTAGATGATGATGATGATGATGATGATGATGATGATGATGATGATGATGATGATGATGATGATGATGATGATGATGACAATACTACTACTACTACTACTACTACTACTACTACTACTACTACTAATAATAATAATAATAATAAAATAATAGTAATAATAATAACAATAATAATAATAATAATAGTAATACTAATATGATAATAATAACGACAATAATAATCATGATTACAATAACAACAATCACTGGTCCTCAAATAGGTCCCTAATGTATAATAATGTGTACGTATATTATTACATTATTTACAACGCTCCACTGAACCTCATGGATGGGGTTAGATCAGAGCACACGGATGTTCATGCCTCACCTGCTATCTCTCTCTCTCTCTCTCTCTCTCTCTCTCTCTCTCTCTCTCTCTCTCTCTCTCTCTCTCTCTCTCTCTCTCTCTCTCTCTCTCTCTCTCTCTCTCTCTCTCTCTCTCTCTCTCTCAATATTTCCCTTTCACCTACTCGATAATACTCACGTTCCCATTGTTCCCATTCTTTCTGCAGTCCTCTCTCTATTCCCTTTTTCGTATATTCGCATTCTCTTCCCTCCATTAACCTCCCTCCTCCTCTTCCTCCTCCTCCTCCTCCTCCTCCTCCTCCTCCTCCTCCTCATCCTCCTCCTCCTCCTCCTCCTCCCACCCTGGCCTATGTTTCAACAGAGGACTAAAACAATGAGTTCCCTTCCCGGACATAGTTAATGAGAGAGCCTCAGCCCAGGTTAGGTTTGATGTGTTTCAATGAGGCTCAACACGTGTTCCTAGAATCTCCCTGTCAAGGATTATATAGGATTGCATAGGAATGAAAGATACAGAACACTTGTTGGGCTATAACGAGAGTGTCTGATGAACTATTATTAACTACTACGATAATAAACTGCGTGTCAGAGAGATGGATGTAATAAAATCAAGGTTCACGCATTGTGTTATTATTTTTTTTTTTGGCGGGGGTGGGTCGCCAACATGCATACTCTTACATACATCTGTTTCAAAAGACATCAACCATTGCTTGCTGCAGTCAATCAGTTTCTCTAAGACCTGATTAATTTTCATAAGTCATCACTGTATATCATTTTCCCGTCTTGTCTTGTATCGAAGAGCGTGGGTGTCAGCACCGACCCTTGCGGCACACCATTCATTACGTTCAGCGGACTTAGTTAATCAGATACTTCACTGGACGAAGAGGAAACTTGAGGTACTACACCGAGGACACCGGCAGCATCAACACCTCAGGAGTGAAGGAGGTGGAGAAGGTGGAGGAGGAGGAGAAGGAGGAGGAGGAGGAGGAGGAGGAGGAGGAGGAGGAGGAGGAGGAGGAGGAGGAGGAGGAGGAAGAGGTAATCGACAGGCTAATGACTTATAATGGGAGTAATCTGTTATAATATTTCACAATAATATAGAAACATTTTATCTTCTAGTATGAGAATGAGCCATTGAAGGAAGGGAAGGCAGGCGTGAACGATGAGGAGGAACCCTAACCAGGATTACATAGGCAGAACAGATATACCAGAACACCTATTGGTACATAACGAGGGAATCTGTTGAACTGAACTACACAACACCACTACTAGTAAACTACATGTGGGAGAACAGGATAAAAGAGAACCAGGAGAAGAGAACAAGAAGAAAGAACACAAAGGAACACAAAGAAAAAACAAACAACAGCAAATTTGTTGACTTTTACGAGACTGGTTGAGATAAACTACACTATCTAATCAAAAAGTGAGAGGCACAGGACAGTAGAGGCGAAGGAGGAGGAGGAGGAGGAGGAGGAGGAGGAGGAGGAGGAGGAGGAGGAGGAGGAGGAGGAGGAGGAGGAGGAGGAGGAGGAGGAGGAGGAAGAGGAGGAGGAGGAGGAGGCAGAGGAGGCCGCGGCAACAAATGAGCACATTACTTATGAGAGAAGGTGAGTTAGGTGATAATTAAAGGCAGGGAGAGGTGGCGACACTGAAAGGGATGAGAACGATTATGAAAGGGTGTGAGTGGAATGATACAATAACACAGAACATAAACAGGTGGCGGTGAACCAGTCAAGGCGACGATGACGAGGGGAAAAGAGGGGAGGAAGGAAGGAAGGGCAGGCAGGCACGTCCACACCCTTGACACCAAACAACCTGTGGGAGTGAGTAGTGCAGTGGAGTGAAGGTGAAGGAGGACGCAATGTGGAGGGAGGTGGAGATGGAGGGTTGGAGATAGGTAGGAGAAGGTCACTTGGGAGGAAGGAAAACGTCACATTAAATAAAGAAGAGGAAGTGCACATTAAAAGGGATGTGGTGAGGGGAAGCAGGCGAAGCAGGGGAAGCAGTGAGGGGAAAGCAGGAGGGAGGGAGGAGTTGGGGACAAAGTATGAGGTCGTGGCGTCATAAAGCTGATCTTAATGGGAAGCTGGAAGATGCAGATGACGCGAGGCCAGTGCAGAGTAGGCGGTGCTGGGACGAGGTGGACATTTAATGCACTGGAAACACGAAGACACAAGATGGAGCATTAAGAGCCGCTATCTCTCAGCCGTTTCTTATTGAAGTCCACACACACACACACACACACACACACACACACACACACACACACACACACACATACACACACACACACACCTCTGCCCTTCCCCTAATGACTTCAAGGCGAGCTTCTCTTCGTTAGTAGACAAACAGAAGCTAACTTATAATTCCTTCTGTCTTCTCTCCCTTCCTTCTCCCTAACTCCTAGCTCTTTCCTTCCTTCCCTCTCTCTCTCTCTCTCTCTCTCTCTCTCTCTCCCTCTCTTGCTCTCCCTTCCTCTCCGCACGTTATTTTGTTGTTTAAAAGTCCCAACGAAACGAGATAAAGGGTGCACGTAAGGGTGAAGGCAAAGGCTGTAAGGGTGACACAGCCTTGACTCACCTTTCCCTATTCTTCATCTCAATATTGTGTTGCTGATAACGAGTGCAACATACCTTCACTGAAAACTGAATATAAAAAATCTTTCTCCTCCATGCCTACCTACCACACGCCGCTATCAGCACACACCACCCACCCGCCCACCCACCCACCCACCCGCCCACCTACATGAAATCAGCCTCCATACTCCTATCTCTTATCCTTCATGACTTGCTATTCTTTCCTCTTCTTTATTTTATTTTTTCAAACCATTTCTTTCTTCCTCAAAACCTTTCCTTTTTCTCATCCTCAAGCATTTCAATTTTTTTTCTTTCTCTCTCTTTCCTAAGCTTTCTTTTCCGTCTTCTCGAGTTTCCTTCCACCTCCTTCGATCATGCCTCTCTTTCTCTCTCTCTCTCTCTCTCTCTCTCTCTCTCTCTCTCTCTCTCTCTCTCTCTCTCTCTCTCTCTCTCTCTCTCTCTCTCTCTCTCTCAACCTTACCTTTCGCCTCCATTCCTTCCTATTTCCTTTTAATCATCCTTCCCTTTCTACCTCCAGCCTTCCCTCTCTTCCCTTCAGTCATCTTTCTCTCCTTCTTAACCTTTCTTTTTTCCCTCTTTCTCTCCCCCTCGAAATTCCGTCCGTTCCCCTCTCTCAGTGTCCCCTCCATCCCTTTAACTCTCCATTTCTTCACCCGCTCTCACTTAGCCTTCCCTCTCCCACCCATCCTCACCTCTCATTGCACCATTCATCTCTCTCTCTCTCTCTCTCTCTCTCTCTCTCTCTCTCTCTCTCTCTCTCTCTCTCTCTCTCTCTCTCTCTCTCTCTCTCTCTCTCTCTCTCCTCACATCCCTCAAGTCAGGTGCCTAGTATAGTCCCCTCACTTGGTCTGTTCTCAACCAGTCATCATTGTCTGGATATGATGCTCGTAGGCAACCAGAAGTACCCTACAGGAGCCTCCTCTTCAGGGCATTACACCACAACACGCAGCTGTCAGACTCATCGTGGCCGTCTAGTTCGATAATGAGGTTGGTGAGCTAGACGCTGCTGCCCTCATCACACCCTCCATTTCTGTCCGCAGTGTTTGGTGAGATTACTGATATACCTTTTTATTTTTTATATCAGAATTGACCCTCAAGGCTAATTAAGTAGGAGGGATGTGAGGAGCTTGGCATGTCTGGCTAGGCTCACACACACCAGTTTTGGATCAGCGAACTCAACTTGTGACTTGAGAGTGGAAGTTACTTTATATCATCTTTCAAGCCTCACCACAAGAAACTTTGCGAGGAATGAATAGCCTTTGTTATTCGTAGACTCATTCCTTCTTTTTCCTTGAGGTTCTTTGGATGGGAATGGAATTGTCATGCAAAGAGGATCTGAATATAACATTACGTATGAAAAACGCTTCTGCCATTGTGAGGAGAATATTTTTACGAACACTTACGTTGTTTTATTGTAAGGGAACGTGTTTGTTTTCTTCCATCCAAACATTACGTTCTGTCACACAAGATAACGCGACAAACCTTGCACATAACGCACTTCTTCTTCAGTAGATAGACGTCTGTTGGTATTATTAATTGGTGCCTCAACGTCTGACTTGTGTTGTTCATTCCCGCAGGACTGGTGGTGCGTTATCTTGGATGCAGTAAGGCGCCTCACATCCAATGCACGTGAATACTTTACATCATCGTGGAGACATGAAGCCATTCTTAAGGGTTTCTATTTTCTTGGATTCCCGTTTCAAGTTTCTAGAAAATTTTCAGTTTTATGCTGCTGATAAAATTCTTCTTCTTCACCATTCCCTGAGTCTGTGCCACTGGTGCTGCAGTCTCCTTCCCCCCTTACCCTTACCCCTCTCCTGACGGTCGTAAGAATCCTGCCACCCCCCCCCCCCCCGGACCAGCCGTCTCCCTCACGCTGACTCTCTGCATGACAATAGAAATAGTTTAACTTTGAGAATAGATACAACGTCTTCACCTCCTTACTCTTCCACTTTTCTCTTTATTAATATTCATAATGGCTCTGCATACTTTTCGCCGGAAAACATATTCTTATGTGAAAAGATTTCTTCCCAAACTTTTACTTTATCATTAATTTCTGTCTCATTTTTTAGCAAGAACACTGAAAAGTGACAGAATTTTAGAAAAGATGTAATGCTACGTTGTCGCCAGCAAACAAAGGTTAACTGATGCTCAAGTTTCCCGAATCTTTCTGCAAAGGCCGGGTGAAGGGGGTGAGGGGGGATGAGGGGGGGAGCCAGTGGGAAGTAAAGGGGGGAGCGTGGGTGTGTAGGGCGGGGGGGGGAGGGGTGGCCTGACCTGCCCCGCGCCACGTACAATGTGTGTCTCCGGAGACAAGGGAGCCGCCAGCATCCTGCCCACGATGCTACGACCCGGGAAGGAAGGAAGGAAGGCGTCTGAATAATTATACAAGTGTCTGTAGTATTCATTTAAAATCATATTAAAACTGGAAAAAAGCAATTTGTGATTCATATGAACCTTGAAAATGATGTTAAAAAGATATTAATTCCTGTGATACATTACTTACACTTTTCTACACGTTTTGTTTTATATATGACTGAATTCAATGTTGATAAGTTGATCTTTTAATGTTTGATTTAACCAATGCATAGACATGAACACTTTTATAAGTACCTGCAGTCTATATATTCTGGTGTGGTGTGGTGTGGTGTGGTGTGGTGTGGTGTGGTGTGGTGTGGTGTGGTGTGGTGTGGTGTGGTGTGGTGTGGTGTGGTGTGCTGTGCTGTGCCGTGTTGTGTTGTGTTGTGTTGTGTTGTGCTGTGGTGTGGTGTGGTGTGGTGTGGTGTGGTGTGGTGTGGTGTGGTGTGGTGTGGTGTGGTGTGCTGTGCTGTGCCGTGTTGTGTTGTGTTGTGTTGTGTTGTGCTGTGGTGTGGTGTGGTGTGGTGTGGTGTGGTGTGGTGTGGTGTGGTGTGGTGTGGTGTGGTGTGGTGTGCTGTGCTGTGGTGTGGTGTGGTGTGGTGTGGTGTGGTGTGGTGTGGTGTGGTGTGGTGTGCTGTGTTGTGGTGTGGTGTGCTGTGCTGTGTTGTGTTGTGTTGTGTTGTGTTGTGTTGTGTTGTGTTGTGTTGTGTTGTGTTGTGTTGTGTTGTGTTGTGCTGTGGTGTGGTGTGGTGTGGTGTGGTGTGGTGTGTTGTGTTGTGTTGTGTTGTGTTGTGTTGTGTTGTGTTGTGTTGTGTTGTGTTGTGTTGTGTTGTGTTGTGTTGTGTTGTGCTGTGGTGTGGTGTGGTGTGGTGTGGTGTGGTGTGGTGTGGTGTGGTGTGGTGTGGTGTGTTGTGTTGTGTTGTGTTGTGTTGTGTTGTGTTGTGTTGTGTTGTGTTGTGTTGTGTTGTGTTGTGTTGTGTTGTGTTGTGTTGTGTTGTGTTGTGCTGTGTTGTGTTGTGTTGTGTTGTGTTGTGTTGTGTTGTGTTGTGTTGTGTTGTGTTGTGTTGTGCTGTGTTGTGTTGTGTTGTGTTGTGTTGTGTTGTGTTGTGTTGTGTTGTGTTGTGTTGTGTTGTGTTGTGTTGTGTTGTGTTGTGTTGTGTTGTGTTGTGTTGTGTTGTGTTGTGCTGTGTTGTGTTGTGTTGTGTTGTGTTGTGTTGTGTTGTGTTGTGTTGTGTTGTGTTGTGCTGTGTTGTGTTGTGTTGTGTTGTGTTGTGTTGTGTTGTGTTGTGTTGTGTTGTGTTGTGTTGTGTTGTGCTGTGTTGTGTTGTGTTGTGTTGTGTTGTGTTGTGTTGTGTTGTGTTGTGTTGTGTTGTGTTGTGTTGTGTTGTGTTGTGTTGTGTTGTGTTGTGTTGTGTTGTGTTGTGTTGTGTTGTGTTGTGTTGTGTTGTGTTGTGTTGTGTTGTGTTGTGTTGTGTTGTGTTGTGTTGTGTTGTGTTGTGTTGTGCTGTGTTGTGTTGTGCTGTCCTGTGCTGTGTTGTGTTGTGTTGTATTTCGTTGTGTCGTGTTGTGTAGATGCTGGTTTCATATTAGAGCATAATCCGCCTGTATTAAAAAAAATTGTCTTTGCTCCTGAAAAAGTTCCACTCACACAGCTCTTCTAAACAGGTTGAAGAGAAAAGTTTCCTTAAAAAAGTTTGTTTGGAACTCTTGGCCAGTTATCTTCCCTGGAAAAAAGTTCTCTAGCCATCATGAGCGATGCATTTAACGTTGGACATTTAGTTCCTAACTTTTTGAATTATAAATTAATACTAAGCAGGACACTCCCAGAATGTAACCTGGGTGGTGGTGGTGGTGGTGGTGGTGGTGGATCCATCCACACACAAACCACCACACGGCCATCCACACACAAACTATCGTCATCTTTATAATTACAACAAAAAAAAGTTGAGTTTGCCAGTTTTGTGACATTTTCTGATTAAAAATATGTCTTTTAATTCGAAAACAATAACATAAAAGTAATAATTAAATATAAGTGTTATCTGCAATCTGGGTACATCAAAACATAAACTCATGAAATGTCGGTGGCATTATTTTAATTTCATTGTGTAAGTGGAGTTAACACACACACACACACACACACACACACACACACACACACACACACACACACACACACACACACACACCCACACCCACACACACACACACACAGACACAGACACACACACACACACACACACACACACACACACACACACACACACACACACACACACACACACACACACACACACACACACACACATACACACACAAACACAGACACAGACACAGACACAGACACAGACACAGACACACACACAGACACACACACACACACACACACACACACACACACACACACACACACACACACACACACACACACACACACACACACACACACACGTTTATTGCAATATCATGTGCGTTATATAAAACCAATCTGCACTTCACAACAACCTGACAGGCCTATGTAATTCAATTTATTTATAAGTTGTTAAATTAAATATTGAACATTTAGTTAGAAAAAAGAGAAATTCAGCATTTTCTGTATTAAAAAATATAATTATTCATGATTTTTTTTCTTTCACTATTTTTATATTTATTAATACAATACAATCGAAGAAAGGTTTTAAAGTGATGCTCGTCCTGTCCCGCATCACGAGGCTAAGCATGTACGGAAGACTGAGTGTTCACAAACCATCACAACACAGCGAACACACAACCTTTGACGTGAAGGAAAAAACAACAACTTCAGAAAGAATATGAAGTTTTGTGTAACGAAGTTGTAGTGAAAGTACAGAGTCGTAAAGTTAACAAGATCGACAGAACAGCATCCTTGAAAATATTTACCAAGAAAAGCAACGGATCATCAGCGAAAAACTGGAAACAAATGGTTAAAGAAGAAGATTTGACGAACATAACTTTAACTCTGCCTTAGGTAATGGTGTGTGTGTGTGTGTGTGTGTGTGTGTGTGTGTGTGTGTGTGTGTGTGTGTGTGTGTGTGTGTGTGTGTGTGTGTGTGTGTGTGTGTGTGTGTGTGAACTCAATACCACGACAAGAATCATGCAAAGTTATAGCTTCAGGGAATGGAACGTGACTGACCTTGATTCAACTAAATTCAAAGTAAGACGAATCCAAATTAGATTCCTGGTAAGGTAAGACTGAACTCATCAACGGCAGCGTGAACATTTGATCAAGTGAACGTCGTTAGATCAGAAAACATGTCTATTTGTCGGACTACGTCTGAGTGCTAGATACTGATACTGTGTTCTTTATTCATGAACAAATGTGTATGAAGGAAAACATGTAACTATTGAAGGAGATCACAGCAATGAGTGACAGGTATATGCCAATGAAAAAAATATAAACGGTAATGAAACTAAAAGGGATGATGTATAGACTATAAAATGTTATATGTTATTTACTGGAATGATACTCGTATAAAGAATACATTGCAATAAAATGTTATACGGTAAAGTGTTTGTGTGGACTGCACAAAGCTGAATGAAGTGACACATACAAGTGAATGATTGATTCCTTGAATGCATCAGATCAAAACTTGGTAAATGTTTTGTGAAAATGAATGAAAGGATTCCAGAATGAAAAGAGAATGTGACGCTGCATATCAAAACAAGAGTCAATTATTAGAAGCCAGTGCATGAAAGGAGGGAAAGAATCTGATGGTTATCTTGATTTAATGAGATGTTGGAAATTGTCTAAATGCGTTGCATCTGATTGGAGAAAATTTATATTTAAGACAAATTCCAGTTAAAAGAGAATATCAAAGTAAGAATATATAAAAAAAATAGCAATTAAATGTTCGTGTCACTGACATAAATAATGAACAGAAAGAAATGTCACAATATTTACGAACACATGTTGAAAGAGACCGGCGGGTGGAACAAAAGATATATATATATATATATATATATATATATATATATATATATATATATATATATATATATATTTAATGATATGATTAAAAACTTGTAAATATATATAATAATAAATAGAAGATGCCATCCATCACACACACACCCCAGCGATTAAAGTGCAGACACATAACTATCACTTAATATAACTCATTTTGTGACACAGATGATCTACAAATCCAGTGAAATCAAAGTAAGTAATAATGTCGTCCAGAAGTATCCCAAGGCGAGGTTCTTGTAAGACTGCCGCACGTGTACTATTGCTACACACTGATTGGCTGGCTTTCCCCTGTACTGCACGCTCATTGGTGGAGGCCTGGGACTGTATCTAAGGGTGGCTCTACCTCTCCTTGGTTAAACAATGGTGATGTGACAACGTCGCCTCCAGTTTCGACAAAGACCTGATCCTGGATGAAAATATGGAAGGACGGTGTGTGTGTGTGTGTGTGTGTGTGTGTGTGTGTGTGTGTGTGTGTGTGTGTGTGTGTGTGTGTGTGTGTGTGTGTGTGTGTGTGTGTGTGTGTCAGTTTGTATATGAATTGAATTATAAAACCTTAAAAAAAACCAGTTACTGAACACTGTACACTTGTTTTCATACATGGATGTGAACATGTTTGAGTTTCCCATGATACTTAACTATAACTTTGGGTGTTTAGTTTCCCTCCACACACTGTCCACCACATCAACACAACCAGCAGCCAACCACTGTGTTAGACGTGTGCTTCGTCAACTCAACAGTGTCCTCCACCCTTGTGGCGCACACATCTGCCTCTCAGCTTATTAACCTCTCTGCAACGATGGCATCATTGTACTCAACACGACATTGGAT
>JAPQNM010000038.1:3404391-3414391 GCA_029783475.1 Metacarcinus magister | reverse complement strand
GTCACCACTAGCCTGTCGTTGACAAGTCTGCACACGTCGTTTCTTCCTGATTACCACGAGCTGATTAGAAGTCTTCACACCAACGTGATGCTTCCCATGAAATACACTTAAGTAATACAGACGCGCGGCCTCACATTCCTCTGCTACATTCATACACTTATATACTTTATCATATTTGTAACTCAATACAATTTATGTTATATAAATGGGTATTGGACAAACAGCCTTAATAAAAATCAGTGTTATTGTATCTTGTATTAGTCTTGTAAAGTTATTGAATGCCATTATTTCAGTCTTATTTATTATATCCATCTTACTAATACAAGAGTTAATTATTGTAGCTTCGTTTGTTCATCCTTTCCATCGTGTGTCCTGTGCCATTCATGTTTCCTTTGGTCAAATGTTTTTTCAAGGTGACTCGGGAACTGAACTCACTTGCTTTCTAGGGATTCTTCCACTTTGTTTGACTTCATGTGAGGTGCGTTTCCCCCAAACTGATTCCATGGCCTTTGGGAAATAGATGGACGGATGGATGGACGGATGGACGGGTGGATGGATGATGGAAGAAGAGAAACAGAGAAGAATGGATGGAAGGAGAGAGTGGAGAGGGAAAAAGAAAGGGGAGAAAAAAGAACCAAGAGATGCAAAAATAAATTGTTTTGCTTTAAGTTTTCATCCATTTATGTTTTTGATTTTTGATATAGACACGAGTAGAAAAAGTACACAAATATGTTACTTTTTGCAACACAAATGAAGTTACAGAGTGACGCAGAGAGGCTCGTGGACAGAGTGAGGAAGACGCAAAAGTCAACATTTGAATAATTGTTTTAACAGGTCACAAAGCAAGGGAAAGAAGCTGACTTCTTTAAGTGTATATTTGCTGCTTCTAAACAAGGGAACAATGCGTCCTTATTAAGGTTTTCTGCTGTCTGTTTAATTTTTCTATCAACTGTTTCAAGAAAAACCTTTCTGATTCCTCGGAGGCAATGGAGATAAGGTCATTTTTGAAGGTGTGGTGTAGAGGAAGAGTGATGGGTGACTACGGCAGCGGCGACATCATAGAGAGTTCACAATGAAATTATGCAAGGTTGAAAACTTTGTTCGTTGAATCTTTGCTGTGAAAACACTGACGACCAAATGTACACAACACGAGTTTTTTGGAGTGAAGTTTATTTCATGAATCCAATTTATAAATTCTTCCACAAGACTGATACACGATATATATATATATATATATATATATATATATATATATATATATATATATATATATATATATATATATATATACATATATACAAGCGCCCGCACGCCTATATAAACAGGCCGATGTTATAATTTAGTCATCTGCATTGCACCTTGCTCCTCACTCCCCCCTTCCCCCCTTTCTACGCTTTTTAGCCTCACCGTAATTCGTGCTCGGAACACGGCCGTTCAGCAGCCCCACCTTGCCGCTAAGGGTAAATACACTCCTCTGCTTGCATATGGACTAATCCAATCTAACCGTACACTTGCACACTCCATCCACCGCTTGTTAATGGTGCCCTGCCTCGTTCAGGAGAGCTGCTCAGCCTCCTTGGTGAGCCCAGCCTGCACCTCCCTCCTTGGTGACCCCAGCCTGCACCTCCCTCCTTGGTGAGCCCAGCCTGCACCTCCCTCCTTGGTGACCCCAGCCTGCACCTCCCTCCTTGGTGAGGCCAGCCTGCACCTCCCCCCTTGGTGACCCCAGCCTGCACCTCCCTCCTTGGTGAGCCCAGCCTGCACCTCCCTCCTTGGTGAGCCCAGCCTGCACCTCCCCCCTTGGTGAGGCCAGCCTGCACCTCCCCCCTTGGTGATCCCAGCCTGCACCTCCCCCCTTGGTGAGCCCAGCCTGCACCTCCCCCCTTGGTGAGCCCAGCCTGCACCTCCCCCCTTGGTGACCCCAGCCTGCACCTCCCCCCTTGGTGACCCCAGCCTGCACCTCCCTCCTTGGTGAGGCCAGCCTGCACCTCCCCCCTTGGTGAGGCCAGCCTGCACCTCCCCCCTTGGTGAGCCCAGCCTGCACCTCCCCCCTTGGTGACCCCAGCCTGCACCTCCCCCCCTTGGTGAGGCCAGCCTGCACCTACCCCCTTGGTGAGGCCAGCCTGCACCTCCCCCCTTGGTGAGCCCAGCCTGCACCTCCCCCCTTGGTGAGCCCAGCCTGCACCTCCCCCCTTGGTGATCCCAGCCTGCACCTCCCCCCTTGGTGATCCCAGCCTGCACCTCCCCCCTTGGTGATCCCAGCCTGCACCTTCCTTCTGCTTTCCTCACAGTAATTAAAGTTTGGGAAGGATTCATTGTTATTATGGATTCGTCGCCAAACTCGTTGTAAATGAGGTTATTCAAGGATTTCTTGATAAATTACTAAAACTATGTCGGATGGAATAAGTTTTCGTTCACGCAAACCTTCCAATATTTGCTGATATTACTGCTGTTATTCGTGATAATATCTAGTAATTAAATATCAGAATTTAATGAACAGTAGAACACTAACCTTGATTTAAAACTGTTGATTAAATTGTAATATTACCTACATGATTTTTCGTAATTTTCTTTTGCATGAAATAATACAAATTATCAAAGTTTTGCATAACACTTCTCGGCTGAGGCAGACAAGGTATCGAGAGAGAGAGAGAGAGAGAGAGAGAGAGAGAGAGAGAGAGAGAGAGAGAGAGAGAGAGAGAGAGAGAGAGAGAGAGAGAGAGAGAGAGAGAGAGAGAGAGAGAGAGAGAGAGAGAGAGAGAGAGAGAGAGAGAGAGAGAGAGAGAGAGAGAGCATGGTCGATATAGTTACATACATAATAGTCTTAGGTAACATCCTTGCTGAATGAATGAATGTTTTTTCCTATGAATCCAGCATAATCAAAGGTGATTGAATAATCTCCTGAACCTGGTAACTACACACCATATAGTCCTGCTAGGGTTAACGAGGGAGTAGTTAAGCTGCCGTGAGCCAGGGTCGAACTCACAACCTTTAGGCCACGAGCCGACCACTGCACCACAGAGCCACCCGGGCCACGAACCCAGCATGAGTAATGGCGTCAAGGGCAGTCAGTGGTTGTGAGGGTATCGGGCGAGGTGGAAAGGGAATATATAAATAATTTCTATGGCTTTCTTTGGTGGAAAATAACAATTACAGATATTCATACACGGATGAGTATGGGACTGAACCCAGGCTGCAGTAGCATTCCGTACAGCAGCAGACAGGCCGTGAATGTGTCGGCAGCTTTAGTAATTCATGATGTGTCAGTAACACCGAGTCATGGACCAAAATTATTTAATTCTTCCCATATTTGAATACTTGCTCGCTTCCCAGTAAGTTGTCATTCTTAATTCAAATGAAGTGCACACTTTCCTCTACCACTAAACAGACACTGATGTTACTTTTTTCCCCGTTCCACCTGCGAGTCTCCGTCTTGATCACCTTCAATAAAACCTTGGTGAAGGACGTCTTCTTCGGAGTCACGAAAATTAAGCCAACTCCGATCATTCACCTGAGTTCACTTCCACAAGTCACAAACATTCCACGCTGCCAATTGGCACAACAGAGGCAGAAACGTGCCACATGGTAAGGCAAAAGTCCTTGAGTTAAATCTCCAATGAAATGCGTTTGATTCTTCCCCAAAGTGGTGACAAAGGTTCTTTCTCCACCACGCTCTTCGTCTAAGTGGCTTGCAATTACCTGGCAGCGCAGCAGAACCCACTGGCTCTATCCCTTCGATGCACCTCCTTCCAAGGCCACCTTCCGAGGCTTCTCTGCTGGAGTCTCCGTCACTAATGAATTAAACAATCTTAATCTGCACCTGTAGCGACGGACAATGGACTTACGAGGCACACAGCAGTCAATTATCAATGTTAGTGAATATTAGACACACTTCAAATATCAACTGACTGGATTTATATAGACTTCAATACAGCTAAAAGACTTGGATTCTAACAGTAAGTATAATGAAACGTAAAACAAGATGTGGCGATACAGCGTTGATGGAAAGAAAGCGATATCAATGTCTTATTTCTTGTTACACATTCCTGGATATGATGGAGTTATCAAAAACCTTCTACTTCATAACTAAACTCTGGTTCGCTGCATAGTATCACGTAATGGTAATGGTAGCAGAGTAACAGGCATCGCTCTCCACGCCTGCCTACCTGGTGGCTCTAATCATTACCGTCTTGGCTTTGGGTTGAGGGAAGGCTGCTGTCACCTATATTATGTGCGAGGTTTGTGGCCCAAGATCCTAGAGGCGACGCAACGCTGGATAATGTAATCAATCCTTCCTGGTTAACAGTAGACAGGAAGGAAGGGCAGCAGAGGGGCGGGAATCACAGCATGACAGTGAATAGCTACGTGAATCACAATATAACAATGAATTAGTGCAGTCAATT
This sequence comes from Metacarcinus magister, assembly GCA_029783475.1. Taxonomy (NCBI): domain Eukaryota; kingdom Metazoa; phylum Arthropoda; class Malacostraca; order Decapoda; family Cancridae; genus Metacarcinus; species Metacarcinus magister. The sequence continues at coordinate 3,409,988 of JAPQNM010000038.1, read as the reverse complement.
CTATGAGTTCAAAAATGTACTCGTTAAGAATGGTTATACTTAAGAGGATGTTCAATACAGTTTGGAAGTCTGTATGTCCTTCATCAAGTGTCGTCAAGTGTGTTAGAGGTGTGATTTGAGGTGCTATTGTGAGCCTCGCCAACTAATTGGTGAAGGTTATCATTTATAATATTGTTATTGTAAACGTAACACAAATTCATCTGATTTGAATTATCTTATTTCTCTCTCTCTCTCTCTCTCTCTCTCTCTCTCTCTCTCTCTCTCTCTCTCTCTCTCTCTCTCTCTCTCTCTCTCTCTCTCTCTCTCTCTCTCTCTCTCTCTCTCTCTCTCTCTCTCTCTCTCTCTCTCTCCTTTAACACTTTCTCCTAAAAAAAAAAAAGTAAATAAATAAACAAATAAATACAAATAGATAAATAAAAAATGAAATAACGCTTAAGATACTTACGTGAATATTTACATACGTTTATACATGCACTAAATAACACTCATTTCATTCGTATATTTTTCCATTACGCACAGTTTGAGTTGAAATAAAACAATACTTTTGCCATTCTGTAATAAAAGCAGTTTTTATAACTATGCGGAATATGCATATCAGGTTTATGGTTGAATTATGAAACAATACAAAGCGTTGATCATCAGTATATTTTTTGATAATACTTGAAACTAATATCGAATACATTTTCCTCTTGTATTGCACTTGTGTGTTTCATCATTGTTGATATTGCGGTGACAGTAGTTCTCATAATCACACGCACACACATACACGCATACATATATACCTAAACATACATACATACACACATACACACACACGCACAGACACACACTTCGCAATGCATTTCCCACAAACGTTAAACGAAAAATAAAAGTATAGTTTTCCTTCAAAGTATCAACATTTTTCTCTTTTTCGTTCATAATTACTCTTTACATGACTTTATACAACTTAAGTTTTCTCGTTTGCATAACTTTCCGGAGCTCCATGCTTGCCCACCGACAGAAGAACACGTGAAGGAACATACGAACACATTACGTAGAATCTGTCCTTTACAACGTCAAACAAGCAACATTCGGTCCCTCAAAACTAAGCCATAACTTGTACATTCTAATCAGCGCGGAGGACGTGACTGTATATGTGACAAGCAGATACATATTTTACATCATACAAAGACTGCCACGACGCGTTACTCATTAATATTGACACGTTGGTTCATTGACACATAATATATGCGTCTGTTTTTTTGTCTGTGCATTAGTGTTCATTTTCAAACAAAGGTGATACGAAGCTCACTTTCTCCTACTCCAACGGTTAACAGATCCGCACATTGTACACCTTAACTACACCCTCACACGTACGACTATTTGTTATGTGATATCATACGTGATGTTATGGCGTTAAGATGCACGGTGACAACCTACGTATAATTGTGGTGCATTGGGGCTGGTGAGGGAAGTCATGGCGTGAAGGGAAGGTGGAAGGTGTTAGTTGGTAATTAGTGACTTCTTTCACAACAACATACATAACAACACACCGCTACTTACTTACCTGCAACACACCTCACCTCACCTCACCTCACCTCACCTCACCTCACCTCACCTCACCTCACGCACCTCACTCACTGCAGACACTTACCTGGGGAAAGAAAAAATGATTTGTTAAAATATTTTCACACAAATGGCAATATAACTACTACTTATACTATCAATAACAATAATAATCATAACAACAAATAAAATAATAACACCACCATCACCACCTCTACCACCAACAACAACAACTACAACTACAGCTACGACTACTTGTACATTAATCAGTAGAATGTTTTAACGTTATCCCAATTAATATTTATACAGGAGTTCATCACGGGGTAGAAGGCCGGTGAGCTAGCCTTCAAGATCAACGTGCATGGGGACACAATTTAATAGATCATAACTTTAATTATCTTCATATTTCAGGTGATTCTAATAACTATCCTTTAATAGGTAACGCAGGAAATAACATATTGCATTCTGTTTGTTTTGGGGACTTGATTTATCTTGCAATTGTTTCGAAATAACGGATGCTAATACTTTTATTCCAAACCATTACTTATAGAGCAAGTGAATGGATAGCTTTGCAGGAGGGAATACTGATACACAATTGATACACTCATTCATCTGAACGTAAGTCGTGCATGCGTTTGTTGAATGCGATCATGTGACAGTCGTGGAGTGACAACTGATGCTATTATGGAAGCCAATCATAACATTTAACTTTCTAATAGTAGCAAATATTTCACCACTTGGAAAAAAAGTTAAATGAAACGATTTTGGTGTTATATAGCAGAAAATAGAGGGAAGACTAAAAGTATTACGTGCTGTGAGGCCAATAAGTTTTGTATTATTGGATGCCAGACAAAGGTTACAACAAATTGGTTCATGCACAAATTGGCGACATCATTCATAGTCTCGGTAATAATGCATCCATCACATTCTTCTTGTTGAGTTTGTTATAAAAGACGAGTGAATGGACGAAGTTTAAGACCTGACTGGAAAGGCAAAGTGAAGGATTCTTAGATTAATTTGAGATGGAAAAGAAAGAGTTGAAAGGCACGACGTTATGTGGAATATATATGAAAAAAATAAACATGGCTAAAAGAAGGAAGCCATTAAACATTACCTTTCTTTGTGTTGAAAAATAATGTTAATGAAAATGTATTCGAGTGAAACCAATATATGAGACTATGAAGACAGACAGACACACACACACACACACACACACACACACACACACACACACACACACACACACACACACACACACACACACACACACGTTGATATTTCAGATGTTCACTAACAAAATATTCGTTGCATTGCATAGTCATGGAGGTCGAAGGAATGTGTGGCCTAAAAGGGAGCAGGAGGAGGAGGAGGAGGAGGAGGAGGAGGAGGAGGAGGAGGAGGAGGAGGAGGAGGAGGAGGAGGAAGAGGAGGAGGAGGAGGAGGGAAAAACGAGGATAAAAATAATGGAAAAAGGAGTGGATAGGAACACTAGTCTGGACACTTTCTTTCGCCACTGAGCCGAGGGTCAGATCAGAAGGCTTACTAAAGGAGACATTACCATGGACAAAACGATTCTAAGAGGTGGAGTGGAGTGTCTGGATGTGAGGTGGAGCTGTGTCGTGCTGTCATGCGAGGTGGAGTGGAGTAGGAGTAGGAGTAGGAATAGGAGCAGGAATAGGAGTAGGAGTAGGAGTAGGAGTAGGAGTAGGAGTAGGAGTGGAGTGGAGTAGTGTGATGCGGTGAGGTGAAGTGGAGTGGAATAATATGTTGCTTTGGAGTGGAGTTTTCATCATTACATCATTAACTATATACAATACGAGTTTCTTTATCAGATAGACTTAAAATTTAGTCATACTGTATAATACTTTTCTTTTCAATAATTCTAAAACTGTTCATTTTTCTTTTAAATATTAACTGGGTATGTCCACACAATTCTCAACTTTATTCTTTTGTTCCAACTTTTGCTGCATATTTATTCATATTGATTTTTGTGCGTTCAAATTGCACAGCAGATAACTGAACGCACACCCGCACGCACGCACAGACACACTCACGCACACACACACGCGCACACACAAAACAAATATTTCACCTTTATATTCAAATGAAGTCTGATGCGTATTAATATTTTTTCCTTGGTGAACGGTAAGAAAATATAAATTCATCACCATATAACTGTCTCGTATCAGCCGCCACTGCTAAAATATCCACCCACATTTTTACCGGAAATAGTGAGCAAATGTCCCAAATTCTATATAATCTATTCACTGTTCTTTTAATGTCAATACAAAATACGGAACTTTATTTGCTGTTGAAAAAGAGATCATTGGGGTGAGTATTTTGAATTATCCCGATGCTTCCCTGTCTGGCTGGCTGTCTGTCTGTCTGTCTGTCTGTCTGGCTGGCTGGCTGGCTGGCTGGCTGGCTGGCTGGCTGGCTGGCTGGCTGGCTGGCTGGCTGGCTGGCTGGCTGCTGCTCACTCACCTATCTGGCTAAACCCTTACACGCACAGAAATTGTATAACATTTCCACTCACGAACTCAATTAATTGCACATTCATATTCACCTTGTCGGGTTTGGGTCCAAAAGGTGGTGTTTTGTTATAAATGCTTGGTCAAAAAGAGTGATAGCCATTGATGATGATGATGATGATGATGATGATGATGATGATATGATGATGATGATGATGAGGATGATGATAATGATGAGCATCCTTCCTCTGCACATGCCCAAACCATTTCAATCTCGCTGTTCTTACTATGTCTCCAACTCCACTTCTTGTCTATTTGTCACCACCACCACCACCACCACCACCGTCTTCAGGACATACAACATACAACATGCAACATGCAACATACATAGCCGGCCTCACTACAGCCTTGCACACTTTCCTTTTCATTCTTGCAAATACCATTCTGTAACAAATCACTCTTGTCACTCTTCTCCGCCCACTCCACTCACACTGCACATTCTTCTTCACTTCTCAAGCACCTTCTTATATAGATGGCTATAAATATTAAGACCCATCCACCCTCACCACCTCCACAATCCACATACAGTCGCACCAAGCGTTCTGTTGTTCTTACTGACTTTCATTCCACTTCTCTCCACTCTATACCTCCACCAGAGTCCACCTCCCCAGGACTGCTTCAACATGCTCTATATTCAGTTATTATTATTATTATTATTATTATTATTATTATTGTTATTGTTATTGTTATTGTAATTATTATTATTATTATTATTATTATTATTATTATTATAGTTATTATTATTGTTATCATTATTATTATCATTATTACTATTATCACTATTACCAGTGATATTATTCTTAAATAAAAAGACGACTTTTTCCCGTCCTTGACCCTACAACGTAAAGGTTCTCATTGAATATTACTGGTGAGTATATCATGAACAAAATTAACCAAATCCTTGCACCGAGTTCCTCCCTAAATATTAGTAAAACTTTATAGTTAGCTCACGCTCATTTCATGTTCAGAAAAAAAAAATCATGCATTATTAATTTACGCTTCCGCTCAGGAAATGTTGAAATTGTAGAAGATACAAAACTAGATTTATCATTTCCGCTGAAATATGTGAAACCTCATCAACACAGAAGTACGTATCACTTTTGATGGATGTGTTCCTTGTATGGACTTGTACACTGTAATGTGTAATGTTCACCTGCATTATTAATCTATATTTTGTCTCAGTCTTCTTATGAATACAATGCTGGACAATCCCAGCCAGCCATTTTTTCTCCCTTGATATTATTGTATGATCGATGGTGAGCGGGTCTCCACCTTTAACTGACTGAGTAATGCTTGAGTCTCTCCTTCCTGTTCCGGCGTCATGTCGCTGCTGGAGTGACAGTAACTCCCCTTCCGTCGGAGTGGGGAACTGATGCATTTACTGCCGCCCACTAACACGGAAAGACCCATCAACTTAATCTAAGAGGACGAAGACCTGGATTTTTCTAGACAAATTTTTATATTATTTTCTTTCCACACACAAAAAAAAGTGAATGAAATTAAACTGGAGTTAAAACGCGA
>JAPQNM010000038.1:3379391-3386891 GCA_029783475.1 Metacarcinus magister | reverse complement strand
CATGTTCAGTCTACATGCCCTCCTTCTTCCCCTAACTTCTCTGTTCCGTATTTACTATAGAGCAAAATTAAATCGATCCTTCCGCTCCCTCCCCATCCCTTAACCTTATCTTACCTCTTTCTTATCTAGCTTCCCTTCCCTAACCCCATCACTTGCAGTCGTTCGCTTAGACAATCTCACCTCACTCCGGCTTTCTGAATATCTCACACACCTTAGTTAATCGTCCCTTCTGTCCCTTCGCCCAGATATACATCGCCATCTAGTACACTCAGTCTCTACCCAACACCCTCTTGTCTCTACTACCTCTGCCACTAGACTAGAAAGCTATCCTGTGTATCTCTCTCATCTATTATGGCTTTCCGCTCTCGCGCAATAACCGCACACTCAGCACATACGAGCACATCGCACAGGATAATCATGTGGTGTTTCGCCGTCCACCCCACATGACTCCATCAGAGTACAAGGACCACACCCTCCACTACATGACGTGTACACAGTTGTCTCGCAGCCCACGCTACAGACCGCGACACTCCCAATAAATCATCTATGTGTACAACACGCCTAAGGATCCCAGTGTCCGAGACTAATCGGCACAGGCTACCCGATCCACGCGCACAACGCGTCACCTCCCAACAGCTTGTCGTAAACACCCACCCGACACGTAGCAGTGAGTATCCGCAGCTTACCCAAAGTCCCGTCTCAGCTCATATGCACATAGTATACACACGTCGATCTAGGTCTGAGACCTCGACGCCTGCTACTCACCACCACCGCTGAAGAGTCGAGTATGTCATCCGTACTGTCACATTACGCATCTATCAGTCTCACCGAGCTCGACGCTGTTTTCTGTGTAGCCTATATCATATACACAGTCACGAGCTGATACCGACTCTGAAGGAATGCAACACATTATTTATATGTATTTGAAACAAGAATGCGTCGACAGACACCATAATACGTGTATACTTTTGTTCAGCCCCTAGTTTATTATCGCACCACTTGAGTTCACGGCTCCAGCCAATTGTCTTCTGCACGCCACTTCCCTTCTTGTCTTCCTCACTAAACTCTCACTCCTGCTTCGCTAATCCCTCCCTCCCTCCTCTCCATCTACTGTTCATTCTCCGTGAGGCTCTGTTTCGATCCTAATTCTTTGTGCCGACACCTTCACGGCCAGACCCAGTTCTGAGATTGTGCTTGCATACCTGCGCCGTCTCCACAAAGCACGCACACGGTGCGCGATGATACAAAACTGTGCGACTATCCATTTACTGTACAAATTTCACGATTACCCTAGATATACCATCTTGCAGGTACGATCTTCAAGAGCCTAGAGGACTACAGGTTGTTTTGATACACGTTGCGTGCTGTCCGTCGTAGACTCTAATTATCTATGTGAGCCCTGGGGCGGTGGGGAGAGTCGACTAAATGTCATCTTTCCTACATCATGGCACCGTCTCTTGTCCCGTATCTCGTCATCATGCGAAGTCTCGCCGATCTAGCAGCACGACCCCTCGCCACTATCTCAAACCCCGGCCACAGATACACAGCACTCAGACACCGTTACCCCAGCCTCACAGACGAGAACAAACAACATAAACAGTGACACACGCCGCGCGATGCGCTGGACGCGCGCGCTACGGGACCAGCGGACATACAGCGCCACGTAAACCAGTCTGACAACAATATGTACTTCACACCGCGTGGCACCGAGCGCTGTATAGGCACATGAAGACTCGCCGGAGAGAGAAGAACAAGAGGGCAGGGGACAGGGATGGGAGGCAGCAGGGTAAGAGGGGGGGTGCAGCAGGGTAAGGGGGGGTATGCAACAGGGGAAGGGAAGGGGATGCTGATGGAACAACGTCACCTCTGCTGCAAAAGCCCAAAGAGAGGAGACAGAAAAAGGTGACAGCCTGCTCGCCTTTGTCCAGACAGCTGTTTTTATGACGGCATCAAAGACCTTACACAATGCAGACATGTTGACTTAATGTTAATAATGATAATAGTGATGGTGATGATATTTATTATGATAATGAGGAGAGTGATAATGTTAATGTTATTGTTAATGTGATTATTATTATCGTTATTATTATAGTTTCGTTGTCGTATTTTTGTTATTGTTGTCATTGTTGGTTGTTAGTAAGTTTTGTTGTTGTTACTGTTGTGTATATATGTTTATCTAATATGTTGTGTATTCGTCGTCTAATGTGTGTTGTTGATGTGTGTGTGATGTCTGTGTGTGTGTGTGTGTCTGTAGTAGTGTGTGTGTGTGTTGTGGGTGTGTGTGTGTGTGTGTGTGTGTGTGTGTGTGTGTGTGTGTGTGTGTGTGTGTGTGTGTGTGTGTGTGTGTGTGTGTGTGTGTGTGTGTGTGTGTGTGTCGAGGCCTAAGATGGTCTAAGAGGTTGAATGAATCTTCCATCAAACTCTTTAAAGACTTTGGCATCAAACGAGATTAATTTTATGTTAACGACGTCAAGAGAATATCTGATGAAAACTTAACAAAACTTTAAACGAAAATTCAGACTTGTCATTTTGATTGAGTCTTACTTTAGCGACCTTTAATAAGTCATTTATTTACAACATTATCTGTGTGTCGCGTTGGGAAAGTCATAACAGGGGATTAAAAATGATGGGACATGAGCATACAATTACTGTCATTATTATTGTTATTACTATTATTGTCATTATTATCATTAGTATTATCATTATCATTATTATTATATATTTGTGAGTGCAGCGGGTGGTGTGCGAGCCCAGGACATTCCTTACGTGCCGCTGCTGGCCGTCATCCAGGTGGGTGTAAGTACGTACATGTCACAATAAATTGATATACATGAGTGATTTCTTTGATTTCCAGTAAACTCATGATTATATTATAGGACAGTTTTTCCACGCCACACTCACCGATATAAGCCGGAGATTTTTGATAAACCTTTGCCAACAGTATAATACAACCATTGAAGTGTCGCGCAGCAATACTGTTAGTGAGGTGTCGGAGGGCACAACGCGCCTCACACAGGGAGCACCGTCCCCTCTCAACGACAATACCATGAAAAAAGGAACGAATATTTTGAGACGGCGATTAACATTCACACGCGTCCGCCCCTGCACACTGAGGCCATTACCGACAGAGTTATTAGTGAGAGTCACAAATATCCTATTATCGTGAATGATCACATAAAACTCAGTAAGTTATTGTGGTGCCAAACAGCGGCGGGGCTGTGCCAGGGCTGGGGAGGGGGGGAGGGGCGATGGGCGGGTGGTCTGCCATCACCTCATCTGGCGCTTGGTTCCTCTCGGCAACATTTTGGTGTCAATGTTGATGGAAAGACGATGGTGCCGCGCCGCTGCCTCCACTCCTGGGGACCAGATCTTGTCACTCAAGGTAAGGGAGTTTCCTTTCACACACTCGTTATCGACAATCCTGGCAACGTTTCGTCACTTGCCTGGTGGACGGAATTGTCCATCGAGCACCTTAAACATGTTGGTCAAGCACCCTGTAGTCATATTTGTTAGATTTTCCCGCCAGACAGAAACCAGCACGGTGTAAAGGTAAAGAACATAATAATAATAATCGTTTATGAGACACTTGGAGATGTCACCTTGAAGGGCATGAGGAGGAAGGTAAATCTCCCACTTCACATTGAGTGTAAGAAAATAATTTAAAGCTTATAATCTGCAGAGAACAGAAGAAACAAACAATGATGGAACACAAACAGATTTATGTCTCTCCGCGTCCGTTGAAGTGACTTATTAGCATCAGATGAGGAGGCACCACACCGCCGCCGGGCACCTGGGGGTCGAGGCGAAGCTCCAGAAACACACCCGCAGATTAATATAAGTTTAAATGCAAACATATATGACAGCTTGTTCGAAAAAGCGTTGGTAAGGCTCCCACTGGCAACACCACCAGCGTGACCAGCTGCCAGCAGAGGACGCCAAGCCCTACCTGTCTTCATTACTAGTTCACTACTGCCAGTCTGTCTCGAGGCAACCCGTTTAGCTACAAGGAACCAACTCGGGACCAAGGACACCTATATTCTACTATTCGAAAGAAAAAAACTCTGACATCAATAATGAGCACCAACCTAATAATGCAAGAAGGTCGCTGAATTTTCTCTCCCTCTACTTTGAATTCAACTTATGGTATTCGTTGACTCATAAAGACAGTCATGGGAGGTATAACCTTCATCATACCTGTCATCACTTTTGAATGGTAGCTTGTGCATCGTACCTCAACAAATGTGAGAGCTCCAAGTGTCCTTTCCGTCATCACCCTCAACACACTTATGAGCCGCCACGCCGCGGGGCTTAACATCTCATTGACAAGTTTCGTGTTCCCGGAGAGGATGATAACCACGAAGGGAAAACAAACCCAACACGTACGGATGAGTCTTAATATTTCTTGCTCACTTAATAATAAACACACAAGAAAATCTAACAAAACACTGAGATGAATATATAAATGATGATCAACGTTTATATGAACAAGTATAAACAAAAAAAAATAGTTAGGAATGTAAGTGAAAAAAATAGCAAACATTCTAACCCCTCTCCCCCATCCACACACACACACACACACACACACACACACACACACACACACACACACACACACACACACACACACACACACACACACACACACACACACACACAAGGACAAATGCTGATGCAGACTTTAAAACACGCTTACCATCAGTACAGTGCAATTAATAAGCTTCACCTCTTCAAGATGAGGAAGCTTTTGTAATGACCAGCAAAATAAGGTCTGTTGGCAAAATGCACGTTCTTTACTGATTTTCTACTTCTCACTTTCAGCAACATATATATATTTTTTATGCCGCGCGACTGTGAACTGTAAACTGTTCGGCACAAAACTTCACTGTTACTCGTTATTTTGTGTTGTTACTACTCTATCGGTGGCATTCGTCTCCAGGAGTGTAGTAGTAGTAGTAGTAGTAGTAGTAGTAGTAGATGGTTGCTTCGAAAATAGTGATTCTTTTAATTGTGGCCACCAGTCTACGTCCCCTCTCTCTCTCTCTCTCTCTCTCTCTCTCTCTCTCTCTCTCTCTCTCTCTCTCTCTCTCTCTCTCTCTCTCTCTCTCTTTCTCTCTCTCATCGTGCGCAGTTTTCCGCTCACTCCTGATGACACTAATGCCTCCTCTCTACGAGCTTTTCTAAATCTTCCATCAAACATACTTTTTATTGTAACGCAGTAGGAGGGTTGGTTCACTTCCTACAACAAAGTAGCACCGCACGCACGCACGCACGCACACACACACACACGTACGCACAAACGCATGCACGCCGTCACCCATTTGTCTTGATTATGATGATGAAGCGACAGTAAACTTAACTTGGTGGTGGCTTCAAAGGATCCCTGGCTTCCATCTTTCGGGTTAGAATGACTCCTACTCACCTGCTACAGAGTTATCCTTGATTTTATACTATGACATTCGACAAACTCCTGCTACCTCACGAGCTAACTCTGTGTGTGCGTGTGCGTGTGCGTGTGTGTGTGTGTGTGTGTGTGTGTGTGTGTGTGTGTGTGTGTGTGTGTGTGTGTGTGTGTGTGTGCGTGTGTGGCGCAGTTGGCTGTAGCGCTGCGCCATACATAGATAGCGTTTCGATCCCACCAGCTGTTCCCTAATGTTACGCTTCACAATGACAACAGAATAATATTGTCCTTCCTCTCAAATAACTGTCCCACGCCATCCAATGCCTCATACCAAGCTACTTCCATGCACAGTGAGGAGTGAGTAACATAACATAACATAACATAACATAACATAACATAACATAGCATAGCATCACACCAGCCACTCCCAACAAGAGGCCGTCGAAGTGACAAGAAAGCCAATTAAAAAGAGTCATACAACAAACACACTAAGACTTCCCCAATCAGAAGAACCACATCATTCCACTAACTCCCAGGAACCTACATCTGGATTACCACTCCTTTGACGGTCACTCTTCCCACCACATGACCCCCAACTGTCTCCGGGAAGCAAGGCAGCCAAGAAGCCTATACTGTACAAGGCTGTCTATGTCAAGTGTTGGGGCATTGGAGGTACAGGAACATGAGGAGTGAATCAGCTGAGGAACGACACAGTGAAGACGTAAAAGACAATACCAATGTGAGAGAGAGAGAGAGAGAGAGAGAGAGAGAGAGAGAGAGAGAGAGAGAGAGAGAGAGAGAGAGAGAGAGAGCGAGCGAGCGAGCGAGCGAGGGAGGGAGGGAGGGAGGGAGGGAGGGAGGAGGGAGGAGAGAGGGAGAGAGGGGGAGAGAGAGAGAGAGAGAGAGAGAGAGAGAGAGAGAGAGGAGAGAGAGAGAGAGAGAGAGAGAGAGAGAGAGAGAGAGAGAGGAGAGAGAGAGAGAGAGAGAGAGAGAGAGAGAGAGAGAGAGAGAGAGAGAGAGAGAGAGAGAGAGAGAGAGAGAGAGAGAGAGAGAGAGAGAGAGAGAGAGAGAGAGAGAGGAGAGAGAGAGAGAGAGAGAGAGAGAGAGAGAGAGAGGAGAGAGAGAGAGAGAGAGAGAGAGAGAGAGAGGAGAGAGAGAGAGAGAGAGAGAGAGAGAGGAGAGAGAGAGAGAGAGAGAGAGAGAGAGAGAGAGAGAGAGAGAGAGAGAGAGAGAGAGAGGAGAGAGAGAGAGAGAGAGAGAGAGAGAGAGAGAGAGAGAGAGAGAGAGAGAGGAGAGAGAGAGAGAGAGAGAGAGAGAGAGAGAGAGAGAGAGAGAGAGAGAGAGAGAGAGAGAGAGGAGAGAGAGAGAGAGAGAGAGAGAGAGAGAGAGAGAGAGAGAGAGAGAGAGAGAGAGAGAGAGAGAGAGAGAGAGAGAGAGAGAGAGAGAGAGAGAGAGAGAGGAGAGAGAGAGAGAGAGAGAGAGAGAGAGAGAGAGAGAGAGAGAGAGAGAGAGAGAGTATAAATAAGGAGACATACCTCACCTCTAATGCTGCTTCGGCAAAAAGGAACGCAGACAAACATGCCAACAATGAGAAAAGTTTAGGAGAAAGTCAAAATTATAGTTTAATGTTCTAAAAATGAGATAAAAGTATAAACTGAACAATGCATCAATTCGGAGTAAATCTTATTCATATTATGATTTAAATTTGCAGCATAAATTGAAGTCCATATTTGTATACACAGTTTGATATTTTGAATCGTTCTTTAACATCATTCCTGTGAGTGCGTGTCTAGCAATGTGTTGTTATATTAATATTATCCCATACAAACTTTTTATCATGTATTTATCTAAAGCTTTTTATGGAAACTGCAGCAAGGGAATCTGTTATTAAGAAAAAAATAGTTATACAAGTTCTATTAACATTCATAACTGAGTGAGTTCTTCGTTTTTTGTTCATGATAAAGGGTTTTCCATAATATAGACCGAGTCAGTTATCTCAAACGTTGCTCTTCGTTGACAATTCTCCTCGCCCTTTCTCGCGGCAGACACGTTGGGGGTAAGGTAAAGACTCTCCGCTCCACTGATTGTGTTGTGTTAGTGGA
>JAPQNM010000038.1:3359391-3374391 GCA_029783475.1 Metacarcinus magister | reverse complement strand
CCGTTAAGTATAATAGCTGTCAGGACCAACATTTTCTATCTTAATAAAGTTATCATTTGCTTTTATTATATTTCATTTGAGTTTCCCGAGCGAGGATGAACTGTAGTTTGGAAGACACTAATGTAATATTCTCATTTGCTATTATCATTACTACTACTATTACTACTACTATTACTACTACTATTACTATTACATTACCGTGCACGTGAAGCCTTACCGACGTGTTCATAAAGTTGCTTTTATAGATAATGATGTGGTTATGTTGTGTGGTGGTGATGGTGATGGTGGTGGTGATGGGAGTGATGGTGTTGATGGTGATGATGGTGCAATGATGTGGTGGTGTTGTGATTTTGTGATGGTGGTGGTGATGGGAGTGATGGTGTTGATGGTGATGATGGTGCAATGATGTGGTGGTGTTGTGATGTTGTGGTGGTGAGTTGTGCTTTGGTTCTATTGTTGTTGTTGTTGTCGCTGTTGTGGTGGAGGTGTCATCACATTGGTTGTGGTTGTGTTATGATGAAAATGATGTTCATGTTAAGGTAATGGTGGTGGGTAGTAGTAGTAGTAGTAGTAGTAGTAGTAGTAGTAGTAGTAGCAGTAGTAGAGTAGTAGTAGTAGTAGAGGAGGAGGAGGAGGAGGAGGAGGAGGAGGAGGAGGAGGAGGAGGAGGAGGAGGAGGAGGAGGAGGAGGAGGAGGAGGAGTAGGAGTAGTAGGAGTAGGAGTAGTAGTAGTAGTAGTAGTAGTAGTAGTAGTAGTAGTAGTAGTAGTAGTAGTAGGAGGAGGAGGAGGAGGAGAAGGAGTAGTACTAGGATGAGAGGGAGTAATATGTAGTGGTTATATACTGATGATAAAAATCTTTAAAAAAAAATAGTTAGTGAGATGTGGATACAAATTCCTCGGCAAATTTTCCCCAATCAACGACTAATTATACTACTTTCCTAGAAATACGAGTTTTTTACATAATTTTTTTTTTGTAGAAATTCGAAATTAAATTAAAGGATCCTGGCGATATGAATAATTTCCAATCATCAAATTTCTCAACCATGAAAGATGGAATTTGATTATATATTACGAGCTTTGGAAAACGTGGATTGGGGTCACACCTCACTCACTGGGATCACGTGGCACTCTATTAATACTCGTCCCAGATACGTGTGTCACTTTGGATTTTCCTTACAAAAAAAAAAAGACTAACAAAAGCTGTAAACCAAATAAACAAAAACACTCAATAAAATAAAATTTGTACGAGACTTTCAAACACAATTCAATTTACTTTCCGAGTGATGCGTCATAATACTCTTGTCTAAAAAGAATCCAAGTTGTAGTTAAGTGGAAATCAGAGTGAGTCGAGGGAGAAAGAAGAATGTTTCAAAGGTCGCCAGTGCAAGGGATAAAGAGGTGAAGACATTGGGTATTAGATAAAATGCAGAGAAGAGAGATGGGAGTCAGTAGCAATTTTTTTCCTGCAAGCATTCAGAAGTAAAGGGAAGTTGATAAGAACAATGACAATGAAAGCACTGAATGAAAATACCAATGAACTTAAAACTGAGAGGAACTGAAAAAAAAGAACAGTAAATGAAAGATTGTGAATTAATGAAAGAGAAACGCGAAGCCTTTAGTCCTACCTCGTTAAGGAATGCCGTGGCCCTAAACCCCCTTGAAACACACACACGCACACACACACGCACGCACACACACACACACACACACACACACACACACACACACACACACACACACACACACACACACACACACACACACACACACACACACACACAGAGTTAATGTTATATATAAAAGGTTGTTACTATGGTAGGAGAGATATCAATACAGGGAAGGAGAAGGATTGATGGCTACAAGTAGAATAAATTTGGTTTTCACTTACAGGAAAACATTTGTCTGGGAATCGAATGGTGGATCTGATGTAGCAAGTTTTCACCGAGTATAATTTATTGTCTTCACTGTGCAATTTCAAGCATAGCCATACGTACGTACATGTATTTCTGTCCAAAGGGGAGAAAATATGTATAAGAAGACCCCTCACTCACTCCTTTGGCTACTTCGACCAAACTGATGAAGATTTTGATAACATTTCTGATTTGTAAAGGTGACCGCCTCTTTTTTTTGTCTGTAAATGTAGGTTGGGCTGTAGCTGCCATACCAGGACGTAATATTTCATCACTTTTAATGAATATTCCATGCTGCAACGACCCACTGGCTTTCATTGCTTCACTCCGACTTATGGTTTACGCAACAATGGTCTGGTTTCGTTGCTATTACACACCTAATGAATCAGTCAACATGTTTTGTGTATCGTGAATTCAAACATAAAAATTAATCCATTTCCAGGTTAGTTGGATGTACCAATCCAAGCACTAGTTTCCTTGACGTGTTTGTATGTTTTTTTAAGTGTGTGATGGTGGTGGTAAAGCAAGAGTTAAACAGTTGCTTCACTCCTTCATCCATATCACTGGTAAACTCTGGAACACTCTGCCTTCTTTTGTTTGTTTTTTTCTACTTTCTTATGACTTCAGTTTCTTCAAGAGAGAAGCATCACCACTAAATAATTGGCTTTCCCTTTTTGGAACTCTGCCGTGTACTTTTTAAGGAACGGTGATCAGGTACTTTTTCAGTGATTCTTTCTTCTAATTCTTGGCAAGTTTCCTTTCCATAAAAAAACTTCCCGTAAAAAATAACTTTACCTGTTCGAGCATTCAGGTTTACCTCAGCCTTGGCTTCAACAACATTGTACGCAGATTGTACCTGCACTACATGGTACAACATCACATGCAAACCTGTACGATACAATTAGAAAAATAGTAATTACAATAGATAGTTGTGTCCAAAACAGGTCCTTCCATTCCAAGACTTGCCACACTCAGGTAACATCAACTGGAAGCTGCGACTGTTACAGAATATTGACAATATTTTACATTCTCTTTGCATTCTTCAAAACAAACTGTTTGTGCTGATCACTCTCTCCAACAACAAAACAAATACAGACAAACACGTGAGTACAAGTGTGGCTCCTCATAGACCAGTATGAAGTATGGGTTAGACTCTAGTAAGTATTTTCCTGCTGCTGCTGCTGCTGCTGCTGGTGCTGGTGCTGTGCGGTGCCATGCAAATACTGACACGCGTGAAAGCTGTCCTCGCTTGTGATCTGTAAGGAGCCGGCAGCAGCGAGTCAGGTGAACGGCCGAACCCTGAGGGTGAGCTAAATGAATAAACAAAAACTAAAACTAAATAAATGTTTCACTTATTCACCAGGTAAGGGAGGCTGACCAAGGTGTAGAAAGAATAGCAGTAATAAAAGAGCTGAAAACTAATAAAACTAAGTGTTTAATTCCTTCTGACGTGGTAAGGCAATAACGTGCTTCCAAGTGTGTTTGTGCTGCGCGTAGCTGGTCAGTGTGGGGTCAAGGTTGCAGCACAGACAGGCTTGTGATGCTGAGCTGCTACACTCATGCATCACAGGCCTCTAGATATGTTTTATGTCCTACTTATTCTAAAACACATATTTTTTTTTATAATTCTGCATCAATGTGTCGTCGAGCTTTCATGCATATCTTAGAAAAAATTCCTCTTGATTAACTTACATATTTGCATGTTGTAATTAAGGGAAAGAAAGTATGTGTATTACATCCTCGTGTACTAATCCAAGCGTGATCTCTAGAATTAGTTATTCATTAAATATACGTAATGATTTAGGAGTCAGGGTTGTGCTGTATGTTTGAACCTTTCTTAGATTTAATAACAAGTAAGACTGACAAAGCCGTGGCAGGATCCGTTCAACAGTTTGATGTAAAACTGATGTGCATGATAATGTGAATATAATGTTGCTCAGGATGTGAAATATCAAAGTAAACTATAAACAAACACAACTATGCAGAGGTGAAAGACACAAATATTTACTAAAACAACAAAAAACCTTCCGCCTCTTAAGACTATAAAGCCACAGTTCCAGGCGAGCGGGAAGTGACCGAGCAGCTGACAGTGTTTGAAGGTCTGCTAGGAAAGTATTCAGTGTTTAGAGGCAACCTTTGAACAACACGTGTAATGTATTCTTGCTCCACACAAAGACGTCTTGCCTAAGGGAATGTGGCTTGCTAACCACAGCGGCAGCAATGTTTGAGGTGATGAGTTGTGTACTGTTGATGGCGGCTTCTGGAACATTGGTATTGGTTGTTGATGAAATAAGTAAAAACTAATAATCATATATAATTCTACTTTTTAGTCCACTCCCGTGCCTTTCCGTTGTTACTCTCAGTGTTATTCTGGTGTGTTATAATTTTAAACAACATTTTACTAGTGTTGTTTCAGTCGTTACATTCACTTCAAGATTGTATTAGGAAATCGGACTGGGAATACCACAACTTCATTACCACAACTTCATTGTTGACTCAAAGAAGATTATTGACTTGGAAGTTCATTCTCCTGTTTTCGCCAACTGACGGAAACACATTACACGCCCACCCTGCTGGCAGAAGGTGGCAGACTAACAACTTTACCAGGTTGAACAGCAGCTTGTGATGAGTCCTTCACAAGATCAGTGTGTGTGTGTGTGTGTGTGTGTGTGTGTGTGTGTGTGTGTGTGTGTGTGTGTGTGTGTGTGTGTGTGTGTGTGTGTGTGTGTGTGTGTGGTGTGTGTGTGTGTGTGTGTGTGTGTGTGTGTGTGTGTGTGTGTGTGTGTGTGTGTGTGTGTGTGTGTGTGTGTGTGTGTGTTGTGTGTGTGTGTGTGTGTGTGTGTGTGTGTGTGTGTGTGTGTGTGTGTGTGGTGTGTGTGTGTGTGTGTGTGTGTGTGTGTGTGTGTGTGTGTGTGTGTGTGTGTGTGTGTGTGTGTGTGTGTGTGTGTGTGTGTGTGTGTGTGTGGTGTGTGTGTGTGTGTGTGTGTGTGTGTGTGTGTGTGTGTGTGTGTGTGTGTGTGTGGTGTGTGTGTGTGTGTGTGTGTGTGTGTGTGTGTGTGTGTGTGTGTGTGTGTGTGTGTGTGTGTGTGTGTGTGTGTGTGTGTGTGTGTGGTGTGTGTGTGTGTGTGTGTGTGTGTGTGTGGTGTGTGTGTGTGTGTGTGTGTGTGTGTGTGTGTGTGTGTGTGTGTGTGTGTGTGTGTGTGTGTGTGTGTGTGTGTGTGTGTGTGTGTGTGTGTGTGTGTGTGTGTGTGTGTGTGTGTGTGTGTGTGTGTGTGTGTGTGTGTGTGTGTGTGTGTGTGTGTGTGTGTGTGGTGTGTGTGTGTGTGTGTGTGTGTGTGTGTGTGTGTGTGTGTGTGTGTGGTGTGTGTGTGTGTGTGTGTGTGTGTGTGTGTGTGTGTGTGTGTGTGTGGTGTGTGTGTGTGTGTGTGTGTGTGTGTGTGTGTGTGTGTGTGGTGTGTGTGTGTGTGTGTGTGTGTGTGTGTGTGTGTGTGTGTGTGTGTGTGTGTGTGTGTGTGTGTGTGTGTGTGGTGTGTGTGTGTGTGTGTGTGTGTGTGTGTGTGTGTGTGTGTGTGTGTGTGTGTGTGTGTGTGTGTGTGTGTGTGTGTGTGTGTGTGTGTGTGTAGTTATAAGTTGTCTTTGGCTGTGTGTGTCATCCTAACATTTAAACTTAACGAACCACTTCTTGTGTTTACGCTCTACTTTGAACATCTAGTAAAGGTTTTTCCCCGAGTGACTGACTTTTATAAACAAACACATGTCTTTTTTTTTACACCCTGAAAACGACTCGTCAGCTCGTCGTGTTTCCTCCAGAACTGACACAAGAATGAATGAAACACGGACGGTGGAAAGCTTACTGTCGGTCTTTGAATACGATTGGCACAACATGATGCGTTGTAACAAGACTCTGGTTTGGCTGCAGCGAGTCACTGCTTGCAACACGGAGCGTCACAACACTTGTCACATACTTAACAAATTTCAACCACCCTGATATATGATAATCTTGAAACCTGACACAAACAGGACCACCTACAAAAAAAAGAGTTGCGGTTGAGTACTATTACAGCGTGAGGTGGTGATGGTTTACTTTCAACACACCAGGTGCGCGTGGTGTTCCTGATGCCCAAGAAGCTGCTGCCTTTGTGCACGGAGACAACTGATGACACGTTGGGTCAGGCAGGAATAATTAAATTAAGTCAGAGCAGGAGACAAGTTCAAGTTCTCTTGATTAAAGTTAGCAAGTCTTGAAAGAAGCAGTGAATTTTTTATTTTCAATCCGTGGAAGGCATGAACGTAAGGACAGTTCATTGTGTGGTATTATGTGATATGCTTCGTGCACGCATGAGGGACCAAGACCAAGATCTACAAGCTTAGGTCACCCGGGGCTGCAAGGAACGTTATCAGCGTGTGTTGCAATAAAGATTTTGAAATATTGATCATATGATTAATGCGTGAAGGTATTGTGCTTTATGAAAACAATAATTAACATGATGCACTGTACGTAAGTGAATTTTTTACGCAAACAACATATTTGTATGCTGGAAAATCAAAAATATCAAGAGAACAAGAAGGAATTCAATCCCATTTGGAGATCCAAGGAAGGAATAGTTTATAGAGTTATGGTCACAAGAGTGAAACACTCTGATCTAAGTTTAGTTTTAAGCACGAAAAAAGACAAACAATTAAGTTAACTGTCACCACACTTAAGCACATCCATCAACAAGTCACTAAGTGAACTGTGTAACAAACGCACCAAACCAACACCAGTGCCAGCCATCCTGATTCGAAAACCAATCAACCTCATCTTTAAACTGATACTCCTCGTTAAGGTTGATCCTGGTAATCGTTTTTCTCTATCAGCAAAAAACATCAGTCACCCGCAGTGCCCTTTGTGGCAGTTCTTCCCTCCCAGGACCCCCGGCCCGCAGCTGCTGCCTCCATTATTGCTGAAATACTGGGAACGGAGGCAGCTCCGGCAGATTCGTTCTTCAACAAACACAGACTACGGAAAATAATTTTTCAAAAAGTTTTGTTCAGTACGTGATGCCATAAAGGTTTTACTCGCGAATTCCAGGCGATGAGATGTAGATACGAGAATATGATTGAAAACAACGATTTTCGCAAAATAATGTAAGAAAAGAACATTGTTGTGGTGTCAACGCTTATTACTAATCCCACGCCATCCATCACGCCACCACTCCATTAATCAGGCTAATTAATGCTCAGGATCCATCAAAGAGCATTACATCCTCGCGGGAAATACCAGGTGCAAGATGATATGAACATGTACACCTGCACATCACACCTTAGGGATAGGAAGAACACAAGCATGACGTCCGATCAAGGGAGTGTAACACTGCCTTGTCCTGAGAAGGCCTGGTGGAGCCCAGCCTCACAGGACCCACCAGTGTTAGGGGAGGAAGGGGTGGCCACGCACATTCAACCTTGGGGACACGTGTTAGGCTTTCCAGCTTACCAAAGATTGATGACGAGTGATGATACGTTTAATGAAATGGCGTTGTTGTTTGAATTGAAGCAATATGAAACGAGCGCTGGGCGAGGATGCATATTGAGTTCCAATTACGAAGCTCACAAAATTGGCTTCCGTCTCGATATCATGTTAAGGTTCGTTACGGGTAAATTGCACCGTGAAAACCATCGTGCCGTTCCGCGCAAGGATTCTTCGGCTCAGTAACGAGACGCGAGGTTATGCAAGACCCGCTCCCAGACTTGGTGGAGGAGCCGTCTGGGAAGCAAGGATCCCCCTCGCATTAATTAGGAAACACTGTATCCAACCATCTTACTTATCTTTTTACTTCATCTCTCCTTCTTCTTCATC
Source organism: Metacarcinus magister (assembly GCA_029783475.1). Lineage (NCBI taxonomy): Eukaryota > Metazoa > Arthropoda > Malacostraca > Decapoda > Cancridae > Metacarcinus > Metacarcinus magister. Next base: position 3,366,645 of record JAPQNM010000038.1, on the reverse strand, counting down.
AAGTTTTTTTTTCTTTCTCTTCTTCTCCTTCTTCTTCTTCTTTTTCTTTTCTTTTTGTTCTTGTTCTTTTTCTTCTTCTTCTCTCCCCTTTCCTCCTCCTCTTTCTCTAGCTACATTCTGGCATCAACTGTATTATCGTGATGCTTCTACGTTTGACTTTACAAAACTTTTAAAATACTAAAGAAAACAAGAAATTGATACCAAAAGAAATGTAAACCTAGGAGCAGCGAACCGATTCTGAATTTTTTTTTATTTTTCTTATACATATATGCATTTCAGGTGAGATACGTAGGTTTCTATTACGTCGCCTACAACAACCAACGATGATTTCCCCTTTTACAACAGTGCAGAGGGGACGTTGTTTTGTGTCCTGTTAGGTGAAGAAAACTTGGGCTGCCGAATGAAGTGTGTTTTAAACGTGGTGCAAGAGTCTGCATCGCCTCGACCAGCTTGAAAAACCTCGCTCCGATTTGATGGTTCTCGAGATCTCAAGAATCAGACGAGGTTCTTCTGCAATACTCTCAATATTTCAACCTCACCCAACTCTGAACTCCAAAAACTCATAAGCTTATCTGGTTCTTTGGCATATTTCCTCTACGTTCAGCTTCACTATTTTATTTCTTATTTCCTTCCGTCCTGCAACACAACCGTCCATCTTGCCTTCACACCAGATATTTTTTCCACAAGTTTCCTCCAAATTCACAACCTTGAGAAATGTGTTGCATGATAAGCCAGACAGACCTTAAAGGGTGTGCACAAGACTCTCCAGATGACGCGGAGGCTGCAACGTTACAGAAAGTGGACGGAGTGGAGCACTATACGCGATGTGAACACAGTGGAGGGAGCAGAGTGGAGGCGTGAACAACATGGGGGAATGATGAGAGTGGACGGAATGGAGGAGTGAACGAGGCTCTTGTTACAGCGCATGGCAGAGGTGGAGAGGCTGAAGGGCGGCGCAAAGCATACTCTTCATGCATATAACAAGGCAAGCGTCCATGTATTACCGAGACGAGAGAGAGAGAGAAAGAGAAAGAGAAAGAGAGAGAGAGAGAATGATATAAAGACAGACAAAGACAAACTGACAGACAAATAGACAGACACACAGACGGAAAGACAAAAGGCAGAGTAATTACAAAAGAGAGAAGAAAAAAAAAAGTTGAAAAAGGGGAAATTTGCAAGAAGGAAAACGACGCTTAAGTGACAGAATGAAAGGAAAGACGAAGGAAGGGAAGAAGGTACAGAGGCGTGAAGGACGAGCAAAGAGGGAAAGAAATGAGAGAGAGAGAGAGAGAGAGAGAGAGAGAGAGAGAGAGAGAGAGAGAGAGAGAGAGAGAGAGAGAGAGAGAGAGAGAGAGAGAGAGAGAGAGAGAGAGAGAGAGAGAGAGAAATAGGTGAGCAGATGCAATGGAAGGAGGGATGGAAGGAGGGCGTGAAGAATTGATAGGTGGAGATAGGTGGCGGGGGGGAGGGTGTTATCTTGTGTGCTTGGGGGGAGTGAGGAAGGGAATGTGGGTGTCTCCAAGCATCATAAAGTGGCAACAGTTAGTCTGGTTCGTTTGTGAAGTGACTCCTCCCCGCCACCTAAGGCACACGAAGCCGTAAACTGCGCGGGAGTAGCGGCGGAATGGCGGGAGGAGGCGGGAGGGTGTGGGAAAGGATGGAAGGAAGAGGAGGTAGCAAAGGGTGAAGGAGCACAGAGAGAACTAAGGTTTATTGGGGATGAGGCGAGAATTAAGGTGGAATGAAGTTATCTGTGTAGGCAGTGAAAGGGAAGAGGAGGTGGAGAGGAATGGCGGGGATGGAAAGGAGGAAAGGAGAAAGGTGGTGAAAGGTGGTGAAATGTGGTGATGTTAAGGATGTGATGCAGTTTGAATATAGACAATTTAATTTAGCCCTGCATGGCAAGGCGAAGAGAAACAGTGAGGGAAACAATCATGCAAACGATGGCAAGTAAATCCCTTGCTTGCCTTCATTGCATTGCGTGTGTGTGTGTGTGTGTGTGTGTGTGTGTGTGTGTGTGTGTGTGTGTGTGTGTGTGTGTGTGTGTGTGTGTGTGTGTGTGTGTTTTTCTTTCTTTTTTTATGTACATGTATTCTTCCAATGTATACACAACTGCATCCCATTTTTCCTGTCGTCATTTTCAATCAACAAAAAGGTCCCTGGTCTGATTTTCATTTTGTTTCCCCCTGCCACTGATTAACCATATTTTTCCCCCTCCTTGCATTACTATTGGGGCGGAGGCGAGGCTGTGTGACTCACTACCTAGCTGCCCGCGACTCAACTTCTTTCATGGACAAGACTAATGCAGACTCCTTGATGAAGTCTTAGGGTGAATGACGCCTGACTGCAGAGTGTTACAGAGAATGAAACACACGAGATGCAATACTGTACCTAGCAGCTTTTGCCGTGTGTGTGTGTGTGTGTGTGTGTGTGTGTGTGTGTGTGTGTGTGTGTGTGTGTGTGTGTGTGTGTGTGTGTGTGTGTGTGTGTGTGTGTGTGTGTGTGTGTGTGTGTGTGTGTGTTATCACCCTCAGACCAACTAACCAAACCTAAACTAAATTAACATAAACCTAACCAAACCAAACCAAACCAAACCAAACCAAACCAAACCAAACCAAACCTAACCTAACCTAACCTAATATAACTGAAGTATCCTCAGTAATGCAAGGGGATCAGGTTCTAAAAGTACGTTGTAAGATGGTGATAGGATCCGAACGTTGGATAAGGATCAGCCACGTACTACCTAGAGGCGCCTTAACACGTTCAACCTTACTAATACCCAACATTGAAGGGAACACCCAGTCATCACGGCCTTGGAGCACTACTTCGTGTGGCTCTAAACACTGTAATACTAACCACTAAACCTTTACTCAGTGCGGGGCCAAAAAACACAAGAAACGAGATAACGAAGATAAAAACGACGAGAACGAGGCAGTACATTATAAAAATTACATATCAGTCCATGAGGTAAGGTAAGGTAAAAACGAGAGGAGAAGGAGGAGAGAGGAAGGAAGGAAAGGGAGAGGATAAGGAGGGAGGGAGAGCTGTGTGTGTGAGTCAACGTTGATGAGGAATGAAGAAAAGAGAAGAACATGAGAGGAGGAGATGTGTGACGACAAAGACAGAGAGAAAATGCGAGATGCACCAGCGGGAAGGGAAGGGAAGGAAAGGGAAGGGAAGGGAAGGGAAGAGAAGGGAAGGGAAGGGAAGGAAAAGGAAGGGAAGAGAAGAGGAACCAATGGAGTGGATGGGAGAAGTGAGAAAGTAAGGAGAGGAAAGGGAATAGAGGGAAGGAGAGGCAAGGGAGATGGCAGAGAGGAAGCTAAGACGTGTTTTGTGATTATGTGAAGCACGTGAAGGAGTACATACGTGCATTACCCAAGGACTGTGTGTACGTGCACCTCCACTACTATCGAACCATGTGTGTGTGTGTGTGTGTGTGTGTGTGTGTGTGTGTGTGTGTGTGTGTGTGTGTGTGTGTGTGTGTGTGTGTGTGTGTGTGTGTGTGTGTGTGTGTGTGTGTGTGTGTGTGTGTGTGTGTGTGTGTATCAAGTTCATCAGTAACATAGCCAGTTTGAATACCATAGTAATGAAAATTCTGGGAATCTTTTTTGAAACAGTTTCAATGGAGAGTAGATATATAAAAAAAAAAGGAAATATGTTCAATGTATAATATGATCATTGGGTGTAAATGTATTTATGAAACACACACACACACACACACACACACACACACGCACACGCGCACACACACACACACACACACACACACACACAGCTCACAACATTCAACTAACACATGACAGGATGCGACGCCATTCTTTGTATCATATATATATATATATATATATATGTATACATTTTATATTACGATGCTTTTTTTTTACCTTTCTCGTCTCAATCAACAAAAAACACACAACTCGCTTCCCTTTCATCATGGCTTCTTATATATTTACTCAGAAACCTCTTTTTCCTCTTCCTCTCTCTCTTCTTTCACAGTATTCCTTTTACCAGATTTATCACATATAAAAACGTAACAATATTTCCAGAAAACCCTCTATAAGGTCTCTCGTGAAAGCCTCCTCAACTAATCACCTAACATTGTTCTGCAGCAGGACGGAGTGTGGGCGGATCACAGCCTGGCTTAGCGGCACAGCAGACCAGGTACAGGTACGGTTACACCACACTGGCTGCCTGACCCTACTGGCTTACCGCATTACTCAACCCGAACCTCCTTCCACATGATAAGAAAGCTGCAGGAACACAACTCACTATAAAACCATAAACAAATATCTAGACATGATTTTCTTTCTAGTGTAGGGGGTGTTGAGGGGTGTAGGGGGTGTTGGAGGGGGTGTTGGAGGGGGTGGTAAGACTTCTCATATTCTTTTTCCGTCTCGTTTTTCTGTCTATTATCTTGTTCGTGGTGAAGATCTATGGAACACAATTATCTATTTAAGTAGCAATTTTGTAAAGAATAAATCTGGTTTTGCATTCCTACCTGCTTTCTATGTTATTATTGTTATTATTATTATTATTATTATTATTATTATTATTATTATTATTATTATTATTATTATTATTATTATTAGTAGTAGTAGTAGTAGTAGTAGTAGTAGTAGTAGTAGTAGTAGTACTATCATTACTGTTATTATTGTTATTACCATTATTATTAATATTCCTTCTCCTTTATTATTATTATTATTATTATTATTATTATTATTATTATTATTATTATTATTATTATTATTATTATTACTATCATTATTATATCATTATTATTTATATTTATGTTATTACTTTTATTATTTTACTATTCCTCCTCCATTTCTTCTTCTCTTTGTCATTATTATCATTATCATTATCATCATTATCATTATTATTATCATTATCATTATTATCATTATCATCATCATCATTATGTTATCAAAGTTATTCTTCCTGCTCGTCTTCCTAGCTGGCCATCACTGAGCTCCACCTGGACTAAGGGTTGAGCACACCCTTAGCACAAGTCCTTCTGGTAAGCGGCTTACAATGTGTCTCACGGAAATATGTGTTTTCATTTTCGACACAATACTTTCCTACACACACTACATCCTCCCGAGACCCACAACTACATGACGGGGAAAGATGATGTTGAGGCCGCGCTATTAATAACATTCTTCTCGTCCGTAACGCAAATATATATAATTAATTGATCGGGTCAAGATATTTCCATTTCGAAAGTAAGTCAGGAAAGTTTGAACATGCTTTAAAAAGAAGATAACAACAACAACACAATTACGTTTCAGTCGTTCAAGAGGATTAATGAGACTCGCAAACGATTTTTATTGTATTCAGTTTTGTCATCGTTTCTTTTTGATGAATAATAAAAAAACTGAAAATAATGCATCAAGAGACGGTGACTTCCTGCTTCATTTGGGTACAACCTGAGTCACCTGAGGCTGAGCGAGTATTGAAAATGTGCGGTGGACATATAAACAATTTCTCTGGAACATTGGAGAGTCCTCAGGCACATCAGTAAATCCGCTTCAGAATTGTAAGCTTATTTTGCGAACTGGTGCCGCTTTAAAAGTTTGGTTCATCATGCATGGTGTGGGTGGTGTAGGGAACAGATTGGTGATGTGTAACTATGACTCAGAACAAGGTCATAACACTACAAAGCTTGGGTCAGGGTCTACACATGTGACCTTTGTGTCGTGTTCTATTATTTAGTTTTGGTAAATGGACAGGAAGTGACTGCAGCTATAAGGTTTTTAGTTCTATATTAAAAAAAGGTATTCACTCAATTCCCGTCTTCACTGAGAGGTTTGGAAGCCATTTGTATTTCCAGTTGACTATAAGTTCCCTCAATGCACTTCAATAATTATCTATATAAACACAACGTGAAAGGCAAACATGTGGCTACACCAAACACGGGTGGCGGGAACACACAAAAAACAGTGACAACAACAAGGTGAATTATTGCTGGTTACTACTACTACTTTACTACTACTACTACTACTACTACTACTACTACTACTACTACTACTACTACTACTACTACTACTACTACTTCCACCACAACTCGAACTTATACGTATGACAAAGGAATGGGACATGCACGAGTCAAATCGGTTCATATCAGTCCCTAGAGATGTGTTAAGAAATAATAATTATAACAAAAGACTACAACATACAGAAAAGTAACAGGAAATGGAAGTGTTCCTTTTATCTATACTTTACTTAATGATAAATATATACGTTAATGCTTCCCCTTCCTCGTCACACAAACGTCCATTATTTTTATCTATTATTTTTATACAGAAATAAGTATTGTGTCTGAAATATCCATACATAAATTAACTTTTTCTTGTATTAGTTTTATACAGAAATAAGTATTATGTCTGAAATCTCAATATGGATATCCACTTTTTTATGTACTGGTTTTATAAAGAAAATATAAGTATTGCGTTTGAAATACCAATACTCAAAGTTGGTTTTTGTTTTAGAATTAATAGCAGCAGCTCGCCACCAGGACAGAAGGGAAGCTGGAGGCGAAGAACGCGCTCGTCCCAGAAATTTATTAATTCCAAAGTCAATATTGAAGTGAAAAGTTTATAGCAATTTCCTTTAATAAACCAACATACTTTTCCTCCAGGCACTTAGTTCTTGAAATACGAATTCTGTGACTCTCTCTTTGTCTCTTCTCTCTTCTCTCTCTCTCTCTCTCTCTCTCTCTCTCTCTCTCTCTCTCTCTCTCTCTCTCTCTCTCTCTCTCTCTCTCTCTCTCTCTCTCTCTTTAGCTACTTATCTATCCATCTATCTATTTATTTATCTTTCTAGCTGTCTAATAAAATAATGAATTAATCCTCTAATCAATTTGTATATCTATCAGTCTGTTTGTCCGTCTATCTATAAATATGTATATAATAAAAACATCTGACTATCTATGTATCCATCTGTATATATGTGTGTGTGTGTGTGTGTGTGTGTGTGTGTGTGTGTGTGTGTGTGTGTGTGTGTGTGTGTGTGTGTGTGTGTGTGTGTGTGTGTGTGTGTGCATTATTTCCTTTGGACACAGAAAGAAAGGAAAAATGTTCGTTGTGTTGCTGCCAGAAGGGAAGGAGATGCCAGATTAGGATGAAATGATAAGAGTGCGTCGAGACCAACAACGACAGGAGGAGGAGGAGGAGGAGGAGGAGGAGGAGGAGGAGGAGGAGGAGGAGGAGGAGGAGGAGGAGGAGGAGGAGGAGGAGGAGAAAGGAAAATGGA
>JAPQNM010000038.1:3331891-3339391 GCA_029783475.1 Metacarcinus magister | reverse complement strand
CAGTTTTCATGGTGGTAAAGACTTTTTTTTATCATTAGTGTTAATATTGGAATGAAAGAAAGTGGAAATATTGAACTACGACCTGCATGCTTAGTGGTTGTACTCAGTGGAGGATGTGAGGAAGGGAAAAAAAGGGAAGAATTGAGACGTAGTAGTACAGCTCTTATAAATATTTTTTTTAAAAGTGTGTTGCTCGCCACAGCATCCCGAAGATAAGTATGACGTAACTCTTTTAAAAACTACAATTATTGGTGTGTAGTGTAGTGTGTGTGTGTGTGTGTGTGTGTGTGTGTGTGTGTGTGTGTGTGTGTGTGTGTGTGTGTGTGTGTGTGTGTGTGTGTGTGTGTGTGTGTGTGTGTGTGTGTCTGTCTGTCTGTCTTTATCATGAAGCAAAATATAAACTGCGTATGAATTCCAGCATCACTTGATCTTTCTGCATTGAATATAAACGATCAAGTCAAAGGTGAACGGAGCGCCACTTCCAGGGATGGGACGGAAAGCCGGAGACTCGCTGATGCCTCACTGTTTCCGAGATCACGAGGAGACACCTAAGGCAGGTTACCACGGCACGGACGGCCTGTTAAAGTTCAAATGTTGTGTTGGGGGGCCGAGGGAGGGTGGTGGTGGTGGTGGTGGAGGTGGTGGTGGTGGTGGTGGTGGTGGTGGTGGTGGTGGTGGAGGTGGAGGTGGTGGTGGTGGTGATGGTGATGGTGGTGGTGGTGGTGGTGGTGGTGGTGGTACTGGTTCAGGGGCTCAGCTCCCCTAGGATTGAGTGCCAGTCTAACGCCTCACCAGCAAGGAGATGATGGAGAGGCGTGCTGGCCCTGTTGTGTTGGGGTGACAGGGTGGAAATGAAAGGAGGAGGAGGAGGAGGAGGAGGAGGAATTGACAGACGACAGCAAGAACATCAACAAGTTTTCATTCTCTTCTCTTCTCTTCCTCCTACTCCTTTTTTTTCTTTTTTTTCATTCTCCTCTTATTATTACTATTTTTTATAACCACCACTTCTACTGCTACTACTACAATTACGTCTACTACTACTACTACTACTACTACTACTACTACTACTACTACTACGACTACTACTACGACTACTACGACTACTACTACGACTACTACTACTACTACTACTACTACTACTACTACTACTACTACTACTACTACTACTACTACGAAGATGAAGAAAATAAAAATGAACTATAAATAATTATACATAACACTATCACAAGGATCAAGACAATAAGAATATGTAGAAAACTGTGAAAGGATAATATAAACACAACAATGTTACTTGGGTTTAACTTGATGAAGGGAAGGGAAGCTTAACCTTACAACGTCAAAAGAGATACAGAGACAGGCGAGGCAAGAAAAAAAGATGGGAAGGGAAGGGAAGGGAAGGCAACAAAAAGCAGATCAAAGAAGAATGGAAAGAAGATCCAGGATTACTATCATAATACATACATTCAGATACACTTATAGAGTTGTACTGAATATGGAATAGCATTTGTGTGGTAAAGTGATTGTACATATATATTTTTTTTCATTTAAATGTTGTAATGATGTAAAGTTAGTTTTTTTTCATGAAGGTAAAAGACACACATACACACACACACACACACACACACACACACACACACACACACACACACACACACACACACACACACACACACACACACACACATAAACCCGTGCCTCTCCTGCCACTCCAACGTCGTTATTAGTCCAGACGAGACAAATAAAATGAGACGAGACAAATAAAATGAGAATCCCAACAAGATTACAAGGAGGGGAAGGGAGGAAGGTGCTTGGAGATTAGACCACTACACAGAACCAACCCCTCACTCCCCCCCCTCGCTTCCCCTCACTCCGGTACACTCCCCTCACTCCCCCCTCACTCTGAAACATCCCCCTCCTCCTCCCCTCTCTTGCTACACAAAGCCCTCCCCTCATCCACCCACACAATATAGCCTACCTCCCTCTCTCTCTCTCACCTCCTCCCTCTGTCTCCTCCTCCTCCTCCTCCTCCTCCTCCTCCTCCTCCTCCTCCTCCTCCTCCTCCTCCTCCTCCTCCTCTTCCTCCTCCTCCTCCCGCCGGCTGCTTCCCGCCCCAGTAAAAGCAAAACAAACACACTGAATCATCCACCCTTTGGTCTTCGTGCAAATGTGTGTTTTCTTAGATTTTTCAAAATTTCCAAATTTACAAACCCTCCTCCCCTCCCCCTTCCTTCTCCTCTCCCCCTTCCTTCTCCTCTCCCCCTTCCTTTTCCTCTCCCCCCGACCATGAGGTAACAAAAATTCATATGATAAAATTTTCATGTTAAGTATTCGTTTCCAAAAGTTATAGTATCTACCTCCTCCCCCCTTTCCCTCTCCCTATCCTTCCCCCATTTCTCCCCCCACCCACCAGCAGCCTCCCTCCCTCTCCTGCTCCTCTCTGTTTGTTCGTTTTTTTTTGTTCCTTGTGTAAAGTAAGTTAAAAAGATGAGCGAGCATTGTACTCCTTTGTTACCTGGGCACAAGTAGCACAGGTGAGCTACGTACTGCAAAGCAAAGCCAATAACATAATAGAGAAGAAAACACACGCGAGGCATTATTTGAAGATGCTGATGTGGTGGGAGGGTACGTGAGGGGAGGGTACGTGAGGGGAGGGTACGTGAGGGAAGGGTTGTGCTGCTAGCGTTCATCTCACGTGCAGGGAAATGTAAAGGTAAGAAGGGACGATCACCACCCATCACACTGCACGCCCACGCCCCGCAAACGCCCCCCCCGCCCCCACCCACACCCCCCAAGCCACGGCACGTCCTCCCATAGTGTGCATAACCTTCCATCACACACACGTGCATGTCTGTCAGTACGTGGATGCATTAGCTTGATCGTCGCTTGTTTTTGAACGCTAATGTTACTGATAACCCTTTCATTACAACGTTCATCTATGCTAAACAAGTTCACAGTGATGCATATGTTAGCGTTGTTGTTGATGTTTTCGTACATTCAACAATCATCATCACTTTGGTCATTGATCAGCTAGACTAAACAACTTTAATCTCTCTCTTGAATCACTCATTTAACTTGGTATATTTCTTTTTCTTCCTCTTCCTCCTTCTCCGCCTCTCCTCCTCCTCCTCCTCCTCCTCTTCCTCCTCGTCCTCCTCGTCCTCCTCCTCCTCGTTCTTCCCCAACAGCCACGTTGTTAGGCTCGTCAATCAGCAGAAACAAGTGCTCTCACCCTCCAACACACACACGTTATCACTCAAGCTTCCCTTTCAGTGCACCATCATAAACTGAGTCTCTATAGGATGATAAAACCGGTATTTTATTCACATATTCCCCTCACTGCCGGGCAAGAGTAAGTCACTATTGCGACCAGGACACAACCTTCACTAAAACAAAACCATGAATTGTAAAGAGATGAAAAAAACAACATTTGGTAAAGTAATCACGAACATTATCTTTGCAACTGAACCTCTAAGCTGGACGGGGATGTGATTCACTGACTGTTGAGAGGCTTGGATAAGGAGAGTCTCGCCTGTGTGCTATTTGAAACATCAGCAGCACTCCCACAACCACTTTGTCGAATGTCCCCGCCGCTCACACCACCTCGCAGGCTCATCCCTCACCGCCAAGATTGCATCAGTCGTTTACATTCCTCCGTGTTTCCCAAGACTTGAGAATGTTACACCGCCTCACAACAAATGGTGACATCAAACGGATAATTAGGAACGAGTCTTCGCCGCACACTTAGGTACGACTACTCACGTGCACTTTGATGGTACGACATCCCCTGTGAGTGGAGTGAGTGAGTCAGAGATGAGTAGATGACGAAGGTGAGTTTAGGTGTCACCCACAACCACCTTCTGTCCCTCTGCCCATCACATAGCAAGGACATGACATTGAACACCAACTAAACGAAACTCTATTCATAAATAAAAGAAAACTAATTCTCAAAACATCCAAGCAGGAAGAAAACGGAAATGAACAAGTCAAACGATGCGCCAGAGCATGAATTTAAGACGCTTGACGTGTGTGGACAAGGAAACATTATGAACAAATACGATGTAAAAATGAAATCGAGGATCATTCAAACACCAGATCAAGTTAAGATTGCATTGAATATCCTTGTTTTGAGCATGTACTGAACGGCAAAAGTGGAGGTGAGGAGTGGAGGTCATTCACTATATTATTTACTTTCATTCGTGTGTGTGTGTGTGTGTGTGTGAGGTGTGTGTGTGTGTGTGTGTGTGAGGTGTGTGTGTGTGTGTGTGTGTGTGTGTGTGTGTGTGTGTGTGGTGTGTGTGTGTGTGTGTGTGTGTGTGTGTGTGTGTGTGTGTGTGTGTGTGTGTGTGTGTGTGTGTGTGTGTGTGTGTGTGTGTGTGTGTGTGTGTGTGTGTGAATTAAAAAAAAAAACGTGACAGGAGGGATGAATGGATGGATGGATGGAGTCTTACCGGAAACAGCAGGACCAAAGAAACTGACGCTGCAGCTCACACTTTTTTCCTCCAACAAGCTAATTACGCCGGAAATTGGATGAAGCACCGCTGTCTGTGGGGACGGAGGCGCCGCCGTAAAACTCCTCCATGAATGATTGTCACACGGAGGAAAAGTACAAGGAAAAAACACGGTGAACGATTATTTCCCTGCGGTGTGTGACTTAGAGAGAGAGAGAGAGAGAGAGAGAGAGAGAGAGAGAGAGAGAGAGAGAGAGAGAGAGAGAGAGAGAGAGAGAGAGAGAGGAGAGAGAGAGAGAGAGAGAGAGAGAGAGCGAGAGCGAGAGCAGAGAGCGAGAGCGAGAGCGAGAGAGAGAGAGAGAGAGAGAGAGAGAGAGAGAGAGAGAGAGAGAGAGAGAGAGAGAGAGAGAGAGAGAGAGAGAGAGAGAGAGAGAGAGAGAGAGAGATGGATATCAATTCTTGAAGGAAGGGGAAAGCAGCATTGAGGAGGGGGAGGGAGGGACAGGGGTGGCTGACATGCCCTGGTTTTGTTGGCTGCCTAAGATGAATATTGAAAGCCGGTTTCAGGATGTTGCATTGCACCGACAGTCACCGTTTTTCCGACCGAAGAAAAGAATGGTAGACAACCGGCATACATAAACAACCAATGTCAACATGATGGGAGGGGAAGTGCGGACGCGTTCAAGGAAATATGAATAACCTGGTTCCGGTACAACGCAATATCAATGAATCGAACATGGGTTAGGATCGCCAAGGTCTGAAGGCACCGGGAGGAAGCTGAGGCAGAGAGGGCGAAACGCATATATCCCTTGTGGTTCCAAGAAATATTTGTAATCCATTGTAAATTGATATCAAGTGATGGAGATTGGCTTGAGCTTCCATTAGTTTGAATTACGAAGTGAGTTTAGTTACATTTAACACGAAAACAAGATCCATAGAGAACGATGAGTCTGGTTGAGCTACAGTAGTGTTAGTCAGCATCACCTGACGTTACCTTGACACAGCACATACTCCCTGCCTTCCCGCTGCACCCCCTCCCCCTCCCCACACACGAGGACACTTTCATACGTCCAGGCACCTGTTCCGGAGAAGCAAACACACCATCTCACTTATTATTAGTGAGTCAGGGAGAGGTGGGCGTAAAAATGTCATGCACACGCACTGGGACAAGCACGACAGCGAACCATGAGGAAAAAGTGAAGTTTTACCTCCCTGCCTTCACAGGTCTCCGCCTCGATCCTGGCCGCGGCACCCGCTTGAAGGACACCAACATGAGTGAGGGTGAAGGAACGAGACATATCCTGAAGTGACAGTGAGGTGAGGTGAACAGTGTGTCTATCACTGTCACCTTCACTGGTTGTCCCTCAGTGATGCGTGACATGGTCAACCTTGTCTATACTGCAGCTGTATCAAAATCAGAAAAGGAAAGATATTTACACACCTTGTTCAGTATTAGCTATGTGATTTTTTCTTTCTTAATATAACCATCATACTTGAAGCTTGAGGCAGATTTTCATCCCCACAGGATTTTATTAGCGAAGATCTGAGTGGAATACACATTTAGAATCTGATCCTCTATGGCGTTCTAGTGTTGATGATATTTCAGAACCATTGTGAAAAGAGAATTCCTTTCATGTCGTCCTCTGAGTGACACCATTCCTTCCCTCTTCCCTTCACGTTTCCTCCCGTCCTAAGCTCACGCTGATGTGCCCGCAGTGTCGTCCATTTGTGAAGCCTCGGGGCCAGGCTGTGTCCAGACAACAAACTCCCCTCGTTGCGGCACCATCACCAACACGTGTGGTCGACGCTTCAAGGACATACTAGTGCGAACGTGAGGCTAGATTTACCCCTACAGCCTCAACCCTAAAGCCGCGACCACACCACCTCCATGTCCTTCCTGCAACACCACGACGCCACCACGCCACCACCATTGCAGTATAAGCCAAGCATCACCACAACAATGATGTAAAGATACCATTAAAGAGTAGCACATCAACGTAACGTCTCCGTAAACATAGTCTCCGCTGCCTCTTGGATGCCATCACGTCCACAACCACCACCATTATTACGACCACTCATGTCCTTGTCCACAACGCTGCTCTCAACCTACAATAAACCCAATACTCCTCCTCCTCCTCCTCCTCCTCCTTCATCTGTGCCATCCAACGGAGGAGGACATATTCAGAAATAGTCATTTGCCCGAGTCAATAGTGGCCTGTGCCTGTGATGTCCAACTGGCTAGGATGGATATGGGGTCAAGCCAGGGAGAGTAGCTACCGTGTTTCCAGGGAGGGAGGCGTCAAAGAGAGACTTGGCTGCGGCGACTTATCTATGAAGTGATTGCGTTATATTTTACTCTATATACCAAGAATTACGATGCACCTTCTTAGTGAGAGTTTATGTTGAGATTGTAAAGAATATATAGGACGTGTTGAAAATAATTGTTGATGATTTATTGTTTATGTATCTGTTTGTCAATTTAAAGTGTGTGTGTGTTTGTAAGTGTGTGTGTGTGTGTGTGTATATATGTGTGTGTGTGTGTGTGTGTGTGTGTCTTGGGGGAGGGGGGGAGGGAGCTTGAGGTTCCCAGATTGTTTATGTTCGTCTCGTCCCTTCAATGACCTGCTTTTCAATAGTGTGTTCGTAGATATTTACAAACACACAATATATACACAAAGGGGAAGACAAAAAAAAAAGAGCTTTTGAGAATAATAATGAGGCAATTAATATTCCTCTGGACTAATAATGTTCTTAATCACCCAAAAGACACTCATCAAAGTTTACATGCTCTCTCTCTCTTTCTCTCTTTCTCTCTCTCTCTCTCTCTCTCTCTCTCTCTCTCTCTCTCTCTCTCTCTCTCTCTCTCTCTCTCTCTCTCCTACCCCCAGACGCTATCTTTTTCTTGTTGACATTAATAACAAAAGATAACAACAAAAGTTTTTAGATGCACATTATAGTGGCAGTGCACCTCGGAGGGGGAGGAGGAGGAGGAGGGGGAGGGGGAGGAGTAGGGGGAGGAGGAGGAAGAGGGGGGGCAGGTGGAGGGAAAGGT
>JAPQNM010000038.1:3324391-3326891 GCA_029783475.1 Metacarcinus magister | reverse complement strand
TTTGTTTCTTCTATTACGACTATATTTTGATTTACACTGCTTGATTATGTTTTACCTGTGGCACTCATTTCATTTCCACCATGTTGAACTATGAAGAAGGAAAGTAATGATAGCAGACGAGCGGTGTGTGGTGTTGTTTTGTGTTTGTTAGTAAGACGTGTTGTTCTTCCTCACTTGTACAGCTCACCTACACACTACACACATCATCAAACCAACTGTCAATGTAGAAAGAAAGTAACATAATTATTATCATATTTCATGTTATTATTATTATTATTGTTATCATTATTATCATTATCATCATTATAATTATGAAATATCATTATTTTTATTATCATATTATTATTATTATTATTATTATTATTATTATTATTATTATTATTATTATTATTATCATTATTATTATTATTATTATTATCATTACTATCATTATTTTTATTATCATATTATTATTATTATTATTATTATTATTATTATTATTATCATTATTATTATTATTATTATCATTACTATCATTTTTATTATTATTATTATTGTTGTTATTATTTTAATTATGCTCTATGTTTTCTACTTAATTTTCCTAGAATCCTCATTACTTGTGCTGCTGCTGCTGCTGCTGCTGCTACTGCATAACACTTACTTTACATGTTGCGTTGCAGTTTTTTTTAATCAATGTTCGTCATGTCGCTATTAAGCTTTTCAAATATTTTTGCTGCCATTTCTTTATGACTCGCCTTTAGTTATATGTCATATATCACTATTTCCTTTATTTGATTTATATGAACACAGTTGCTTTTACGTTAGCAATATTTGGACGCAATATTCATATATATATATATATATATATATATATATATATATATATATATATATATATATATATATACATACACACACATATATATGTATTAATTAATTAATTTATTTATTTATATCCCAGCAAAGAGCAAGGGAACAGTCGGACTGAATTTCTTTACATAATCATTTCCATGGTATTTTTTGGCATAGTTTGTGACGGTGCATCGTATATTTCTTTTTCCTTGCCTCGCTGCCACGGTCACGGGTTCACAAACTCCTCCGCCTCCACCAACTCTTACTATCTTCACTAACTTTCCCTTCACTCAAGTTTATCTGTTGCTTTGTCCTTAAAAATACACACACTCATCCACATTTCTCTTATCGTAATGTATGAACCAATCCTGTGCTTCTCCTTCTTCCTCTCTTTCTCCCTCCTGCCTCTGCAAGCTCTCAACACTACCTTCCTACCTTCCTTCCTTCCTTCCTTCCTTCCTTCCTTCCTTCCTTCCTTCCTTCCTTCCTTCCCTTCATTCATTCATTCATTCATTCCTTCTTCACCTTCCTCCACTCGTGCCCAGTTTTCTGCAGCCACCGCCTTGCCGCCTACGCCCCCCCATGAAGCCTCCGCCTACGCCCCCCCGCCGCCCCCCCCTCGAGCCCCACTCCCATCCCTCATCCCTTCAGGTTCTTTCATGTTTGGAGTTTCATTTCAGACAGATTGGGAGAAGGGATATTTTTGCTCTGCTTGGATAGGAGGAGGGGGGGGAGGAGGAGGAGGAGGAGGAGGAGGGAAAGAATGAGGAAAAGGAAATAAGAGAAAGAGGAGAAACAGGAGAAGGAGGATGAAGACTAAGTATATAGTGAGGTTGAATGCGAATAGAAGAGATCATCGTTCGCCTCATCCTCTTTGGTCAGTGTGTGTGTGTGTGTGTGTGTGTGTGTGTGTGTGTGTGTGTGTGTGTGTGTGTGTGTGTGTGTGTGTGTGTGTGTGTGTGTGTGTGTGTGTGTGTGTTGCATAGATAGTTAGATACATCCATACATACATAGTTATACATATGGGATTCAAAAGGAAGCCAGAATTATCACATTCTTTTATATCTTCTCTCACCTTCCTCAACACAACTCCTTCCACTCCTTGTCATTCCCTTCCTTTCCTCCTTCCCTCCTTCCTTCCTTCCTTCCTTCCTTTTCTTTACCACTTACACTCAATGACCTCACTATCTATCTACCTATCTCTCTTTATCTATCTATCTATCCCATTTTACCAATCACTGACGTTCTCAAAACACCCACCAAACAACACCAATCACCATCACCAATTATTAAAAGTTTCACCAATCAGGTAATTCTTTTCCTAGGCTATACCAATCACTACTTCACTTCGCTTCGCTTCCTCTCCTCTCCTCTCCTCTCTGCCCAATCGCTAATCATGCATTCTCTCCGTGACGCGCCGTCGAGTAATACCCCCAAATGGAGCAGGATATTAATGCACTGCGGATACCAACCTTCTGGCGGAATAATTTAGCAGAAACTGAGCTGTTTTAATCTATATTCTGAGCCTGGATGAGTCTCTTGGTGTCGGCAGAAGCGTGGGTGATGAGGTTCTGGTGATGATACGGTGCGTGGTGATGATGATGATGATGATGGATGAGAGCGAGAGCGAGAGCGAGAGAGAGAGAGAGAGAGAGAGAGAGAGAGAGAG
>JAPQNM010000038.1:3314391-3316891 GCA_029783475.1 Metacarcinus magister | reverse complement strand
CTTTTTAACTCCAGGATATACAGGCGAGGATGGGAAGACAATGCCAAAGTTAACATACATTTACAAGCTCTCCAGGGACGGCAGGAAGGAAGGAGGCGAGAAGAATGGGAAGGTATCAGTAACGAAGGGAGAACAAAACAAGAACATGAGAATGAGAACAAGTGACGATCTTATTAGACAATGAGAGAAGAAGTGTCGCCTTAATGAGTGAAGGTTAACAAATATAAGGAAACAAAGACTGAAGGTAGGGTAGGGTAGGGTTGGGTTGGGTTGATTTACTCTCACTTACAAGATGAGGAAGGCAACACACTAACCACAGAATAATTACACCCGTGATGATGAGCCACTCACCACCACTCACCACCACTCACCATCACTCACCATCACTCACCACCACTCACCACCACTCATCACCACTCACCACTCACTCATCACCACCTCTCACCACCACGTTCAGCAAAGGTCTGCCAACACTCACGTCCATACACACAGATTTATACAGTTAGTTCAAATTCATTAGAAAGGCGTAAAGGAAAACGTTACCTTTGAGCAACTAGCGGGAATCAAGAAAGTATTACGTAACATCCGTTAATTCCCGCTGTCTTGGCGTGGCCGGTGTGGTATTGTACGTATCAGGTCGTGGAAGGAAGGAAAGAAGGAAGGGGGTTAAGAGAGGCTGTGTAAATAAAAAGTTAAAGAAATCAAAATAATAAAAAATAAAAAAAATTTCTCCATGACGTGCTAATGGTGGTGGTGCTCCTCGCTAGTGTGAACAAAGTACTTGGAAATTATATTCTTTCACTTGATTTTTCATGGCGCGCACACCCGCACACGTACACACGCACACACACGCACACACGCACACACACGCACAGACACACACACGCACACACGCACACACCCGCCGTCCGTTGTGGTGCGAGGCCTAACTTTAGGCCCGACACTGCGATAAGGTCATTATGAAGGAAGGATTGCACCCATTACCATAATCACCCTCCGACCGTAACCATCTGAGTAAATTAAGACAAGTTATAAGGCGCATTTAACGCCCTGCCCCGCCACCCCGCCCCCCAACGAGGTCCTCTCACGCAGCTAAACACTTACATCACCGGGAATGCCACGGCTCTAATGGCGCCTCATTAGGTTTAAACTTAAGCTTTGTCGGTTGTTGTGAATAACAATAACCGGAAAGAAACGATAAACCTCTCGAAGACGACCTTTGCAGCCCCGCCCACCCCTGCCAGACCATTCCAGACCCTGCTAGGACCTTCCAGACACTGCTAAGACCTTCCAGACCCTGCTAGGACCTTCCAGACCCTGCTAGACCCTTTCAGACCCTACTAGAACCTTCCAGACCCTACCAGACCCTGCTAGGCCCTTCCAGACCATTCCAGACCCTGCCAGAACCTGCTTTGCCGTTCCAGACACTACCAGACCCTGCTAAGCCCTGTCAGACCCTGCTAGGACCTTCCAGACCCTATCAGACCCTACTAGGCCCTTTCAGACCCTGATAGGTCCTTCCAAACGCTGCTAGACCCTTCCAGACTCTGCCATACTCTGCTTGGCCCTTCCAGACTCTGCCAGACCCTGCTAGGCCCTTTCAGACCCTTCCAGACCCTTCTAGACCCTTCTAGACCCTTCCAGACCCTGCCAGACCCTTCCAGCTCCAACACTCTACATCACTGAGAACGATTGACGTGATTTTTCTTCTTTGGTTTCAAGTTTTCTTTGTTTTCCTTCTTTCCTCCCTAAGGCTTCTTAATGCTGCCTTGCTGTCGACCTCGGGTTTGTGGCGCCACTCTCCGACCTGTCATGGTGTTGTTTGCACGGTGAGTTTTTTTTAAGGTACTTTATTAATTCTTACATATCTATAGTACCTCGTTTTTATTCTGATGAAAGACAAGCCATAGATAGCTGCATGTCTTAACCTTACGTATACACACAACAGAAAGCTTGCATGGAAGGACACAAGCACTATATACATCGGTAACTATTCACACAACAACACAACACAACACAACACAACACAACACATCACAACAAGCAACGAGACATGCTACGAAACACACAGGAACAAAAAAGTTTATCCACAAAGCCCCAAAACAGTCCCCCTGTGCCTCATGGCATCGACCCAGCAGCCTATACGTAGACTGTAAGGAAAAACAATCACGAGACACAACGAACGAAGCCTCAACAATGATGTATAGGGGCAAAGCATCACCCTTTTCCCTCCTCCAGGTTTCCCTATCACCCTCCACCACCCTCCTACCTCAGTCCCAGCGGACATTTCAGGAGGATAATACATCTTTTTTATGTGGAGGCATGGAGGCATAAAGAGCTTAACGGTGGAGGAGACACGAATATAATCCAGCTTCCATCCATCCACATTTGGTGACTCGGTTTGAAGTGATGTTTTTGTATAGGTAACCCTCAAGTGTTTTCAAAGTGGTACTAACTTTGTACATCCTAATTAGTGCATTTATGGAGGTAATTTCATAAA
>JAPQNM010000038.1:3304391-3309391 GCA_029783475.1 Metacarcinus magister | reverse complement strand
GTTCCATTTCCCGGAGACATAACACAGCGAACTCAACTCAATCTCCTTCACACACACACACACACACACACACACGCACACGCACACGCACACGCACACGCACACACACGCACACACACACACACACACACACACACACACACACACACACACACACACAAAGTTCCAAGATGTATGTATGTATGTATGTATATATGTACTACCAGTATCGCAAATTCAGATGTTAAGTAACTTTTCCGCCAAACAACTGCAGGCGATTTAGTGCTGAAGTTCTTCCTTAGCTGAACAAAGCGATTAATAGATAAGCCTCGAGAACCAGAGTGAAGAGGAAGAAAAAAAAATCACCCAAGAAGCCTGAAGCAACAGAGGAGGGCGAGTGTTTCTTCTGCTTGTTTGGTGATGGTGTTTGTGCGGTGTTTGTGCGGTGTTTGTGCGGTGTCTGTGCGGTGTTTGTGCGGTGATGGTGTTGAGTCTAAACTTTAAACCTTCAGGGCCAACAAAGGGGCTCAGGATGGTGTCATTACTGGCTGTTAGCGGACACGAGGAGCCATCACAGGGAGCTACCACCTGCTGGCTTTCTGCTGGAGGCTGGAGGTGAAGGAAGGTGCCAGCAGGGAGGGACAAAGGAGGGAGGGAGGGAGGGGAATGAGGTGGGAAGGCAGCAGGAGGATGGGAGAAGGGAAGGAAATGAAAGACCAAATTAAAACTAGGAGGCATGCAAGGGAAGAAATGCATAAGAAGACAGGCATTAGGGTGGAAGGAGAGATAGAGAAGGAAAGAGAAAACATAAGAGAAGGGGAGAGGGAAGAAAGATGGTGGGTAAGACAACAAGGAGGATAATAAAGACGTGGGTGAGAAATAGGGAGGAAGAGACAACAAGAAAAAAGAGAGATTGAGGGAAGGAGGAAGGAGGGAGCAGCAGGAAGCAAAAAAAGAGATAAGGGATGGGAGAGGAAGAAGGGGAGAAAGGGGAGAAAGTGAGCTAAAAAGGGAGAGGTAACGAGGAAGCAAGAAAGGAAGAGGAGAAAAGAGAGAAGCAGGGAAGGATGGAAGACAAGGAAGGCAAAGACAGCTCATTCATCACTGCTTAAGGGGTGAGAAAAATGTCCCCAAGGCTATATACTTATTTCTGCACAAGACTTGTTTACAATGACACACATACTATGACAACACACACACACACGCACACACACACACACACACACACACACACACACACACACACACCTTGAAGTGGGTTGGTCTGTCTCCAAGCGTATTAACCTTCGTTTGGCCTCCCAGTCGTCTGATTAAGTGTTGTGAATTCTGAAAACGTTACTGAGGTGCTGCTAAATTTTCCTTCCTGACAAGTCCATTAGTAGATAAATATTTTGTGGAATCTGTGGAATTGAATAAAGTGACAGTACCTTGGCGTTATTTACTCACTTGTTCGACGTGGCTCGGTATCCATTGAAGTGTTTATTGCCTCAACATCAGTAAATTCCTCGCATATATTGAAACATTCCATTAACTCTTGCCACGCTTGATGTTTGGAAGGAGTAACTTAATACAGTTCTTTAATTAAGGCTACTTTTCCTGACTCATTACTTCGAAAATGTATCCTAATCGTCACTCTCCGTTGCAAAGCCTCTTCCTCTTCCTCTTCCTCTTCCTCTTCCTCTTGATCTTTAGCGAAGTGGAGATCATCAATAAAACTTTATGCAATGCTAGTTTTATATTCCCGTTTGAAGATATCTAATTGAATATTTAGAAACGAGTATTCACTTTACTTTCATTACTTACTATTCTGAACAACTTTGGGTAGACTCGATCACCTACTTCTACCTACATGCCTTACTCGCTTCTCCTTTAGACTCCTGTACTCGGGAATGACTACCATTGATACGAATACAACACAGTAAGGTAGTTTACACCTCCGTCAGCCCTGCCACACGTCCACACACTTGGAGTTACCTTTCACTCACCACGTAACACATAACACATCGATTCAGTCTCATGACACCGACCATCATGAGGCAAAATGTTACGTCAATCAAGATTCTACAAAAATACATGTTATCAAAGGCATTAGTTAGTGTCTTCGTGTTATTAATTACAGTCCAAGTGTCGCACAGATCAAAAAAGAAGTGAGGAAGTAAATTTTGGTTCACAACAGATAGTGATTACGTCCTATACGTGTACTGAACGAGTCCATTACATAACACTTGTGTGTCATCATATTCATAATTCAAGTGGAATGGTAAGGATGATTATAACGCGCCACAAAACTATTCCTAACTCATGCCTGCAAACACTACAACCACAACCACAACCACCACAAACACAACCACCACCACCACCACAACCACCACCAACACCACCACCACCACCACAACCACCACACCACCATCACCACCACCACCACCACCACTACCACCATCACAGTCATTATTTTTCTTACCACACAACCTAACACCAACTCAGTCTTGACATTTTAACCTTGTAAATAAGAAAGCAAACCAATAAACAAACAAACAAATGAACAAACAAACACAAACAAACAAGAGTGTAACGACGCAAGAACTCGCTCATATGATGCGGTTGTTTTTTTGTTGTTTTTTTCCCCTTTGGTAATTGTAATTAAAAGCTGCAATGCTGTAACGCGGAGTGAGGCTCGTGGTGTCTGGGCTCCTAACATTACTTTACCAAACACTTCTTTTATTGTACGTATGTATATTTCCTTTGATCCTTTTGGTAACTAGAAGCTATAAGAGTTAACAGCTTTAGTAGGAAAAATAAATGTTTGTATAGTTATCATTACAGTCTTGTATTTATGGTTTCCTACGGTGTGTTCTTAATGTGGTGTTTGCAAGTGTTTCTGTAATTCCTCGCCATTCCCTCCGTTCTTGTCACACATTTCTACATCATTAGCATGTCTTGTCTCTTGATGTTACTTCCGTGGCCACTCTTAGTAGATGAAGACTCATACTGACTCATACTGACTCATTCTGACTCATTCTAACTCATTCTGACTCATTCTGGCCTTGATATTGAACACCTAAACACTCATACATGATTCTTATTTGGTAATGTTTGTGATTCTCAAGCAAGAGTTTAAGAATTAATGGTTACTTCAAGATCATTTGTTTTGTTTCACACCTGCATGAAGTTATATTTTATTTTCTGTTCCATTCTCAGTCGCTTCTTACTTTCTGCAGAATTCATAACAGGCAATTTATCAACACTGAATTCCATTATGCACGTTTAGGTCCATTTTAATAATTCATGAGTGTCATCTTGTAGTTCTGTGCAAGATTCTGCATCCTGGACATGTCTCAACATTTTTACATAATCTTAAATATGTTCGGGTAACTATCATTTAAAATATCATTAGTTCTATTATTCTATTATGTGTGTGTGTGTGTGTGTGTGTGTGTGTGTGTGTGTGTGTGTGTGTGTGTGTGTGTGTGTGTGTGTGTGTGTGTGTGTGTGTGTGTAAGAGAGAGAGAGAGAGAGAGAGAGAGAGAGGAGAGAGAGAGAGAGAGAGAGAGAGAGAGAGAGAGAGAGAGAGAGAGAGAGAGAGAGAGAGAGAGAGAGAGATGAGAGAGAAAGAGAGAGAGAGAGAGAGAGAGAGAGAGAGAGAGAGAGAGAGAGAGAGAGAGAGAGAGAGAGAGAGAGAGAGAGAGAGAGAGAGAGAGAGAGAGAGAGAGAGAGAGAGAGAGAGAGAGAGCGAGCTATATCGGGTCATCTAAAGAGTTTGTTTACTTTGTTTTCACGATGGTGAGCTGCAAAGTTTTATCTGTCCATTTATCTGTCTAGTATTCTTGTGAAGAAAATCTGTGCTGCCCTGAAACCCACATTGGTGCTGCCTTGGGTTATCCTGGCGGGGCGGGGCGGGGCAGGACGGGGCGGGGCAGGACGGGGCGGGGCGGGGCAGGACGGGGCGGGGCGGGGACTACACAAGTGGGATTCTACGTAGCATTTCGCGGTTCCTTTTATGATGCTCTCAAGTGACATGTATAGTACTTGTTGACGTGTTTCTAAGTGGTCATATCAAGCGGCTTCATGTCTCTTGTTCGCAAAATTATGTTTCTGTGTTTCCTTAATCGTTTTTATATATATATATATATATATATATATATATATATATATATATATATATATATATTTTTTTTTTTTTTCTGGTATTCTTGTTTGCCTCCCTGGTGTGCCCTTCGATTTTTGTGTGTGGGGGGAGAGGGGGGAGGTGGAGGTTGTTCTATGTCTTTCTCTCCCTCTCTCTCTAAAAGGAGGGAGGCAGTGGTGGGTGGTGGGTGGTGGGTGCTCGCCGCTCCACCACACACGCACCACACAAAGGATCCTGACCACCGCCACACTATTGAAACCTCTCCGAGCCTTCAGTGGTGCAATCGACGCAATGAAATATTCTTCGAGTCTCCTTCCTATTAACTGTTTCAACGCTCCATCAAAGTTTCAGCAAACACAACACTATATAAGCGAGTTTAGACACTGCATTGCGATTGACAAACAAAAATCAAAGGAAGAGAAAAACACAACTAGTATTCACGTCAATATGATAAACAAGGCAGTAACCAACATATCATAATAAAGTTTTGAATGGAATCTGTTGCACAATTAGCCAACACAACATCAAACACAACACCAACTGGATGCTGCATCAATGACAAAACACTACACAACGGATTTATGAGTTCATTGATCAAATGCAAAATACACTTCCCTGTCTGAGCAACACACACACACACAAACATATACAACCAGTCGATAAATGGCAATAGAGGAGGAACAAGAGAATGTCATTACATCTGATTTTCCAGCTGAATTACAACGAGGCGAGTGAGAAGTGAGGAGGAGTGAGGAGGAGTGAGGAGTGAGGAGGAGTGATTCTCAGGGAACATAGTGAAGCAAAAGTAATAGTAATATAGTATGTTTGTGTTTAAGGCGCGTGGCTGGCAGAAAACGGAAGATGAAGCGGCAATGACAAGACGAGGATACTACAT
>JAPQNM010000038.1:3296891-3299391 GCA_029783475.1 Metacarcinus magister | reverse complement strand
GACTATTACTTGATAACAAACTCGCATTTATTACCAACACTGTCATCAGGCAAACTAAACAATTAAAAGGTAAACACATGCAATACAAATCATCCTTGTAAGTTTCTTTGAATAAAACCATTTCCTTCTTCTTCCTTTTCTCCTCCGCCCAAAAATAAATAATTCATATACCATCCATCGTCAGGAGAGTATAACATTATTATTTTCACTGTGTTTCGAGTCTCCCTTCCAGCTTGGACGAGGAGACTCACACAGCTTCACGCCATCACCATCTTGATTCACAATGACGCGACAACAATTAAAACCTAACGATAAGAGAACAAACACAAACAATAGAACCATTACCTTTGCACATTATAAGCATAGAATCATTAAAAGGAAAATGACGCCAATTACCAGCACGGCGCATCACAGGTACGTAAAATGGCACGGAAAACGAGAACGACTAGTACACATTCGATGTCACCGGGTACTCGTAATGGAAAGAAGAAAGATTGGAACACTGTTGGCCGCGCAAACCTTCCTTTCAGAGCGAGGACGTCTTTTTCCCTTCACTGTGGGACTCACTGACTGAATACCGAATGTCCTTAAGTCACGTCAGCGGCTCAACCAATAAATGTTCTCCGTCAGAAGCTGCAGATGGAAGCATTGAGGTGGAAATATAACCACACTCTAATAGGTATTGAAGCCGCATTACTGAAGCTGTATTGTTGTATTGTAAGGGGAAAAGATTTGTGAGAATGCAACCTACATTACTGAATTAATAACCTGGATACATGTGTGTGTGTGTGTGTGTGTGTGTGTGTGTGTGTGTGTGTGTGTGTGTGTGTGTGTGTGTGTGTGTGTGTGTGTGTTATCATTTTAAGGCCATCTGAACACTACACTAAAGTAACATTAAAGGCGAGTGTTTCGTTGGTCCTGTACAAGTAACACAAATAATCAAAGGTTACTGATGATCTTCCCAACACCCCCAACACCCCAACAACCAAAGCAACTCACCCTCCACCCTGGCCGTGACGGGGGCGTGAGGCAGGCACAGCAGTGTCATCAACAACACCGCTGTCGTCATCTTGCCAGTCACCTCCAGAGTAGCAGTGCCGCCCCTTGGCCACCACACACCTTCCCGTCTCATGCTCTTCATTGCGAGGAAGAAATAAGGACGAGGATAGGCAGCTTCGTCCAGCCCAGTGCGAGGGTGTTCACTGAGCGGGTTTACTGCTTCAAAGTAGTTATGTTATCAAGGAATTTAATCACACCGGTATAGGCTTCCGTGACACCTTCAGTCCCTTAGTGTTAGAGCCAGGTGCTTATCCTATCTTTTCACAATGCTGCTGTCAACTTTGTTTCTATACTTTTTTCATATGATTGGGGTTTTCTTCCTTCCTTTAATTCCACTGTACTGATATCACCACACTCTAGCTTTATAATACACTAGACAGCATGAGAATCACACACTTCAGGATAAGCTTCACTCTATTCACCTCCAAACATGAATATTCTTCCCTCCACACACACGCCCCGCCCCGCTATTAGCCACAGTGATAAACGACCGCCGTAAATTGAGAACACACCGATAAAAGGCCCAGCTTGAAAAAGACGGGTTATAATTTTCTGAAAGTTAGCGAGTAAAACTGGAGAATCTAATTTCTTGAAAACTTTAGGCGACCGTTCTCATGGATCCCAAAATCTCCCTGCGACTCAAGCAGACTAGTTCAGATTTCAGAAATTACACCCGTTGGAACGAGGCGAACGGTCCCGGCGGCTTTACACTGTGGAGGAGGAGGAGGAGGAGGAGGAAGGGGAAGGGGAAGAGGAGGAGGAGGACTGTCTGAGGGAAGGGCTCTCTCGTTTTCAGTTCCAGAGTTTGAGGTTTTCTTCCTCCTTGAATGAGATGCGAAGATGAGATTTCGGGAAAAAAGTTGCTCTTTAATGCCACTGATTTGAGGCTTATCTCCGCCACTTACAATTTTTTTTTTTAGATCACAAACACTCGCACACACAGCTTCCCTTTTGGTGTTACAGTCTTTTATTGTATTTTCTCTCGCTTTGTTCACACCATGGTCACCGTTATGAAGTAATGATCACTCCAATGTATTTCGTGTTTAATGGGCTGTAACTCATGATTCTTTTCCACTTAAGTGTTAACAAGTTCTCTCACTGATGCTGAGTACTTTTTCCTGCAGCAGCACGAGACGCCCATCTTGAGGCAGCGTACAGGTAGTAGTGGTGGTCATGACACCTAGACAGTCATGTGCGTGGACAGACGATGCTCACGCTCAGTGCTCACTCACATCAAGGTTCAGAGTAGTGTCAAGCTGAACCAACCAACCACAATGTAATGATGTCCTTCTCTTGCCTAAACGATCCAATTAGTTATTCACACATCTATACGTTTCTTATATACAACCTGCAGTAGTTCATGTAATTATCAGACACTCACGCAGAACGAGGCGTTGGGATACGAACGGGAGTCACTCACTGCCCTGGACACAACGCACGT
>JAPQNM010000038.1:3286891-3291891 GCA_029783475.1 Metacarcinus magister | reverse complement strand
AATTAAAAAAAACCAGAAAAAAATGTTAAGAAGAGGGGAGCGACAATTAAGCAAGGTAACAAAAAGTGAACAAGAGTGGAAACACCAGGTATATTAACAGTGTCCCTTTAGCGTGTGGTATTAATGACTCACTGTACCTGTGCTGACACCAAGTAAGCAAGCTGTCCATACTCCTCTCCTCATCACGTATTATAATGAAAGTCCTCACATACGGAGGCTTCTCATTTCCTATATTCTTTTAATCAAACCAAACTGTTCACTTCTATTTCAATTTTATTTTAGTTAGTAAGACAAGGCAAGAGAATCAAAGAGTGTAAGTATGATTAATGTGTGTGTGTGTGTGTGTGTGTGTGTGTGTGTGTGTGTGTGTGTGTGTGTGTGTGTGTGTGTGTGTGTGTGTGTGTGTGTGTGAAGTTTTCATAATATATTACCCACCGTACGGTATTCACGTGTCTGCGAGGGAAGACAACACCAGCACAACACCACCACAACACCAGCACAACACCAGCACAACACCACACAACACCATAACACCAGCACAATACCACCACAACACCACCACAACACCAGCACA
Source organism: Metacarcinus magister (assembly GCA_029783475.1). Taxonomy (NCBI): domain Eukaryota; kingdom Metazoa; phylum Arthropoda; class Malacostraca; order Decapoda; family Cancridae; genus Metacarcinus; species Metacarcinus magister. Next base: position 3,291,317 of record JAPQNM010000038.1, on the reverse strand, counting down.
ACACCACCACAACACCACCACAACACCAGCACAACACCAGCACAACACCAGCACAACACCAGCACAACACCAGCACAACACCACCACAACACCAGCACAATACCACCACAACACCAGCACAACACCACCACAACACCAGCACAACACCACCACAACACCAGCATACCAGCACAACACCAGCACAACACCAGCACAACACCACCACAACACCACCACAACACCAGCACAACACCACCACAACACCAGCACAACACCAGCACAACACCAGCACAACACCACCACAACACCAGCACAACACCAGCACAACACCACCACAACACCACCACAACACCAGCACAACACCAGCACAACACCAGCACAACACCACCACAACACCACCACAACACCAGCACAACACCAGCACAACACCAACACAACACCAGCACAACACCAGCACAACACCATCACAACACCAGACACAACACCAGCACAACACCAGCACAACACCAGCACAACACCACAACACCAGCACAACACCAGCACAACACCAGCACAACACCAGCAGCACAACACCATCACAACACCAACACAACACCATCACAACACCAGCACAACACCAGCACAACACCAGCACAACACCAGCACAACACCAACACAACACCAACACAACACCAGCACAACACCACAACACCATAACTTCCAGGCAGGTCAGAGGAAGGTTGTTAGTATTGAGTGTGGAGTCAAATCTTTCCCTATAAAGTGCAGATCGTGAGCATGGACACACACAGACAGACGTGGAGGGCGGGCTGGGACTGCATATAAACTCCTTATTGAACTCATACACACTAACTTATTAATATTATTACATCAATAGGGTTGGAATGTGCTTCGTAACGTAAAATAGAGAAAGTTTGACTCGAATAGCAATGTGTAATGTGATAGAAGGTCTAACTGCATGGTATGTTTGATGGTAAAACAAACATCAATATAATACGATTTGTCATTAATGTGTGTATGATTTTACAACTGTGATGCGTGGTATGAAACACACGTGTGCCAATACATATATGAATATGGATACTTGTATTTTGACGAAGCCTTTGTGGAGTACAAATGCCTAACAGACCTTACATATTAAAGAGAAAAAAACAAACATATAAAAATCAAATGCAACACATTCGCGAAACGTCGCTTCTCTGTCATAGTTCAATTAATAAGGTTCCAAACACAGCACGTGACAACCCTGGCGGCGACATGCTGCACTACTGGATAAAGAATAACACCTCAGTGCACATGTACACGACTATCGTTCAGAGTGTGAGGCTCAGCAGTGCGTGCTCACTTTATGCACCACTGAGTGTGTTCCTCTCACGCAATGGTGATGACCTACACCTCCATACACCAGTGCACCAGTAGTCACCAACAAACACAGGATACACACGACGACTTTACAAACACAACACTTGTCCTGCATTTGAAACACACTTGTTCATGTCTGGTCTGAACAACAACGATTCTTTTTCCTTCTTCTCCTTTGCCACAGGTTCACTCATTGGCATATCAATCTCTATTTACTAGTGTCATCCTTCACTTTACCTTGTTAACAATGTCACCAGAAGGTTTCTTTTCCATGACAACCAAACAACTCTCATTGGTACGATCACTTCCTCCTCTGCACTGGCTTTCCTTCCCTTTGGTGCAGTGGAAGCCAAGCGACTGCAAATCAAATTCGTCTTCGTTCCTCCTTTCGAGACGTCTTTGCTACACCTTTTACTAACAGATCTCAGCAAAGTCAAGTCATACAGCGGCCAGGGGCGGTGGGTCAGGTGAGGGGAAACTACAAGGGGAAATTAAGTCAACCAACCTCCAGCTCACTATTACAATGCTGTCGTTGGGCACCCGCAAGTTGGCTCAACACTCGTGCGTCCAATTTATGTGTGTGCGAACCTCGATTTGAGTGTGTTGAGAGCTCCGACCTGTGTGTGTGTGTGTGTGTGTGTGTGTGTATGTGTGTGTCTGTGTGTCTGTGTGTGTGTGTGTGTGTGTGTGTGTGTGTGTGTGTGTGTGTGTGTGTGTGTGTGTTCTCTTGGATTCGAGTTGAGGTTGTGTTGTCATGTATCCGTCTATGTATTTGCGATCCTGTATGTTTGTTCCTCCGTCACCTCCACCTTCAGTGTATTCTAGGTATTAATACATCCGTTTAGGAAACCACATCTGTTAATATTATCAACATTTTTCATTTTCTTTCCTAGTTTATACTCATTTCCTCTCATTCTTCCATCACACATTATCAGAAAGTCTTTATGCATCATGATTAGATATTTTTTTCTCTCCTTTCTTTGATGCTGGCAAGTTTAATCAATACAAACTTTGCTCACACAGACTACTGTACAATTTCCCTTTATTTCTTTTTTTTTATATAGTTGTTGTTCTTTGTTATTTCTCAACTTCTTCATATTATCTTGTAGTGTGACTGACCTGAAGCTGAATATTCAAACTTTTATGGCATCAGAGACATAATCGATTTTCTCAACATTTTCTTTGTCCACATAATTAACAAATATTTTCATATTTATTAAGTAATCTTGTTTACATTTTGTTTTCCTCTGTTGACAGGTTATAGTGTAGCATCAGTCCCAAGCATCTACTCACTTCTCGATTCATCTTAACACAATGCAATACCATCTCTGTAACATATCTTCACGTCCTTAGTATAGTAACTTTCCACTCATTCAATACAGCGTCAACCTATCCTCCATTGTCTCAGGTTAATCATGTTTAATGCCACTTCATCGATTCCAAGACACACTTCAGCGTTACCTGCACCAGCGTCATTGAACGGTCCTCCTTCCAAGGCGCGGCGAGGCAACACTGAACACCCACAATGAATCAGTACAAAAACGATGCCTTCACAATCACTAAGGTTTAAATCATGCAAACCTTTGAACATTACTACTTCACTATTCAAAACGCATTTTTTAACAATGTTTAGTTTCTAACTTATTTCAAAGTTCGATGTTAACAAACGTGTTTCTTACAACATATGAAATAAGGCACAACTTTTGTATTTACCGTCAGAAAATTAATTTTGTATATATATTGATTGCTAATAATATTGATGATAGTAATATTGATAATCCTATCAATAATAATAATGATGATAACAATAATATTCATAGTAATAATGATAATAATAATAATAATAATGATAATAATAATGATAATAATAATAATGATAATAATAATAATATCATTATCATTATTATTATTATTATTATTATTATTATTATTATTAATATTAATACAAATTCTAACATTAATATTACAATGATAATAACATCAATAATAATAATAATAATAATAATAATAATAATAATAATAATAATAATAATATTTATAATAATTATAATACTAACAATAATAATAACAATAATAATATTAATATTAATAATAATAATAATAATAACAATAATAATCATAATATTAATAATAATAATAGTAATAATAATAATAATAATAATAATAATGATAATAATAATAATAATAATAATAATAATATTAATAGTTAATTATATAGTTTTTAAAATAGACATTATAATAAATAATAATGATGAATAATGATAAATGATAATTAGTATCATAATTACTATTATTGTTATTATCATTATTATTACTATTATTATTATCATTATTATTATCATAACCATTATTATTATTATTATTATTAATATATTATTAATATTTCATTATCAATATTATCATTATTAGTCATTATCATCTTTATTTATTTTTCTACACACACACACACACACACACACACACACACACACACACACACACACACACACACACACACACACACACACACACACACACACACACACACACACACTTGTTCCACACCTACAAGCATCGATAATGGACGCAGATAATTCTCGTGATGAAGCAACGTCTGGTGAGAAGGTGTGAAGGCATGACGTTAACACTTGTGGGTAAAGGTTGTGAATGTCACCACGAACCAATACACTCACCAATCTACATCCATTCTAAATGATAATGTCCTTTAGAAGTGAAAGTAGCATTCTGTACTGTGTTTAGACTAACTGATGATGATCAAGACGAAAAGTGTGTGTGTGTGTGTGTGTGTGTGTGTGTGTGTGTGTGTGTGTGTGTGTGTGTGTGTGTGTGTGTGTGTGTGTGTGTGTGTGTGTGTGTGTGTGTCTGGAGAGAGAGAGAGAGAGAGAGAGAGAGAGAGAGAGAGAGAGAGAGAGAGAGAGAGAGAGAGAGAGAGAGAGAGAGAGAGAGAGAGAGAGAGGAGAGAGAGAGAGAGAGAGAGAGAGAGAGAGAGAGAGAGAGAGAGAGAGAGAGAGAGAGAGAGAGAGAGAGAGAGAGAGAGAGAGAGAGAGAGAGAGAGAGAGAGAGAGAGAGAGAGAGAGAGAGAGAGAGA
>JAPQNM010000038.1:3264391-3279391 GCA_029783475.1 Metacarcinus magister | reverse complement strand
TTCACTCATTGACTCACTGCCTCTACCTCTGCCACTCACTCATTCACTCACTCACTGCCTTTGCCTCTGCCTCTGGCACTGACTCATCTACTCACTGCCTCTGCTTTTGACTCTGCCTCTGCATCTGCCACTGCCAAACACTCAATCACTCACTGCCTCTGCTTCTGTCACTGCTTCTGCTTCTGCCACTCACTCGTCCACCCACTGCCTCTGCCTCTGTTTCTGCCTCTTCACTCAATCACTCACTCACTGCTTCTGTTACTGTTTGTGCCTCTGCCTCTGCCACTCACTCACTCACTCATTCACTGCCTCTACCTCTACCTCTGCCTCTGCCTCACCCACTCACTCAATCACTCACTGCCTCCGCCTCTGCTTCTGCCTCTGCCACTCACTCACTCACTCACTCACTACCTATACCTCTACCTCTGCCTCTGCCTTTGCCAATCATTCACTCACTCACTGCCTCTTCTTTTGCTTCTGCCTCTGCCACTGCCTATGTCTCTGCGTCTCCCTCTACCATTCACTCACTCACTCACTCACTTACTGTCTCTGCCTTTACCACTGCCACTGCCTCTGTAACTCGTTCATTCACTCACTTTTTCTGCCTTTGCCCTGCCTCTACCTTTATCTCTGCCACTCACGCACTCATTACCTCTGCCTCTGCCTCTGCCACTCACCTACTCACTCATTGTCTATGACTCTGCCTTTGTTTCTGCCACTCACTCAATCACTCACAACCTCTGTCTCTGCCTCTGCTACTCACTCAATTACTTTCTCTGCCTCTGCCTCTGCCTCTGCCTTTGCCTCTGCCACTCACTCACTCACTTCCTTTGCCTCTGCCTCTGCCTCTGCCACTCACTCACTTACTGCCTCTGCCTCTGCCTCTGCCACTCACTCACTTACTGCCTCTGCCTCTGCCTCTGCCACTCACTCACTTACTGCCTCTGCCTCTGCCACTCACTCATTTACTGCCTCTGCCTCAGCCTCTGCCACTCACTCGATCATTGTCTCTGCCTCCGCCACTCACTCATTCATGGGGTTTGAATGAACAAATAAGCGTTACGAAATTTTTAAATGTCCCCTGAAGAGATATTGCACTCATTAATGAACACTAATCAGTGATAGGACAAAATGCTAAGGAACACTACTAATGATAGGCTTATTAATAAAACACTGACTACACACCACAGTAAACACGTCAGTCAGAAAGTAAACTATTAATGCAGTGAGAGATAAGAACTAATCCTTGACAGTGTAATTTGGATGCTAAATGATCAAGTCAAACCACTTCAATCGCCTTTTTAATCTTAACAATAACATTAAAATTCTTTTTACAACACTGATATTATAAACGTAAGTTTTTCAAGGACCAAAGTTACACAGGGAATGAGGGTCACCAATGAATAGAGTTTCTGAGTCACTGGGAGGAAGGAGGAGGAGGAGGAGAGAGTGAGTGGAAAAGACTGAATCATGCATTATTGAGTTCTCAGTCAATTCTGAAAGAAGGAAAAGTTCAGCTTCATAGATTATGGCAATGTTATGTCAATGTTTCCAGCAGCATTGAAAGCAGCAAGAAAGATAGAGGATGAATATTGGAGACAGCTTTGTCCAGATACAGCCGCTCAACAGGGAAAAAGTTGGAGTTGATAATATTTTCGTACATGTGGAAAATATTTTTTTCGATTTTAGATAGATGCAATTTGGATTTTGAGTTTGAAAGACATGTAAGGTTACAGTATACTTAATGAGCCGCTGCTCTTATCTTGGAAAGCGTAAGACCAAAGTAGAAGTCAACATGTACTTTCTCCATTTAGAATTGGAGAACTAGTTGGAACACTTGCCTTCTTATTAGGGTTAATCACGTTTTTCCTGCCCAAGGTACAGCCACAAGGGTTCCTGACGTGTTTGTACAGGATTTGCATACGCGTCAAGTTACTCATCCATGAGGTAACACAAACAAGGTAATCCGATTATACATTTTACTCTCCACGGGAAGTTAGTGTGTTTGTCGAGAACACTCCGCTGCGTAGCCATCCTTTTGTATTCCTGATTCAGTGGGTGAGTTTAAACCAGTCACTTGTTGCACTTAAACCTTTATTCAATTGTGTGTAATATTCAGTTTGTGTTGGTGTTTGACCGTCGACTTCACTTTACTTCCAGGTTGTTTGTGTGGCTCACCAATAATGTGTCACCAAGTTATCAGTCTGTTATGTGGTGTTACCGGGGTATTACAGGCTCAAAATCAGTTCCTATTCATTCTAAATTCACATGTTCGCTCTTTGTACTTTTTTCCTTTGGTGTTTATTAATTGACAGCATGCCATGGAAAAATAACAAATAAAAGTTTTTCCTTTTATCAGTGAAAATGTGGAAAAATAGCATTACGGTTTTAGGAAACATCAATTATTCATCAAAAATATTTTGTGTAGTCCGTTGGACAAAACATGAAACGTATACATATAAGAAAATTCAAATTATTAGTTAGCAAGAGGAGGTTTATGAAAATGATGCGAGGTGGTGAGGCTGAAGGCAGGCAGACATCCAGGAGCTCCCAAGGCACTGTTCCGTCACCACTTGGATGTTTAAGTCATGTTGTCCTTAATGAGGGACGGTTCAGGTGAGGACAGGGAGCGTGGCAATACTTGTGTCCATCCCAAGGGAGTGTGTTCCTAGACCATGGACTCCTGTGTACGAAAGGATGACCTACCTATCTACCTCTCTCTCTCTCTCTCTCTCTCTCTCTCTCTCTCTCTCTCTCTCTCTCTCTCTCTCTCTCTCTCTCTCTCTCTCTCTCTCTCTCTCTCTCTCTCTCTCTCTCTCTCTCTCTCTGTTTTTTTTATTTATATATCTATTTATTATTTTAGGTGTGTGTGTGTGTGTGTGTGTGTGTGTGTGTGTGTGTGTGTGTGTGTGTGTGTGTGTGTGTGTGTGTGTGTGTGTGTGTGTGTGTGTGTGTGTTGCAGAATGTTTTTTTTTTCTACATGGAAAGGGACTAACAAGGACAGATGGTGAAAAAAAACCCAGAATAAATAGATATGAACAACATTTTCCTCTCATGTTCAGCCCAGTTTGAACAACATTTTTCTCTAATGTTCAGCCCAGTTTGGACAACATTTTCCTCTCATGTTCAACACATTTTGTTACAGCGAAGCAATACACACATTTTTAAAGATACAATGAGGTAACATGATAAGAATTTTCATCTGGGTCGAGTCATGGCTGCTAAGAACATAACACTTCAATAATTATTCCCCCATTTATTTGCATTGGGTCTTATTTTCCTCCCACCTTTCACTGCCACACCCACCAGCGTCCCTTTATGCATCCATACACCTTATAACCCATTCTGCTTCATCTACTTCCATATCAGGACTAAATCAAGCCAAAAATATCTCTGCCTGTCATTTTGTAGTTTTATGCATTGTAAAAATTAATCGAGTTAATCTCACCTTAACTTGATAACTTTAGGTTACCTAACTGAATGTCACCTTAAACCCTTGCTTGCCTAACTTGGTCTAACTAAACCTAAGTGGATACGCCTCGATCCCCTCTTGATGCACTGCAGACTGTACAATTGGATGACCGACCTAAGTAAACATGGAGTAACCTTAAGTAAGCTTGGACTTGAGTTGACGAAACAGTCTTATGTTAACACAATATAACTGCCCGGGAATGGTAAATGTGAAATTCACACATTTACTATCATAGAAGAGAAAAACGAGTCTTGTACACAGCTGTTGTATCAAGACTGAGGCAGTGCCAGTGGTGGTGTGGCTGGTGCCTCTGTTGAAAGGGTGTGATGGGCTGAGGCCATCGCTGCTACACACCTTAGTTTCTCCAGTGGCGAGACACCATACGGTTATAATCACCTTCCATTGTGTGGCGAGTGAATTTCTTGGCTTCGTGTCACACTCTCTAAGGCTGCCCTCACAGGGTCTGTCACAAACATACCTTCAAGATAATAGTTGAGTGTAGCCACACGGACAGCCTTGTTAGGTCCAGTAGAGCTGTTGCTGTCTGTTCTTTCCTCTGTACTCCTGTGTACGGTGTAATCGGTATCCCTTCAGCTCTGCATCACTCAGCTCATTCAGTACGTCTCTTCTGATGCGTATTTTTTTTCACTTGAGTTGTTGTTGTTGTTGTTGTGGTTCGGTCATATTGACAGTGGCAAGACATGTCATAAGCGGTGTTAAGACAGAGTGAACCTTGTCGTAACATCACGGTCGGTTTTATGACATGTTATAGGAGTTGATGACATTTCCAGCCACATATGACCAACATGCATTGTTATGTTATGTCTCGCTATGACAGGTGTGATAAGCTGTGACAGCCTCAAGGATATGGTCCCAGGAGTACCTTGGCTCTTAGCAGTGTTAGTTACAACGATGCTGATTGGGTAGCTGCTTCTCTCACTGTTATGAAGGCAATGCTGTCAATAACACATGCTCCGGCGATGCAAGTTTATGTATTATTGGTCTCAGTTTATCTTTTATACGAGATAAGTCTTTTTGGTTCACACTGTTAGACTCAACAGTGATTGTAGAACTATAGAAATAAATGTTTGACAAAACTCGGTATAACAAACAATAACAAAAATTATGACAAGTTTAAGTGAAAGAACAGTTCGGAAATGTTTCAACCACTTTTTACATAATATTGTCACGTGCATCAGTTATTAGATGAACACTGAAATTAATATTCTCGTCTTGTAAAGAAAGTTTCCTGCATACGATGGTGTAACTAAATTATCTAAAAATAAAACGTGATACAAGCGAAACCAAAAAAAAATATTTCAACGAACACGTTTCATCCCACTTGACACCCGCCTCACTGTGCTCATCATTCCCTTTATTAGAGTTGACGTGTTAGCATTAGTTGTATTGTATTTTACGTGTGATCATTCATTTCATTCCTGTAAACATGTATGGATAGCAGATAAGGAATTGTAGGGTTGCAGGGCTAGAACACACTTACCTCTGTATCCCCTGCCACGATGAAGACAGACAGGCAGGCAGGCAGACAGACGGATGGACGGACGGACGGACGGACGGACGGACGGACGGACGGACGGACGGACGGACGGACGGACGGACGGACGGACGGACGGATGGACCTACGGATGGTGTGCTTCAGTGATAGTTATCCTTACACTCACTGATGGCCGAGGATCAACTGTGGAGTAAATACAATAATAACAATAATGTGTCCTAACATATATAGATATTACTACACGTTTTATTATTTTAAAGGGAAGTTATGTTTGAAGGCTTCTATATTTGTGAAGTAAATGAAGTGGTTTTGTTAAGACTCTTGATTCAATGACCTGTCTGTAGAGCTATTCCCGGTGTGACCCTCTTGTACGTACCCTCTTCACCCCTACCTCTCCCCTCCCCTCCCTTGCCTTGCCCTCCCCTTCCTTACCCACTCTATAACCTCTTCACTTTCATCCCCGTAATCATCTCTCTCTCTCTCTCTCTCTCTCTCTCTCTCTCTCTCTCTCTCTCCTCTCTCTCTCTCTCTCTCTCTCTCTCTCTCTCTCTCTCTCTCTCTCTCTCTCTCTCTCTCTCTCTCTCTCTCTCTCTCTCTCTCTCTCTCTCATTTACACTTGCAATAAGAAATAAGTGACCGAGTGTTGGGTAAAATGGTGGACATCAATTCTCATTTCGCATTGTTTTCTCAGTTTTCTTTTTCCAAAGCAAAATTTCAACTCTGGCGGTCATGGAGGAAGGACCACATTTCCTTCCATATGCCCACCTACTGACGCCTTGTCCTCCTTCCCTCCCTTTCTTCCTTCCTCCCTTCCTCCGACCCACCTCCACTTCAATATTTTTTTTCCCCTTGCAAAGATGGCCGCTGATCAAGAATGTTTAAGCATTTATCTCAGTACTTGCCGCATGAAAGCTTGTTAGCTAATGGTGCCTCATCTTTTTTCCTGCCTAGCCAGGTAAAAAAAAAAAAAAAATGACTAGCGTATGTTGTGTACTGTTTACATTTACATTCCCTGCAATCTTGTCGGGAAAACCTAGAAGTGCAGTTTGGTCAAAGCCATGAGGAGTACAAGTCAATATTTAGCCAACACATGATATGGTAAAGTTATTGCCACAGCAAGCAATATGTTCCCCAAACCTAGCTGTGTGTCGCTGCGGATCTCAGGTCGCGGCGCCTCAAGCTTTTCCTCAACTCGCGCAACGGAAATCTTGTAAACACTTTTATCAGGAAATATGATAAATAACAAACGGTCAGGGCCGCTTGCTTGGAATATTTTGGAAAAGGGAGAGGAGGAGGAGGAGGAGGAGGAGGAGGAGGAGGAGGAGGAGGAGGAGGAGGCGGAAGAGGATGAAAACGAGGACGAGGAAGAGAAAGGAGGAGATAAAAGTGTATTTTTGACAAAGAGAATGTGTGTAGGAGTATGTTTGCTTCTGAGGGAGTGTTACTATGGAGACGAGGAAGCTGCCGCATAATAATCATACACTAATTAACACATAATGTTCAATTAGTGTTGTTTCCATCAAAAAACATCACCCAGCACACATGGACTGGTGTTCATCTACTGCAACACAGTTATACCTTTTGAATGATACTTAAATATACATAACAATCATGCAGACAGCTTCCATCAGTTTGTAGAGAACATTGCTGACTCAGCTGTAAATGTTCACCTCTATGTCTATGTGTTGCTTCTCTGCCTAAGAAACAATGAAAACTATTTTTTGGTATTCAATATAATTGAAGGAATGGATGAACGATTTCTTTCAGCTCGATGTAGCTGAATAAAATATAAAAAAGTGAATTTTCCTAGACGCAGATTTCATATTGGTGAATACATGAACACCAGGATGATAATAATTAACTCAGGCTTAACAATTAATTCATGGGATTAGTGATAATCGCACACACCCTTGCTACTTTATATATGGATGGAATGGAATATGGTTTTGATGAGAAATATAAGGATTCTCATAATGCTTACTTGTTCTCTGCATCAAACACTCGCGCTGCCCTGCTCCCACTCCTCCCTCTCCACCCCGTCCCACTCACCACTCAAACACAAACTCCACTTTGTCAACACCATCGCAAGGGTAAATCCTGCACCAAGGACCTTCACCTCATCTTCATTCATTACTTCCCTCACTTTTGCATTTCATTATACACACTCACTATTAGGATTCTGTTTCTATTGAAATTTGGATACAAAACCTGGATCACGCTGTGATGCCGCTGCACACACAACACTTGGTGGGTATGACGCTGCCCAACCACCGACCCACTGCCCCAAAACACGGTAATCCTTTAAATTCGTTAGCGACGTTACAATTCATCTGCGATTTATATATATGGGATTCAAAATATTCAGAATGATAAGCTCTATCCTATGAGAGATGTAAATACTGTCGCTCTCATACTGGTGTACTTCTTAATAAATACCTTAGTTTCTAAAGAACCTTCTTCACCATTACGACCCAAACTGAAGTAGTGTGACAACCACGTAACTGTAGTGGTTTGTGACTGGACGTGGTGGTTTCTAGTCGACTCAGTTACGTGGTTACATTGGGTGTGGAGGCGTGTCCCCAACACTGCCGCTACAACGATGCCTCACCATACCATGAAGACAAACATCAAACAATCGATTCAACTAGTGGAAGGAAGTCAGTGCATCCTGTCGCACGTACTGTCAACAACCAATTGTATGTACCAGGTGGAGGCGGTGATAGAACTGTTTAACAACACTGATGCGTCTACCCGCCTCACCTTCCCCTCATCCTTGGTGTGACACACTTCCCATCCACAAGCCAGCAGGGTGACACTTCTGCCTCCACCCTACTCTACCTCCACCAACTTTGCACCCACCCACACACACACATTCTTCCACCCGTCCCTTACAAGCTCCTTCCACCCAAGACTCCAACACCCCCCTTCACCCCCCACCACAATTCTGGTCCGCTGCCTCCACTCTGGACTGTCATACACTCCACCACCGCTTCTCCCCTCTTCTCCCCTCCCCTCCCATCCCTGCCCTGCCCGGCCAGCGCTTACTCCCAGCTGGGGCCAGATGGTCACATCTTTCCTTAACTTACACACTTTCAAAACTCTCACTAAATTTACGTTATTCGCTTTCTGAATTCCAGTTGAATTAACTTACCTTCACTTTACTTCCTGAATTCCATGAAAATTTCCATCTTTTACTCGACATCAAGAATTGTGAGGAATTTGTGTAATCAGTTTAGGTCCTAAATTGCCAGTTAATAAATTTTCATTCCTCTCGACTACATATATTCTGAACATACCGGATCCTTCACATAATTACGGGAGTTCTGAGTTATTTGCTTTATTTTCCCAACTTTGTGAGGTGCGGCGCGGGTGGTGGCGTCCATTACGTTAAACTTGCAGTCGACAGCCTCTTCAGTCTTAACAAACGGCCGTCTTTTGGTTACACGCACACACAAAAAAGGCCGGGATATAATCATCATTTAGGCAACACACGAACACACTAGGACAGAGGCAACTGGTTTGTTCTCTCAAGATAAATTTTATTGTTAAATAGTATGGTAATATTGTATCCCTTTCCACCTCTTCCTTTATTCCCTTCCTTCTTCCTTTCTTCCTTCCTTCCTTCCTTCCTTTCTTCCCTTTCCTGCATGACTCTCAAAGCCTTGCGCATCGGCAGTGATAAAAGGAATGAAATTTCAGCCACAACAAATTTATTCGCGACAATTTTGTTTTTGTGGAGGAGCAGTTCTCGCTTTAAGGGAGGCAGCTGGAATTCAATTTTGGCTTCCCTTCTGTAATTATCCTGGAACATGGTGTTGCTGGCATTACAGACGCAAACAATTCATGACCTGTAGTCTGTGATCAATATTTATCACGGTTAAGGGGCAAAGGGGGAAGGGGGAGCCTGGGGGTCATAGGCGGGGCGTGGTGGCGTGCTGGCAATGGGCGGTAAGGGATTAAGAGAGATCACAGGAAGAGGGAAGAGGAGGAAGAGGAAGAGGAGGAGGAGGAGGAGGAGGAGGAGGAGGAGGAGGAGGAGGAGGAGGAGGAGGAGGAGGAGGAGGAGGAGGAGGAGGAGGAGGCTACTTCATGCCGCTGACGTCAAACTCACACTGCACCGAGAAATGGGTAACTCAGGGCCCATCTTTCTGCAACTGGAATTTGGGACACCCACGTCAACACGGTATCGAGGCGTTTCGTCCCGATTCCCGTTCGCATTGGGTCGTTTTGCTCAGGGTCGGTTCGCCCCGGTAAGTGGGTTGTTTCGCCCCAATATAGTATTTGACTAAATTAAATATATATATATATATATATATATATATATATATATATATATATATATATATATATATATATATATATATATATATATATATATATAGGCATTTGGTAACATTTGTATTGTAATATTGATGTTATCCATTTTAGATGAAATAATTACACAAATATATATTATAAGATTACAGTAAAAATAAGATGAAAGAGGTGTCAATTATGACAGTAAAAAGTTCTCACTCTAATTAATCACCAATTAAAGGGTCATTAAATTAGAGAATTATATAATTAAGTCGTATTTGTTATGTTATGTTATAATGGGTTAGGTTAGGTTAGGTTAGGATAGGTTAGGGTAGGTTAGGGTAGGTTAGGTTAGACGACCCGGGGCGAACGGGAACAGGAGCGAAATGACTGAGGTGCGAACGGGATTCGTGGCAAAACGACCCGTAACCATCAACACACCCACACTTACACAAGACATGATGGCCTCACCCACCAAGGATCTGCCTCAGACATCCTCGTCACTTCAAGGAAAAATCTTCTCGGGTGGCGTCGCTGTGCCTGACGGGATATAATTTTGTTGCCACTCTTAGCAACCAACAAGATCTAACTATATACTTATACTTATATATACTTAGACAACCAAGGCAGAAGACAAGTAGTAACGCCTCTCGCTGCTTCGCCAAAGCAGTTTCGTATAACCTCGTGGTTCCGGCGCCTTAAATTGAACCCGTCAGGCAATCCTTCCCCAAACCATTCCTCAATCATTTGATAGCTTACTTCCCAAGCATCGAGTCCCACCGGCCGCTCTATTAATTATTGTTCGTCGAATTATTAAATTTGAAGCTTCGTTTCAGATCTCGTCATAATCAGTCCTAAAACTGTGTCAATTTTGCGCTCTTTCTTTGCCTCTCTGTTCCACTTAGTCTGCCTTTCCTTCATTCCTTCCGGCTCAGTCTGCATCACCGGACTCATCTTGCGTGACACAACAAGACAGGTTTTCAAACACTCACATTTACTTTGGATTTTTAAAATCTATTCTCAAATCAGTAAACTCGGTCTCAGTTTTAAAACAGTTTTGAGACATCATTCCACCTTTATCAATGCTCAATATGCTTTAGTTACGTTTTGTTTTATATCATCACGTTAAAGTTGGTGTTGGAAGCCTAAACAGAAGGCGTTGTTGTGAGGCATTAAGGAAATTTATGAAAGTAACCATTAATCAAATTAAGAAAGCAAAATTCAGTTCGTTGTTGAAGTAAACTTTTGGGTTAAATTACTAGGTGGTGGAAGCAGCAGCAGCAGCAGCAGCAGCAGCAGCAGCAGCAGCAGCAGCAGCAGCAGCAGCAGCAGCAGCAGCAGCAGCAGCAGCAACAGCAGCAGCAGCAGCAGCAGCAGCAGCAATACACCCGTGCACAAGTCAAGCCAGTTTTACGGGATCGAGCACGGCCACGTTGCCTTGACCTGGTGTCCGTACACAGGACTCTACTTTAATGTTGCAGATGAAATACAGCTTGGTGAATGTGGCGCCTGAGTGTGAGGAACAACGGCCATTAAGGACGCACTGTGGCCCTATGTGTGTGTTCCTCAGTGGCTGTTTGGATGATGATAAAACTCTGGAATAAGTGAGGAAACGGTTTTGTTCGCCACAGCTTCATTTACGATGATATTACGAAGGCTCAGCATCACATAGGGACGAAAGAAGAACACCGTGTAATCCCGCACACACGCACACGCACACGGTTACACACACACCTTATTTACACACCTTATTTAACCCCAAACACCCGGTAGGTACAGGATCAAGCCAGCCACCCTGCTACTACCCCCCAGCCCCACCCCAGCCCCACCCCAGCACCCCCCAGGCACCTCTAGCCCCGGCCCAGCACCCCCCCTGCCACCCCGCCACAAAGCCAACACCACTTTGCCCTGACTCGTGGTTATATTCCAGTGTTTTCTATGCAAATGTTCCTAGATTTTCATCCATTACCTGCGTCCCTGCAAAGATTTTTTTTTTTCTCTTGCATACTTCGGCGTCCAAGTTTTCTCGCCAATTTCTGTGGAACATTGTCGTGTGGTGGTGGTGGTGGTGGTGGTGGTGCGCCCCAAGTCATGGAGGTTTAACAAGTTTGACTCCTTCCTCCTTCACTGTCCCACGAGTTCATGATACTCTTATAGTGGTTCCATGCATCAAGTATAACATTTTATACAAAGAAAGGCTCAAGTACAAATTTTCAGCCTAAAATATTTGAGTATCTTCATTAGTCGAGCCTTTACGAATACTCTTGATATATGTGTGTGTGTGTGTGTGTGTGATGTGTATGTGTATGTGTATGTGTATGTGTATGTGTATGTGTGTGTGTGTGTGTGTGTGTGTGTGTGTGTGTGTGTGTGTGTGTGTATGTGTGTGTGTGGTTATACATTTCTTCACTACAAAATAATGTCCACCCGTAACTTAACTTTAAAAGCGGTCCAGCCACAGCCACACCACAGAAGCAGGACGTTATGCTGTCGCGTTTTAATCCCGAGAATGAGCTTAGAAGTCTCACTCTCTCACTACAACGACGCTCCGAGAAGAAGACAAAATATACCTGCGTCTTGTGGCACCTTCACAACCACATTTAAAGCGTGAGGCAGTGCGGGACGTGGAGACCAACGACAAGACTCTTTCTGTCCCTGCATGTTGGTGGTTGGTACACGCAATTTACTGCTCACTTTTCCACTCCGCCTTTTTCTTAGGTTGCTGCAAGTGTAACCGACTCATGCATTTGGTACATCTACCTAAACAATGCATGAATTAAAAATAAGGAAAAGCCACCAGACGGAAATGTGAGGTGGCGTCTGAAATAAAGGTTCATTTTCCACACTTTTTAAGGATTCTCTCTTACATCCCACTGCGTCATTAGGCCAAGAAGGGCGGTCTGGAAACATAGAGGAAAACTTTCTCTCCTTTTCCCGACTCGAGGGGAGCAAATATATATGGAGGGAGAGTAAGATCAAAAAAATATATATCAATATGTAAAATCGGTCTTTTGTTTAGCGCCTCGCCTGATTTTATGGTTGAGTAGAGAAGCGGAATAATCAGGAGGCAGAAGGAGGCTATTGTAAAGCCGCTCCACTAATCAAACAATTCTGGTGACCACGCTTAACTTTGTCCCCTGTCAATAACATAACCTCCTCCTCCTCCTCCTCCTCCTCCTCCTCCTCTCTTCTTCCTCTTCCTCCTCCTCTTCTTTATTTTGGTCTTCATTTTGATCTTCTTTCTTATTCTTTCTTTCTTATTTTTTCTTTCTTCTTTCTTCTTTTCTTTTTGCTCCTCCTCTTTTTCCTACTCCTTTTTCTCCTCTTTTTCCTCCTCCTCTTTCTCCTCTTTTTCCTCCTCCTCTTCTTTCTTCTCCTCCTCCTTCTTTCTTCTCCTTCTACCTCTTCCTCTTCCTCCTCTTCCTCCTCCTCCTCCTTCTCCTCCTTCTATATATTCCTCCTCCTCCTCCTCTTCCTCCTCCTCCTTCTTTCTTCCTTCCTTCTGAAACCCTGGCAGGTTCCGGCATCAAGGTAGTAAACACAACTTTTTTTGTCCTTCAATATTTACTTTCAAACTGAGGACAATTGATTTTCCACACCAGTGCCTCGCTCGACATGGACAGGCAATAACAGCGGCCAAAATATGCCTCGGGAGCTTGTCGGCCGCTGTTGAGAGCCTCTGGGGAATAGCGGCTAGGGGGTTGGGTGACAAGGTGTGTGTGTGTGTGTGTGTGTGTGTATGTGTGTGTACGTGTATGTGTGTGTATGTGTGTGTGTGTGTGTGTGTCTGTGTGTGTGTGTGTACGTAGGTTAGAACGGCGGGGCTCTTGACGCCCTCAGAATACAACCATCCATAGACAGGTAAGTTTAATAATAGTGTTGTGAGGTGGATTAGAGGGGATGGGTGGATACAGAAGGCAGTTGTTGAAGGTAATAATGGGAGGGTAAATTATCCTGATGAGTGAGAGAAATAGTTGTGGGTTTTACGATGATAATTACTATTTCAGACTCAGAGTAGGTAGTTATTAGTAGCCGTTGATGATTAAAGTTACAGAGTGATATCAAGTGTGAGGGTGAAGTCGTGTTGATGAGTGTGGACATACTGCAGATATAAATACGTTGCATGGAGGTGACAAACTAGAGTGACAAGGGAGGAAAAATACGTGAAAGGTGGAGGCGGTAACAGGACAGCGTTGATGACTGCACTGCAAAAAGAGATTATGGAAGTAACACACTCGAGGAAACCATTGAATATTGTTATGACTCAAGGCTGGATGTAAGGTTAGTTAGGAAATGTACACCAGTTGGTCACAATCCCACTTAGATTGAGTTTCCCGAGTGAATTTTTGTTTGTCAGTATTTGTCTCGTCTGCAACAAAGTTTTTTTTACATATAATTATCATTGTGGCTAAGTTATATGTTTCCATCAACATTCGTAAGTAGAAGCACTGCACATTACACTCGGAGAAGGAGATGCAATTAAGAGTTCTCAAAACTTCACAACTATAATGTTGTTTACGTATGAGTCAAAACACAACATATCCTGTTAAACACAAAATCATTTTCTATTCAGACCATTGCAAGGGCCAGACTGTTTTGTGTTTTTGTTTTTGTTTACATTTTCCCTTTAATGGAGGCAGGTGAGTGGGTGAGTGGGTGAGTGGGTGAGTGGGTGAGTGGATGAGTGGGTGAGTGGGTGAGTGGGTGAGTGGATGAGTGGGTGAGTGGGTGAGTGGGTGAGTGGGTGAGTGTGTGAGTGGGTAAGTGGATGAGTGGTGGTGAGCATGTGGAAGTAGTGGACGCGGTGCCCAGCGTGCGTACGTCCGGCTGTAAATGCATTTCAGTGTATTGTCGAGTGGTATAAAATCATCCACATATATTCCACACACCCTGCCTTCCATTCTGGCTTCCTTAAAGTGAGGCGCCTGAGGGGTGGTGTGGGTCTTCAAGGAGTGAGTGCATTGCAAACACTATAACTTCCTTCACCACCGCGGCCACGAGTCGGCAACTAGTTATATGTAAAGCTTAAACGTGGACACTAAACAAACTCTAAGAACACAAAGTTAGCTTGCGTATAACTTACATATAAAAGATATTCAATGACACTGCAAAATAAGTGAAAAAATTAAACGATACAAAAGATCACGCACACGCACACGCACACGCACACGCACACGCTCATACACACACACACACCACTACAGCTTGCCTGATAGAAACAAGTAAGTCACAATGAAAAGGAAGCTTGGAGGAGAGTTACTAAAAAATGTCACCAGCACTACCAGCCATTACGTTACTAAGTTAATAAGAATACGTTACAAGCACAGACAGACACGTTTACAATGACATAAAGGAAACCCACACCATTAACCTTACCATTCTTGATATAAAGGTAAATGAAGGTATCGATAAGTCACTTCGCAAGATAAATGGAAATATACTTAGTGTGATCGTACGTAGCCTACTGTGTCAGGCTCATACTGAGGGCAAGGGTGAGTATTAAACAGAAGAATGAGACGTACAGTATTGTGCGGGGCATTGCCTTCCCTTGCTCTCATACAACAACAAGCTAATCTAATGTGCTGCCATTGCATAATGTTTGCCATGATATACAGGTTCAAGAAAACAACTCAATATACGAAACAAGAGTAGAGTTGCAAGGGCAAACATGGCGTTGCAAACATTACTAATTGGAGATCTCGGGTAAATGTTTGTA
>JAPQNM010000038.1:3249391-3259391 GCA_029783475.1 Metacarcinus magister | reverse complement strand
AGAGAGAGAGAGAGAGAGAGAGAGAGAGAGAGAGAGAGAGAGAGAGAGAGAGAGAGAGAGAGAGAGAGAGAGAGAGAGAGAAAAGAAAAAAAAAAACTATCAAACCCTTATAATCAAACGTTGGTTCAAGAAGTCCACCTCCCAGACGGTCGGTTCGGTGAAGTATCTACAAGACATCCCATTAAAGAGATAAAAAGAAAACAGCAGCATTCACGTGTTAATTAAGAGCACGACTTCATTTCCTGAGGTGTCGTGCTTCCTGAGCGACGTGCAGCTGGAGGTGTGCTGCAAGAGGTCGTTTTGCTGTGCCTCCGTTGACTGTAATAACATCCCCTCATTTCTTTCCCTCTTGTCCTCCTTCTTTACATTTTTAATCCACACGCTGTTTAGCATTAATTTTTTTTCAACTGGGTACCATTTCCCCCATTTTGCCTTTCCTTACTTGGTGAAATACAGCAGATGTTTCAAATTCATGAATAGTTATCTAATCTTCAGCAGCAATAAAACGTTCTGAAAGGAAACAAGATAAAGACACACACAAAGAGGGTTATAATCGGTTAAAAGATTGTTGTTTCTAAGATAACGGGAAAAGTTTCACCCAAACACTATGTAACAAAGAGTGAATACAACTCAGTGAAGGAGATCAGATCAGATGGCGGCACCAGCGTCTGTGTGGAGGGAGTCTCAAGGTCTACGCTGTCCATCAGATACAAGATTGAATGCCTCATAATCTTCCTTTTCATGTTGAACGTAAATGCTTTCCAAAGAGAGGACAGGACATCCAAGTAAAAGATTCATAGTTTGATAGATTAAAGTGATCACTACAAAACATGAAAGTGAACTTGCAGAATATTTCACTACTTCCATGTGGTTTCCTTCATAACCTCTTTGGGACAACTTGAATATAGGCAAACTTCCGGCAGGATACACACACAGACAAAGACGCTCAAGTTGGACTCGGCGAGGTGTGAAAACTGAAGGATCTTTTAAGGATATTAGGAAGGACTCCATCAGGACCCGAAGTGTAATGAATGTAAAGGCCAGAACTGGTGTGTGTGTGTGTGTGTGTGTGTGTGTGTGTGTGTGTGTGTGTGTGTGTGTGTGTGTGTGTGTGTGTGTGTGTGTGTGTGTGTGTGTGTGTGTGTGTGTGTGTGTGTGTGTGTGTGTGTGTGTGTGTGTGTGTGTGTGTGTGTGTGTGTGTGTGTGTGATATTCTCGTTTCCGACATCATCTTGCTCGTACAAACTTGGGAGGAAAATTCGTGTTTCTTGGCATGAAAACATTTCTAAAGATTTTCATATTTTATTATGAATATATGTGAATTTAACCAACCAAACATTCCACAGCTGTTGTCAGATACTCATTTAGTTCACATTTATTATACACTTCCACATATTTCATAGACTTAGAAATACTTTATACGACTTTTGATTCACTCTATATAAATATAAATATTGAAAGGTAAAAACTTCACAAGTATCTATTGCCAGTGAAATAAAATGCAAACCTTATGGTATGTTCATAAATGTGTCAACAGAAAGGTGGACGAAATCACAATATATGATACCTGTTTCTCGTAGTAATATTGTATTCATGTGATGCAACCAACACCAACGCTGCCCGCAGGTGTAGGTGTATGAATGCTAACAACAGACCAGGTTATGTTAGCGCAGCAAATATGACTGTATACGTGTGTGTGTGTGTGTGTGTGTGTGTGTGTGTGTGTGTGTGTGTGTGTGTGTGTGTGTGTGTGTGTGTGTGTGTGTGTGTGTGTGTGTGTGTGTGTGTGTGTGTGTGTGTGTGTGTGTGTGTGTGTGTGTGTGTGTGTGTGTGTGTGTGTGTGGTGTGTGTGTGTGTGTGTGTGTGTGTGGTGTGTGTGTGTGTGTGTGTGTGTGTGTGTGTGTGTGTGGTGTGTGTGTGTGTGTGTGTGTGTGTGTGTGTGTGTGTGTGTGTGTGTGTGTGTGTGTGTGTGTGTGTGTGTGGTGTGTGTGTGTGTGTGTGTGTGTGTGTGTGTGTGTGTGGTGTGTGTGTGTGTGTGTGTGTGTGTGTGTGTGTGTGTGTGTGTGTGTGTGTGTGTGTGTGTGTGTGTGTGTGTGTGTGTGTGTGTGTGTGTGTGTGTGTGTGTGTGTGTGTGTGTGTGTGTGTGTGTGTGTGTGTGTGTGTGTGTGTGTGTGGTGTGTGTGTGTGTGTGTGTGTGTGTGTGTGTGTGTGTGTGTGTGTGTGTGTGTGTGTGTGTGTGGTGTGTGTGTGTGTGTGTGTGTGTGTGTGTGTGTGTGTGTGTGTGTGTGTGTGTGTGTGTGTGTGTGTGTGTGTGTGTGTGTGTGTGTGTGGTGTGTGTGTGTGTGTGTGTGTGTGTGTGTGTGGTGTGTGTGTGTGTGTGTGTGTGTGTGTGTGTGTGTGTGTGTGTGTGTGTTGTGTGTGTGTGTGTGTGTGTGTGTGTGTGTGTGTGTGTGTGTGTGTGTGTGTGGTGTGTGTGTGTGTGTGTGTGTGTGTGTGTGTGTGTGTGTGTGTGTGTGTGTGTGTGTGTGTGTGTGTGTGTGTGTGTGTGTGTGTGTGTGTGTGTGTGTGTGTGTGTGTGTGTGTGTGTGTGTGTGTGTGTGTGTGTGTGTGTGTGTGTGTGTGTGTGTGTGTGTGTGTGTGTGTGTGTGTGTGTGTGTGTGTGTGTGTGTGTGTGTGTGTGTGTGTGTGTGTGTGTGGTGTGTGTGTGTGTGGTGTGTGTGTGTGTGTGTGTGTGTGTGGTGTGTGTGTGTGTGTGTGTGTGTGTGTGTGTGTGTGTGGTGTGTGTGTGTGTGTGTGTGTGTGTGTGTGTGTGTGTGTGTGTGTGTGTGTGTGTGTGTGTGTGTGTGTGTGTGTGTGTGTGTGTGTGTGTGTTGTTGGTGGTGATTGCATTTGTATTCCTTGAAGAGGCTCAGCAAGTGGCCCGACATGGATGGTGTGAAGGGTTGGGTGACAATCCTTCCACTGAAAAATGAATCAGTGAAAGGAACATAATCTGAATTAAGGTGTAAAAAGAAGTGTAGAGTGAAAAAATAGAAAGCATTAACGCATTTGTAAATTATAATGAAGTATTTTAAGAAACGAACGAACAATTCTTCTTCTAAAGTTCATCAAGACTAAGAATGTTTTGAGTAAGTGAAGGTTGGTAAACGTGGGGATGGAAAGAATAGAGGATTGGTAATAGAGAAGAGAGAAGAGAGAAGAGAAAAGAGAAGAGAGTATAGACAACCAATGTATTAGTGAACACCTCCATGTTCATTATTCTTGTTGAATACTGAACAAATTCCGAGATATTTTATTTTCTTTTTTACATTTAAAAGGTACTGGCCAAGGTACAGCTAAAATACATGAAAAAATCCTGCTTGTCGCCAGACCCTGTAAAGAGGACAGTAGGGTAAATAGAAACAAGGGGTGGAGGTCCATTTTAGCATTAGAAGTGTCTTGACACTCCTCTTTTGAAATAGTTCAAGTCATAAGCAGGTGGAAAAACGGATAAAAGGAAGAAAGTTCCACAGTTTACCATTGTAAGAGATGAAAGAGTGAAAATACTGGTTAACTCATGCATTAGAAAGATAGACAGAATATGAATGAGAAGAAGTAGAAAGTCTTGTGCAGCAAGGTCGCGGGAGGTGGGGAGGCATGCAGTTAGCAAGTTCAGAAGAGCAGTCAGCATGAAAATAGCGGTAGAAAAGAGATAAAGATGCAACATTGCGTCGGTGACTTAAGAATCAAGACAGTCAATTAGAGGAGGAGAGTTGATGAGACAAAAAGCTTTAGACTCCACCTTGTTTAGTAGAGCTGTGTGAGTTGAACCCTCCTAGACATGAGAACCATACTCCATACATGGGCGGATAAGGCCCTTGTACAGAGTAAGCAGCTGAGAGGTAGAGAAAAATGGACGCAGACGCCATAGGACAAACTTCTTGGAAGCTGATTTAGCAGGAGTAGAGATATGAAATTGCTAGTTTAGATTTTTAGTAAAGGATAGACCGAGTGTGTTTAATGTGGAGGATTACCGTCAAATTGATGAAAACAGGACTTTGAAGAGAGAAAAGAGACAGAGAGAGAAAGAGAGAAAGAGAGAAAGAGAGAAAGAGAGAGAGAGAGAGAGAGAGAGAGAGAGAGAGAGAGAGAGAGAGAGGAGAGAGAGAAGAGAGAGAGAGAGGAGAGAGAGAGAGAGAGAGGAGAGAGAGAGAGAGAGAAGAGAGAGAGAGAGAGAGAGAGAGAGAGAGAGAGAGAGAGAGAGAGAGAGAGAGAGAGAGAACGGAAAGAGGGAGACACTGTAACAATGCAATACTTTCCAACACGAGAATAGTTAAACAAATTCTAACACCATAGTCTTTCTTCCATTCCTTCAGTGTTATTTTCATCCACTATTTCCGTGCGTCCTTTCCTCGGCGCGTGTATCTCTGTAAGGGCGGCAGGGCGGCAGGGCGGCAGGGCGGCAGGGCGGCAGGGCGGCAGGGCGGGGGGCGGCAGGGCGGCAGGGGGCGTTGAATTAATCATCCTCACCAAACTAACTTTATCACGCGTACCGCTGGAGGAGCTTCTCAAAGGATGACGCAGATGATGCCTTGGAATCTTGTTTTGGTGTCGAGGCAGGAGTGTTCCAGCTTAGTGTTGTCCTGGAGTGTCGCCCCGCGGTGGAGAACAGTGCTTGGGAGTCTTTACATCCGTGGGAGGACAGATCGAGGGCGAGGAGTCCTTAGTACGTGTCCAGGGATGGAGGGTGGTGGTGGGTAGGACGAGGTGGTGGCGGGAGGGTTGCCTTGCTGAATATAAAACGTGAATTCTTTTTGGATGTGGTGAAAACAGTCCGCTTGTATGGATTTCCTTTCCTAGTATTGAGGGGGAGATCTTACTGCTTGTTTGGTGTTGTTGTTGTTGTTGTTGTTGTAATTATTGGTGGTGGTGGTGGTGTTAGTGGTTATAGTAAAGTTTTTCTTATATAATTGTTGATGATGATTGATCATAGTTGTTGTTGACACTTTTCGTGGTTGTTGTTGTTGTCATCGTTATACTAATTTCCAGATTTTCAATCGCTTGTTAGTTGATTTACACTATTTCCTGCGTGATATTTATGTGCAGCTTTGGCGCGGAAAACTAGATAAATCAACTTTTATTTCACGACTGAACATACATTTGAAAACTCCCCAGACTTTCATGTCTACAAAAATATTACACTATGTCGCATCTCAGACGTGTGTTGCTTGGCTGGTTGTCACTCAACCTTTCCATGCAATAGAATAATCTACTCTGCTTTTCACTCCCCAACCAAAGGGCAACTTGACCTCGGAGTCTCCACCACCGCCACTGAATCATTACACAGTGCTGGTCTTGTCTGGCTGCGAAAACATCTCAGCATCGCCTGCTTCCTAAGAACGATACGTGTGATCTGCTAATGATACACCTTCATGGGAAAGAGCAGTGCCGAGCCAGGATCTCTAGTGCTGCTCAAACACACCTTCCACCCTCCCCCTCCACCCACCTCGCACCAGGACACCATGCAGCAGCAGCAGCAGTAGCAGCAGCAGCAGCCTGGTGCGGCAATAATCCAATGTTCCAGTGCGCGAATGTGAAGGTGAGTGATGTTCGGTCCTTCGTGCGACTCTGTTTAGCCGATAATTCACACCTGTCGGATGGGAAAGGTATGTTCGTCCAGGCTGACTAAGAATATAGAACTGGAGAGTGTCTGTACAGCATCCTTGTTATTTTTGTCTATCCTGTCTCTCACTCTCTCACTCACACACTCACACACACACACACACACACACACACACACACACACACACACACACACAGAGAGCAGCAGCAGGTTATTTGGTCCTTTCAGGAAGTGAGTGGTCGAGACAAAGCACTCCTAAGGGCGGCTGGGTCCCCGCCGCCCCTTCCTCCTCCCCTTCCTCCTTCTCTTCCTTCTCCCCTTCCTCCTCCCCTTCCTCCTCTCCTTCCTCCACCCCTTCACCAGAGAACACCTGTGCCAGACCCACCGTCGCCACCTGCACTGTAATTCCTGGTGTTCACTCTCCTCCTGTTTTCTGATACTGTGAAATTGAGTTCGGAATTTTTCCATTATCATATTTCTCTATTATTGGCATTATCCTGCGGTCGGTGATAGCGAAGGAGCAGGGTATTCAGACTCATTAAGTAGTAGTAGTAGTAGTAGTAGTAGTAGTAGTAGTAGTAGTAGTAGTAGTAGTAGTAGTAGTAGTAGTAGTAGTAGTAGTAGTAGTAGTAGTAGTAGTAGTAGTAGTAGTAGTAGTAGTAGTAGTAGTAGTAGTAGTAGTAGTAGTAGTAGTAGTAGTAGTAGTAGTAGATAAGACTAAAATCAAACACAATACAAACAAGATAATGATGAAGAAGAAAAAAAAGAGGAAGATGATTGAAAAATTAGAATGTAGAAAATGAACACGAAGGAGAAGGAGCTACAAAACAAACCAGAAAAAGTTTCGTGGCCTCAAAATTAGTCATCTTTCAGACAAACAAAAGCTAGATATTCAAACTAAAAAAAAACATTGACTTACTTTATTTAACGGAGAGCAAAACAACAACAACAAGACAGCATGATAAAGTTTGCACCTGCTGTCAACTCATCACTTCAACAATCTCAACTCGATATACCCACCACTGTCCCCTTTGACAAAGACGATGCAAATCCTGGTCATGAGGGGAAACGAAGGAAAAGAGAAGGGAGGGAAAAAGAAAAGTAGAGCAGGACAGAGGCAAAAATATCAAGAACAAATGAGGAGGGAGGCGATGGGGGGCGTGAATGTGAGTGGAATGTGATCAAGAAGAGAAGGGAGAGAAGAAGGAAAATAGGAGAGAAGAGAGAGAAGAAAGAAGATAGAAAGATGAGGGGAAACGAGAGCTGGGGCATGAGAGATGAGAGCAGGGATGGGGAAGAGGGAATAACAGGTGATACGGAAAACAGGAAAGCTAGAAAGAGGGGAGAGAGGGGAGCAGGAACACGAGGATTTAGAAGGGAAAGAAGCAGAGAGATAGATAGATAGATAGATAGATATACAGATAGAGATAGAGAGAGAGAAAAAAAAAAGAAAGAGAAAGAGAGAGACCCAGGTAGCTTTGGGATACTAAGGGAGGAAGTGGTTACAGGATAATGCCATCAGACGCCCATAAACACTTCACGGGGATCGAGATTCAATACTTGGCTTCCCTTTATTCCCAAGGTCACGCACACTTCCTATCAATACTCCGTTAAACAAACACAAAACAGAACATAACATTAACTCCTTAAACATGAAAAGCGGATAAGAATCAATCCCTCCACCTGAGGTTCACTGTTGCTGAAGACATGAACCAGAAAGGAGTATAAGAGAGACAAAGAAATCCTCCACATACAAACACTGCCAAGAGTAGAGCATCGTCATCTCCTTTCCAGGGATCGATTGTTTATTAGAATCCAAAAGCAGTGTGCCCTTAAATCCTTCTTAGGTTCTCTCTTATGGAAGACACGAACCGAGGCTTTAGTGGACCAACAAGAGGAAGGCGAGACGAGGACTAGAGGATGGTGGGGAGAGGCGAGAGAACGAGAGGTGGAGAAGTGGGACTCAGTGATTGGAAGCTGCAGAGGCAAGTGTATTGGAAAAGACGCGTGTGGTAAACATAAGACAAAATATTTATCCCCAGTACATGACTCTGCAAGACCTTCAAACACAAACATGGCCTGAGCTTCTACCCGGTACTGGAAGAGTGAGTCTGTCTGCCTGCACGGTGAGCCTTGAGGAAGAAGAGCTTTATTCTTTTTAATAATGTGTTGAGAATGTCACACACCCTCACCGCTGATTCTTTGAAGGTCTTCGTCGTCACCACTCAGTAAGAATAACCAACGAAGCACAACGTAAAAGGAACGATAAAGCGATTGCAGTGTGTTAAAAAAATAATGATTTCCAAAGAGAGAGAGAGAGAGAGAGAGAGAGAGAGAGAGAGAGAGAGAGAGAGAGAGAGAGAGAGAGAGAGAGAGAGAGAGAGAGAGAGAGAGAGAGAGAGAGAGAGAGAGAGAGAGAGAGAGAGAGAGAGAGAGAGAGAGAGAGAGAGAGAGAGAGAGAGAGAGAGAGAGAGAGAGAGAGAGAGAGAGAGAGAGAGAGATATAAAAATAGAGAAAGAGAGAGATGTAGTAAAAGAACAAAATAGGGAATAAAACTAAGCCGTACAGATTGCTGCCGTACCAAAGAGAAATTGAAACGTAGCATGAAATATGAGATGAAAGAAACACACACACACACACACACACACACACACACACACACACACCACACACACACACACACACACACACACACCACACACACACACACACACACACACACACACACCACACACACACACACACACACACACACACACACACACACCACACACACACACACACACACACACACACACACACACACACACACACACACACACACACACACACACACACACACACACACACACACACACACACACACACACACACACCACACACACACACACACACACACACACACACACACACACACACACACACACACACACACACCACACACACACACACACACACACACACACACACACACACACACACACACACACACACACACACACACACACACACACACACACACACACACACACACACACACACCACACACACACACACACACACACACACACACACACACACACACACACACCACACACACACACACACACACACACACACACACACACACACACACACACACACACACACACACACACACACACACACACACACACACACACACACACACACACACACACACACCACACACACACACACACACACACACACACACACACACCACACACACACACACACACACACACACACACACACACACACACACACACACACACACACACACACACACACACCACACACACACACACACACACACACACACACACACACACACCACACACACACACACACACACACACACACACACACACACACACACACACACACACACACACACACACCACACACACACACACACACACACACACACACACACACACACACACACACACACACACACACACACACACACACACACACACCACACACACACACACACACACACACACACACACACACACCACACACACACACACACACACACACACACACACACACACACACACACACACACACACACACACACACACACCACACACACACACACACACACACACACACACACACCACACACACACACACACACACACACACACACACACCACACACACACACACACACACACACACACACACACACACACACACACACACACACACACACACACACACACACACACCACACACACACACACACACACACACACACACACACACACACACACACACACACACACACACACACCACACACACACACACACACACACACACACACACACACACACACACACACACACACACACACACACACACACACACCACACACACACACACACACACACACACACACACACACACACACACACCACACACACACACACACACACACACACACACACACACACACACACACACACACACACACACACACACACACACCACACACACACACACACACACACACACACACACACACACACACACACACACCACACACACACACACACACACACACACACACACACACACACACACACACACACACACACACACACACACACACACCACACACACACACACACACACACACACACACACACACACACACACACACACACACACACACACACACACCACACACACACACACACACACACACACACACACACACACACACACACACACACACACACACACACACACACACACACACACACACACACACACACCACACACACACACACACACACACACACACACACACACACACACACACACACACACACACACACACACACACACACAGCCCCGTTGAATA
>JAPQNM010000038.1:3236891-3244391 GCA_029783475.1 Metacarcinus magister | reverse complement strand
AGGTTCTAGAAAAAAAAGTTAAGGTTAATAGTTTGATATGAATCTAAGGAACATTGAATTATAATCGTTCTCCTTCCCGGTTAGCCTAGTGAAGGAATATTATAGGAAATAGTTATACAAGGCTGTGATAAAGTCGTCTTCCTCCCTCCCTTCCTCCCTCCCTCACTCCCTCACTCTACTTTCACTTCCAGTCTCGCTCTTCCTTCCTATAGAGAATCACACCTACAACACTCCATCCACTCCTATCCACTCCAACGGTGTATTCACAATTACTACAATTATTACGGCAGGCAAACAGTATGAATAATCAGAGTAGTAACAATATATTTGATTTATCCTGCTTGCCTAGCGGGCGGGGCGGGATTGGGAGGGGCGGGGTGGGCGAGGTTGAAGGTCTCTCCCAAACAATACTGGTAACAAGTTTGCTCATTATACTCAGGATCAGCCAGCGAGACGCAGTTCCGGGTAAATGTTTCTTCAACGACGTCATTGTAGAAGGTTGTGGCAGGAGGCAGAAAAAGGCAAGAGTCGACAGTTGGGTGCAAAGAAAAGGATGAGGACGGGGCGGGGCGGCTGGGAGGAGTGGCGGGGAGGGGGGTGGGGGAGGGAAGAGGGGGCGCAGGGGAGGTGGAGGAGGACTTGGTGGAAGAGAAAGAAGAGGATCATTGTCGCTGTTGTAGGGGAAGTGAACGAGAAAGTGTAGTGGAGAGTTACTTATGGAGGAGGAGGAGGAGGAGGAGGAGGAGGAGGAGGAGGAAGAGGAGGAGAGGAGGAGGAGGAGGAGGAGGAGAGGAGGAGGAGGAGGAGGAGGAGGAGGAGGAGGAGGAGGTGAAGGGTACGGGATACTAAAGCAGAGGAAGGAAAACAAAGAGCGAGGGTGATTTGTAAGGGGTGAAAAGATCGGGGTGAGAGGTGGTTACTGGTAGGGGAATAGAGGGAGGGGAAAGAAGAGATGTTACTGTAAGAGGGAGAGGGAGGGGATAGAGGAGGGGTTAATGGTAGGGTAGGAGAGGGGAGGAGGAGAGTGGATGACTGATGGGGGAGGAAACAAGAGTCAGTTCATCCACAGTCAGTCATAGTGGAATTAAGAATCCTTTTACATTCCTACGTTAAGGGTCTGTGTGTGCCTTTGGTCTTTGTGTGGTGGTGGTGGTGGTGGTGGTGGTGGTGGTGGTGGTGGTGGTGGGTGGTGGTGTGGACATACGTTGAAAGTGTCACGTAATAACTCTTAGTGGGTCTGTGTTACCCCGTGGTGTTGCACTTGTCCAATTACCTAAAGGAAGGAAGCTACGTGGTTGGTTTGGGTACCATGTGCATGACTTACGACAACTTTGAAAACATGCATGAAATAAAGCCATTAAAGGGAGTTAGTTCATCTACTCCACTCCAATGACTCCCACTCCCACTCCCACTCCCACTCCCGCCGGCTATCCTAATGAAATACTTCCTCCCAATGAAAAGTTTGATGATGTATGTAAAAAATTGTAGGATGGGATAAGTTAACTACGAGTATTTTTATGTTTTGTGTATCTATAAGACCATTCCGTGAAATTTAGGGACAAAAGTCTTATCCTCCACACAATGCAGAGGCCTGACCGTCGTGTCTACATTCAGGACTTGTGTACACAGCAAAACATAACGAAAAAGGAATAATTTACTATCATGTTCATATTTAATAGTGAAAAGTGAACTTGGAATATTTTAATCAAGCGAGGAAGGACGGACGTGTGAACAAAAGGCGAGGAAAACGAATTACAGAATTATGTTTTTTTCTCATCTGGAACCAAGCGCAGGACAAATATATGAAGAAAAAAATTATATAAGGTTGCGTATCATGTGTTTTTTGTTTTTTTATCTGACTGAACGATAAACAAAAATGCAGATTGTACATACATATCTCTCCTTAACCATGACACACCTACATACATCCACATCCATACGTTTGTGTTCTCTTTGGATGATACAAGTCAAGCCAAGGCACAAGCACGGCGCCTTTCTGTCCTCCCGGCGGCCGTCACTGCAGGACCAGACGAGCCCCGTAACACCCGCGATCAGTCTTAGTATTTTGGAAACAAAGACAAACTCACCGCTGAACGAGTCTGAAACGCTGACCCATTTTCTGGCTGCCAGGAGAATAGAAATCGAGGAACAAGACACAAGGACAGACAGACAGACACAGACAGACAGACAGACAAAAAAGAAGGAACACACAAGAGGGTGAGCATTGGTGCGTACGAGACACCACCAGGGAATCACCAAGTGTCGACCGCGCGTCAGTTACATTCTCACCCTTGTTACTCGTCTGTTACACTTACTCGTTACTCTTATGTTACTTACCGCCACCTCTCCGCCTCCCCCACACCCACACACACCCACCACACACACAAACACACACACACACACACCCAGCCACGTCAGCGTAACACTCCACACCACGATTTAAAACCCTATTCATTACGTCTCAGCCTCAGTTGTCAGGCAGAAACAGATTACACACGGGAGAGAAGTGATCCCAGTCCCTCTGAGTAGTGTGTAATGGGACCAAACTGACGAATACGAGAGCTGTGAGGGACATGTGAGTCACCGGGATGCTAGGAAATGTTAAGGACGACTCACGGTGAGAATAGGAGTCATCTTCGCCTTTTTGCTCTCTTGTCTATGATGCAGCAACGTATAATTTGTTAGTCGGTCTCCTTGACTTACATGGGAAGGAGGGAGGGAAGGATGGAAGTACGTGAACCCTTTTCCCTCTGTCCGTCTTATTATTCAGTCCCTTTTCCCTCTCTCTCCCTCTGCACCCTTTTGTAACGCTACACCACGACACTACTCCTTCCTTCCCTTCTCCTCCACCCTTCATATACACACACACACACACACACACACACACACACACACACACACACTCTGCAGCCACAAATATAACAAAGCGTAATAGCCTGTTAGTCACTTTATAGCTCAGTATATCACAACTAGGGTATCATCCATCAGGTTTCTGCCTCCACCCACACCCTGCCACTTACTCCCCCGTCCTGGCACTTCCCTCGCCTCGTGGGGATGTGACTAAGATACGCACAACATAACTAAATTTCTTCCTTCCTCGCTCAAGCAGGACAAAAAAAACACACACACACACACACCAGGAAGGTTACTCACAGCAGCTGCTCTGTCACTAAACACGAGGAACTAAGAATTGGATCTGTTTATCACAACGCCTGTCTTACTCATCACCTTCGCGGCATTCCTAACACCGCAGGAAGTCTTAGTTCTCCCCTCCTCCTCCTCCTCCCCTCCTCCTCCTCCTCCTCTCCTCCTCCTCCTCCTCCTCCGCTGCCGCCCCTTCCCGTAAGACGATCTCTATATGTCATGCTCTTCCCCTTCCCCTTCCCCTTCCCCTTCCTCTTCCCCTTCCCCTTCCTCGCATCCCCGCCGCCGTCAGACACCAAGCTCTTCCTAAGGGACTGCACATACCAGAACATAACATGACCACCTCACTGCTTTGACACATAAACCCAGTCAGTCACTCTCTCTCTCTCTCTCTCTCTCTCTCTCTCTCTCTCTCTCTCTCTCTCTCTCTCTCTCTCTCTCTCTCTCTCCCTGTGTGTGTGTGTGTGTGTGTGTGTGTGTGTGTGTGTGTAAACAACGTCCTTATCGCCTTAAGAGCTTCGCATTATTCGTCCCTTAAACCGCAATTTGTTTCGAGTGGCTCAAGGTTTGTGTGTGTGTGTGTGTGTGTGTGTGTGTGTGTGTGTGTGTGTGTGTGTGTGTGTGTGTGTGTGTGTGTGTGTGTGTGTGTGTTTACAGTTCAGTCCTCCTGTTTACAAACGCCTCTGTACACACGCCCAGCCCCCTTCACCTTCCCCCTGAAAGTGAGGCTTTATATAGGCAAGCGTATGCACAGGCACGAGGCACATACGGGGGAAAAAAGAAAAAAAAAAGTGTGCGCTCGCTCTATTTTTATTTATTCCTGCAGTGATTTTTTGAACGTTGGCCGCGCGGGGGAGACTGAATATAAAGGAACACAAGGGACACCCCACCACTAGCAGCTAGCTCTTAGGGTGAGGCGTGGGTGAGGCGTGGGGGAGGCGTGGGGGAGGCGTAGGTGAGGCGTGGGTCGTGGGGACGTCATAGGTGCGGCGTGGGTGAGGGTGAGGTCATGATAATAGCGGTGGTGGTTAATATGTCGTTAGGGCGTAAAGGAATTGCGTGT
Organism: Metacarcinus magister; assembly: GCA_029783475.1. NCBI lineage: Eukaryota > Metazoa > Arthropoda > Malacostraca > Decapoda > Cancridae > Metacarcinus > Metacarcinus magister. Next base: position 3,240,184 of record JAPQNM010000038.1, on the reverse strand, counting down.
GGGAGAGGGTGAGGGTAGCAAAGGTGGTGGTGGTGGTGGTGGTGGTGGTGTTGGTGGTGACGGTGGTGGTGGTGGTGTTGACGGTAGTGGTGGTGGTGGTGGTGGTGTTGACGGTGGTGGTGGTGGTGGTGGTGGTGTTGACGGTGGTAGTGTCTTGAAGGGAAAGCATTGATGGCTCCGAGATCACCATTTAGCACCAGGTGTCGTCTCCTGGCCGTTATTACATCGTGAATTACGTGGAGGGGACGCGTTAGGAGCCTGCCACCGCCGGAAACACTGTACATGGGTGGGGGTGGGGGGGCGGCAGGTGGTGGTGGTGGTTGCGCTGGTGGCCATTTGTCGGGGATAATTGGTAGTTAGGTTGGGTCGCGGTCATAACTGCAGAGGGAAATACGACTCCAAGGCGAACCCTGCCGTGATGCGACCCCTTGATGGTGTGTGTGTGTGTGTGTGTGTGTGTGTGTGTGTGTTCTCTCTCTCTCTCTCTCTCTCTCTCTCTCTCTCTCTCTCTCTCTCTCTCTCTCTCTCTCTCTCTCTCTCTCTCTCTCTCTGTATATTCCTCATCTCTGCGCCACAAGTTATCTATAATTTCCATTCTTCACTGCTCCCTCCTCCTCCTCCTCCAGGTCTAGTTGGGCTATTGATGTCTGTTCTTCCTTTGTACTCTTTGTATTCATTTGTACTCCAGATACGCTTGCTTTCCCCACACCAGCTGCTGCTCCTTCCCACTATCTCCTTCCTGCCACTCACTCGTATCTATGTTCACCCTTCGAGAGGATGCTTGTGGTCCTGCAAGTGGGAGTCTGTCAATCATACTCATATATATATATATATATATATATATATATATATATATATATATATATATATATATATATGTATATATATGTGTTTCCCATTCTGGATGGGAAACAAATACACGTTAAAGATGGTTTGGAAAAGTTTCCCAACTGTTTCCCAACTGTTTGGAAACTGTTTCCCAACTGTTTGGAAAATGTTTCTAAACTGTTTGCAAACTGTTTGGAAACAGTTGGGAAACATTGTTTCCAAACAATCTTTAACGTGTATTTGTTTCCCATCCAGAATGGGAAACGCATGGGAAAATTTGTTTAAGGAATTCAGTGACAAAATAAGAAAGTAAAGATATATAAGAGAATAACGTTCACCCTTGAGGTGGATGGACAGCCTCGCGTCGCCGCCACGCTGCGACCAATGTCTGGATGACTGTGTAACACGGCGCCTCGTTTTGTTAGCAGTCATTTGTGTTACTTGCCCTTTGTGGAGTGTGGGAAGGTACTGGGAGTGTAGGGTACTTGGGGGCACCCATCCCCCTGTTGGGGTGACCCCTGTTAGGGCAGATCCTACTCCACATACCCGTCCACTTTCCCTGGATGTGACGGGTACTTGGGGGCACCCGTCCCCCTGTTGGGGTGCCCCCTGTTAGGGCAGGACCTGCTCCACATACCCATCTACTCATACTGGCTGTGACGGGTACTTGGGGGCACCCGTCCCCTTGTTGGGGTGGCCCCTGCTGGGTGAGGTCCTGCTCCACATACCCGTCCACTCCCTCACTGGGCACCGTCCTGACCAGGCTCGTCCTCCTTTAGGGCCGCTGCTGCTGTACAAGACGCCGCACCTCACAGTCAACCTTTCATTCGTGGACAGCCTCGCGACGCCGCCATTCTGCGATCAACTCCTTGACGGATGTGTAGCAGGGGAGCACGTCACGCTTGCGGCCCTTGATGTGCCACATCTTGGAGTCCTGGAAGATCTTGACGGAGTGATGTCCTTCCAGGTACTCGATGAAGTAGTCCCCAGCTCCAGCCAGGCGGTCCCTGAACCTGGCGGGAATCAGGAGGCTGCGCCGCACCAGGCGAGCTGCGTCCTCCTGGTCCACTGCCTCGCTGGGGAAGACGACCGCCTCGGGGCACCCGTCCCCGTCCTGGGCTGCTTCCTCCTTCACCCTGCCTTCGTCCACCCCGGAGACGTGGGGAGACACGCCCCCTGCTGTCATGTCTTGGACTGTGATGTCCACCACCTCAGTGTTGATCACCTCCACTGGAACACTGACTTCCAGTACATTGGAGTCCACCTTCACTCTGGTCTTGGCGGCGGCAAACTTGCGTGCAAGGTTGCGTTCACGCAGCGCGGCCTCGGCTCGGCAGCGGGCCACACGCAGCTCCTGTGCGTTCAGCTGGATTGGCACATACACGAATCGCATTCCATACATTGGCATTTTTGTTTGGTTTTGTTAATAAAAAGATCTTGTTTGTTAAACTTTGGTTATATTTGTCTGAATCTTGAAAACGGGATAGTGACGAAACTTTTGATGAAGGTTCACAAAAAGGAGGAGGAGGAGGTGGAGTACAAAGGAAGAACAAACATCAACAGGCTGTCCGTGTGGCTACACTCTACTACTAAAAGGAGGAAGAAGAGGAAAAAAACAAAAAAAAGGCAAATGTACCAGAAGAAAAACAATGAACAGAAATAAAAGAGAAAAGAAACGAGATGAAAAAATGAGAGGAGGAAGAGGAATAAGCAGAAGCAGGAAGAAAATGTGGAAAGAAGACAAGGAAAAGAAGAACAAGAACAAGAAGAAGAAGAAGAAGCTTGGTTATAAATTCCCTTATATTCCTTGCTTGGAATCCAAGTTATTGCACATTTCAATGGTCGTGTGTGGAAGCCTGCAATGTGTTGGTGTTGCTCTTGCAGGTTGTCATTTTCAACTTTTTTCATGTCTTCTCCTTTTTCTTGAGTCCCACACAAACAGATCTTCTCTATCCACTTCCTCCATTTCCTTGGAAGCTCTGTACACTGTTATAAGATCTCTCCTTTCTCTTCTTTCTTCAAGGGTCGGGAGTGTCAGTGTTGATAGTCTTCCCTCGTGTGGTATATCACGCACGCAGGGAGCCATCTTGGAGGCTCGGCTCTGTATTGTTTTAATCTTTCTTTTATGTTTATTTTTGTGCAGTAACCATACAACTGCGGCATATTCCAACTTTAGACAGATCATTAATATAACTAATTTCCTAATCATATCGCCCAAATAATTGAATGCCGTTCTAATACAGCTCAGTAGATTGTACACTCTATTGGGATGACACAGTGGAATGAGGTTGTCCATTGCCGAGTTTAATATTCTTCCTCCTCACGTGTCTATTCCGGTTACATTTTCCACTATCACATCGTTTTTGTTTTTTTATTGTGTTTGGATTACGTTTCTATAAAGTGTGAGAGACAAGTTTGATTCCTATTATTTTTTTCATCTATTTATTCCTATTTTTCCTTCTCCA